>WSQC01000035.1:0-162633 GCA_013248845.1 Passalora sequoiae
CAAGGTTTTGGCCAGTGCAATATCCTTGTCGACCAGGATCGACTCCAGGCTAATTCTCAACCTGATCCTGCACCCGTGGACTGTGCTACTCTCGATGCCACTGTATACTGCGGAATCCGATCCTAAGACCCTGCCTGCCCAGCCTCACTCTCGGCGTCTTGGATGGTCTGTCAACACGCAGCTGTAGCTATACGGCCTGAACGCCTTCTTTCACCTCGGCTGTGGTGTCTTGCTTACTCGTACTCCGCCCAAGACCTCGTGTTCGTGTATCTCCTCATGCTTAGTACCGGTATCGTGTACCGCCTTAACACGAGGGCGTGAGCTGCAGCATCCAACCTTATTGACGTCAGATGGCCCAATATAGCATTTCTGTTTATATCGCGTTGCTTCGCAGGCACGACTACAGCATCTGTTGGAGGTAGACCTGGAGTCATGCGTCGGCATGGAGCCATTGCCGTAACAACATCCAAGATCACAGCCAATCGGTATATAGCGACGAGAAAGCGTAAACAGAAGCGCCGACGGATCTGCTAAATACAGAAGATGTATGCTGCCGTAGCGGGCGATAGCGTCAGGCAGACGAGGTCCGCACCTACACTCCCAGAGACCGTGCCTCCCATCAGGCTATCCGGTTTGCCGATACAACAGAAGAAGAGCCTGGACAACACCACCGGCCCTCGACCGCCCCCACCGATAATAAGCATGCTATACTGCTTTGGCTCACAGTTTACAAAAACGGGCTAGGACGAACCACAGTAATGGTTTGGAGCCGGATGCTCATGGTCTCTACGAAGGCCATGCTGACTGAAGCGTTGGTGATATCGTATTCAAAATAGGGATACACAAAGTGTACCTAGCGGTTGCCCGATGCGGCATACAATAATCTGGGAGCCATATGCTCCATCACCATCAGGACAGCAATGCATTGCCGTCACGACAGGATCACGCTGCTGTGATACCAGGTCAGCCGCAATGCTCCGAACGAAAATTTGCTAGACTCTCCTGATAGCCGCTGCCCTGCCACACCCTCATAGTACTGCATGTGTGCGGTCCTCCTCGTATGCGGCTAACTCCAGCAACCTTCCACCGCTCATGGCCACTTATGCACCTTCATGCCAGCACGAGCGTCCTTGAGGTAAATTGGATCATGTAGTCCAATCGGGACAGCACAGACGCCCATGAGATACGTAGAATCACATCCTGTAATCTACGCATCAATGGTAGACTTCATGGTAGCAGCATCAACGAAAAGCCCTTATAATATTGCTACTACCTATCAGGACCGACGGCGTGTTTCGCCATAGGGCTGATGCAAGGTGACCATCAATGTCCCTGACGACGATCTCATCGGAGGCGAGGTAGCCGGAATTAATGGCCAGATTTACAAGGCCATGTGCACGTCGTCCCCGGTCATGAAATCGGGCAACGTTGTGATTTTCGATATTAAGAAGTGTTGGAGCATGAACCGCTGCGGACAGGGAGGTCAGATATACGCGAGAATTCGAGCATGAAGATGGAGGCCGTGTTGCGTTATCGCGAAGACTGTGGCAGGGATTGCCTTGGTGTCGGGATTCAGAAGATGGGTTGAGTCGACCGTGTGCCATTCCTGCTTCTTCGGCCCTACCAACAAGCTCGTATTCTTTACTTCCATCGGGAACATTTCGTGCTAATGATGATACTTTTCGCTGTTCCTGATCATGACAATGTGTAATACGAAGCCGGACCGTGGTCGGAAAGCTGTCTATTGTAGTCTTATAGCCCTCGCACTGGGCCGCGCTCCAGACTGCCTCATCGTGTCGATGGTTGTACGAACCGGGCTTTGTGTCTAGAGAATGCTTGCTGGACTCTATTTTAACAAGATGTGATAGCGGGATACTCTCACAACGCGCTTCTAGGCCAGCTTCGATCTTGCCGTCGGTTTTCTGCGCACTCCGAGACCTGGTGGCTCTTACTAACGAAACCGCCATTGGTGCAAGTTCATCACGCTCTGGTTCTGTCATCTTCCATTTGCCAAATTTCATGTGTTATTGACCAACGATCATGCTCCAGGAAAAAGTAGCTTCGAGCACAATGAACAAGGCAAGGACCACGAGGCACTCTTGAGCGTGGTCTCCAGGTCTGCATTCTTCTCAAGCTGCAGGAAGTCACGATTGGAAAGATCACCTGGTCAAAGGGACTATTGTAGCGTTGAATGTCGTTATGATAAGTCGGGGCAGGTTTGCACAATAGACGACACAAAAGGCGCAGCGTTTCGGCGCCATTCAGTCTCCTTCTTGCACGTCCATCACGCAAAGCGCCATCGTGAGATTTTCCGAGCATGCGCGCCCTCAAGACAATTGCACTGAGCCTCCTTGAAGACATGCACCTCGACCCTCTGTCGCGACGACTTTCACTTGAACCTCTGAGAAACTAAGAAAGAGCAATGCTCCACGAGAATGCGAAGAAGACCAGTGATTCATCGTCAAAGGCATCAAAGGTCGAGATCAGTGGAGATACGTCAATGTCAAGCATACACGCGATCCGCAGAGACACAAACAGTCACCGACAAGGGGCACCAGTCTGGCTCATATCCGTCCATCCAAGAGCCGTCGATGGTATATATCATCTGTACCATTCGGGGAATGCCTCCAACTAGACGGTTGCTCCCAGGAGACAGTCCCGCTATAGCCAGCAAACTAAGCAACTTGGCATCTATGTCAAGCGTCAGGAACCAAAGGCGTGAGCACGAGTGCTAATTGATGGCGCGTCGGTATGAGCACACAATACCTATTGGATGGCTGACTTTGCGACCTTGAAGGGACTTCGACGTCAGATAATCTCGAGCAGCGTGCTCTGCATTGTACTGGAGTCTCAGAGTCAGGGAGCAATAGCCAGGAAGTGAATTCTGCAGCTCATAGCTACTCCTCGAAAATTGGTGTGCCGGGTGGTTCAGCTAGAAGTACTGCCCTCCAAACCCAGACATATTTCCATCATCCATTCCATCCAGGTTCATGAAGTCGTCCAGGGAACCATGATTGGCACCCATCGTATCATCAGCAGTGTCAAACTTGGGATCGATGTCAATAGCGGTATGATCGTTCGCAGCTATGTTGAGATCGATACTCGAGTCCAGGTTCTCTGGCTGAGGTGGACCAATACCGTCTTTGAACTCAGTGTTTGGCGCTATTGATTGACCGAATGCCTCGTTCCGTGTCTCTTTACGGATGTTCTCTCGCGCCAGCTTCGGCAGACTCGCTGGTCGGTTACTGTTGAGGCAGTCTCCTCGACTGTTCATCCACAGGGAAGATTCCTGAATGTCCCCAGTCTTCTCCGCATTGGCCCATAGCTGTGGATGTAGGATAGGCAGCAGTATGCTAGCTTCGTACCAGCGACCCTTGATATCGCTCAGATCGACACGATGCCGAGGTGCAATGAGCTTCCAGTAATTGGCTGTTTGACGTCTCTGGATCGATCTCCCGTTACGGAACGCCAGATCTTGGGTGAGACGTGGTGGGAGATGAGGATTGTTGTTAGGGGACGCGAGTGTCTGCTGCTGCGGATCGCGATGAGTTACTGCTGCCAGTGTATAGACGTCACCGATGAGCTTGCATGACTGCTCCAGGATTTGAGACGGATTCATGGCTGCGAGCCGTTTGCGCTCGACCACATCGTGCACCACAATGATGTCGGTTCCGGATCCGATTTGCAATCGTACAGGATCGCCTACCCAGACCTTCTCGCAGCCGAGAAAGAGGCCGTCGTAGTGTGTTTCGATGACGCCCGGCTCTGGCTCGGCAGTGTGGCCCTTGCTGAAAGGCGTATACGTCGAATCGACCATCTTAGCAGCCAAAATCGAAGCATCGACTTCCAGGTCACCCTCGCCATATCTTTTCTGCATCATGCCTGCCCAGTCGGCGCTTTCATACCGCGGCGAGGTTTGTACCACGTTCAAGCGCATGTTAGTGAATTTGGGTACACTCCACGCGAGCCATGGTCGGAGCTCGGATTCTGATTGTTTCACTATTGGTCGTGGATGCTCGAATGGGTGCGAAAGTGGCTGAACGGAGTAATAAAATCGTGGTGTGCCGTTCGAACCAACCAGCCATCTCTGCAGCACCGCGCCCAATCCCCATGCTGCGCCTCTCGAGAACCAGACTAATTCGCCAGGTCTGTACATGAACGTGCCGTATTGACGATCGACCTTTTGGTCCTCATGTTTCGGCGGTACGAGTGGAGTCGCAGTCTGAAGCTGAGCGGGCGAAGGTGTCGGCGCAGCTCTTGGTGCAGTCTGTGCCAGCATGCTTTTATTGCTCTGCACGCTACTTTGCCGCGACATGTGCGTGGTGCCTGGCTCCTGCTTGAAAGACTTCTCCGTCTTCACCTTAGCACCGGGCACCAGGTTCTCGAGATCCTCTGGCGAGCATATCTTGCAGCTGCAATTGTCCGGATCACCACTTTCGTCGGTGCACAGCCATAGCAAATGCGGGAAGAAGTCATTAGGACTTCTGAAGCGCTTCCGTCGTCCTGCTGGGTGTCCATAGAGATAGGCGTCTTGCCGGTCATTTCCACCTGCTGCATGTGTCTTGCTCTTAACCTCCAGCTTGCCGTCCCGCTCTGTCTTCTTGACATGCTCATATAGCCGGTAGTTCTCTGGGAATGCAACGAGGATATGTCCATTGTCTGATCGTCACCGAGAACGTCAACATCGCAGTAACAAGGAATGATTGTCTGTACACGCACATACCATATGTGCCCTCGTGTTTGCGGTCCAATTCTCTTGCTAGCATTCCGCCAAGCTTACGCCGCCAGTCTAGATGTTTTGTCTCTTCTGGTTTAACTTCGCGGTAGAAGTCGCTGACTCCCTCTTTATCGGGTCGTTGGTCGAGCTGCTCATCCGTCGGCTGGTTGAGCTCTTTGCGCTTGCCTCTCGCTAGCACTTCAATCTTGCCATCACTACGTCGAACGTAGAGCGGGTAGAAACGTGCCATTCTTACTCGATGCAGCTTATTACGTGGCCAGTCGACTTCACGTTGAAGTGAATGCGACTGAACCACTTCGCAATGTCCAGCCCATGACGATGTCAACGACAGAAGGAAGAGTACGTTAGAAGTTCCAACCAGCTTCACATGTGTATGTATATAATTATACCTGGCTGCAGCAAGCTTCGGGTAGATCCGCCGAGCCCCACCTAGCAGATTCCCACGACCCCTGCACGTCGCGTCTGCCTACTCGGTCCGACGCGACCTGAACGCGAGAACTTCGACTTCTTCTCAATGTAAGCATCACTTCAACATCGACATCTCTGCACTGCAACGACTCCTCGGTGTTGGAGGAAGCTCCGAGTCTACGATTTGGATAACAATATCGCCCCTACCTGTGTCGGTATATTGCAACATTGTACAGAAGGCACCTGCAGGAACATATCCAGTTGCGCAGCAGGCCGTTGTCTTATACAGGGATTGAGCGCATCATCCCACTACAAACACTTCACCTTCACGCGCCGCACGACAATTGTGAGCAGAAGCGAGTGATCGAGGGCACCCCGCCACCCCTCACCTCAAGTCAGTTCTTATAATTGGAACCTCTCCTATGCCCTCCCTCGAACCCGATGATCTTGCACTCGACTATCCGCCACCCAAGCGACGCAAGGTGGTGCCAGTCGTGTCGAGATCAGATATGCAAAACATACTCGCGACCTGGGGTGCCATGAAGTCTCCCACCTCGGTCTCCAAGATCCATCGACAAACCGACGTGGGCGGACATGCTCTTCGCGGCAGCAAACCAGCCTTCTCCTATGCCGAGTCGCCGCCCACATCCCCATCTGCTGCCTCCGAAATCTCCTCGGTATACGAAATCACGACTCCTCCGGCCCAGCTACTGTCTGAAGACGAAATGAGCGAGGACGATCAGGATGAGTTGAGTTCCGAGGCTGTGGTGCATTCTATGCATCGGGCCGCGCCAGATCGCCCTGCAGCGCGACCGAGAGGTAAGGTGCGCTTTCACACTGGTGTGTAATGTCTTGTTTTTGACTTCCTTGCAGGCACATATGAACTACCCGCGCGGTCCACAAGATCGAGAGTCAGCTATGCTTCGCCTAAGAAGATATTCAAGACGAAGAGGACCACCAAGAAATCACAAATATTTCTCAAGTCAGACACAGCCAAGCTGAAGCTGGACACGGCACGAAATCGGGTGCGAGAAGAGATCGCGGCCCATACCAAGCCCAAGCGCGATGCCTTTCTACTTGCTCACAAGGACTACTTTCAGCCTCTGCTGCCAGTGAACAACTATCTGGCCAAGCTGCAGCGTGCTCGCGTCGCTGCCGGCACGCGTGAAATGGCAGAAGCTGAGAGTATCCCATATACCGTTCTCACCCGACAACCACACGGTGTAACCGCTGTGATGAAGCCGTACCAACTTGAAGGTCTGTCTTTTCTGGTCCATATGCATGAGAACGGGATGTCGTCGATCCTCGGTGATGAGATGGGACTGGGAAAGACCTTGCAGACTCTGGCTCTATTCCAATACCTTACTGAGAACGATCCGGCAAAGAACGAGCTAAGGCCATTCCTCGTGGTCTGCCCAATGTCTGTACTATCTTCATGGATATCAGAAGCGAGGAAATGGGTACCAAACCTCAAAGTGCTCCGCTTCCACGGTCCGACCAGGGAACGAGCAAACATTAAGCGGGATTTGCAAGACAAGAAGGCGAGATATGATGGCGGCAAGGTGGCGAAGGACGCCGCAGACCGCGTCGACATTGTCGTTACAACCTATGAGACTTTCAAAGCAGAAAGTGGCTGGTTCAAGCGATCTTTTGTTTGGCGCTACTGCGTACTGGACGAAGGTCACAAAGTCAAGAATGAGAAGTCCGATGTGTCCTTATCACTGCAAGGCCTGAGCGCAGAATACCGTTTACTGCTGACTGGAACTCCAGTGCAGAATAACCTCAAGGAAGCGTGGGCACTTCTGCATTGGCTGTTTCCTGAGGTTTTTACACCCGACACTGCCGACGCGTTCCAAAAAGCTTTCGATCTCGGCAGGGGCAGCGTTTCCCAGCAATTCATGGATGACGCAAGACATCTTCTCGAGCTTATCATGTTACGGCGCATGAAGAATAGTCCTGGAGTCAATCTTGGCTTGCCGCCGAAGGAAGAAATTCTCCTCTTCGTTCCATTGAGTCCTATGCAGCGCTTCTGGTATACGCGGCTGCTGACTCGAGCGGATGCTGGCACGCTCGATGACCTCTTCGGTAGCGCGAAGGACAAAGAGGCAGAGATGCTCAAACAGGGGAGTGATGAGGAGATGCAGCGTCTCGAGCGAGCTGGGGCTGCTGCCGGCAAGGTTGAAGAGGTCGACAGTACCGATGTATGGGCAGAGAACCGGGCGATCATGCAAGAAGCTGTGGAGCATGAGGAAGCCGAACAGGCGACTGGCGCATGGAAGAAGCTCATGAACCTGGTCATGCAGCTTCGAAAGGTGTGCAGTCATCCTTACCTGATAAAGGGTGCGGCGCCTCCGACTTACGACATCGGCAATCACGTGATGAACGCCTCCGGCAAGTTCATCGTGCTCAACAAGCTACTCAATGAGCTCGTCGTAAAGCAGGGCAAGAAGGTGTTGATCTTCTCCGGCTTTACCCACACACTGGACCTTGTCGGAGAACTACTGGCTCTCATGGGCGCTAACAGCCATCAGCCGGCATTCAAATATGCCAGGCTCGATGGCAGTACCAGTCGTGCCTCGCGAAACTTGAGCATCAGGTTGTTCAATGACAAGAAGAGCGTCTACAACGTCATGCTTTTGTCGACTCGTGCCGGAGGACTTGGCATCAACCTCACATCTGCCACAGAAGCGGTCTTCCTGGATGAGGACTGGAATCCACAAGTCACACTGCAAGCCGAGGCCCGAGCACACCGTATCGGTCAGACGCAGAAAGTCACCGTGTATAAATTGTGCACCCAAGGCACTGTCGAAGAGCAAATGATGGGTCGTATTAGGAAGAAGCTGTATCTGTCCGCGAAAATTACGGAAAGCATGCGCAATATACATTCTGCACAGCCCTCTGGTGACAAGAAACGCAAGCGCGAGTCCACGACGACCAAAGCTGAGGATGATGCGCCGCATCTTGACACTGCTTCGCTGCAGTCCCTCCTACGTCGTGGTGCTCAGACCCTTGCAAGGCCCGAGATCAACGTGACAGAAATGCTCAGCTGGAACTGGGAGACCACCCTCGACAAATGTAAAGATCAACCACTCGATGCTCTGATAGCCAGCGATGGTGCCGAACAAGACAGAGTCGACGAGCAGGCATGGCTTAGTACTATGGAGAAGGTCGAGACTGCTGTGTTCGAGGGCAAAAAGCACATAAAGGCAATCGAGAAGAAGATCGAAGTGGCGACTGAGCTGGCTCGTGGCGATCGCCGTCAAAACAAGAACACAACAGTCGAGATCGATGGCTTCATGATCTCCAAGGAATCACTCAATTGTGCGGATTGGGAGGCTGTTCCCACACTTGCGGGCAAGGATCCTCGTCTAGCAGAACCTGTGCGAGAGAAGGCAGCGAAGATCGACCACCAGGACTTCTGCCAGTCCTGCTGGGATGGTGGTGAGCTTGTTCTGTGCATGCGATGCCCACGATCCTATCATCGACAATGCTTGGGATCGGGTCGCCAGACCAAGTCTTTTGGAGGCTCCTTCAGCTGCCCTCAACACGAATGTCGCGACTGTGGGGCCAAGACGCAGGATGCTGGAGGCATGATCTACCGATGCCGATGGTGCGACAACGGCTTTTGCGAGGACTGTCTCGACTTCGACAATGCGAATCTCATTGGCGATGCACTTCCAGAATTCCTCGTGCTCAGCTTCAACAGGAAGGACCAGGCTTTCTTCATTGATTGCCCACATTGCACGCGGAGCTGGAGGGAGAACCCTCTCGTGGAAAAGGAGATCAAGAAGGCTGCGACACGCTACGCCCGGGAGTACGAGACGTACCAGAACAGCTTCGAGGCATCTGCAGGTACAGCTGATACGCCGGACACGATCTCAGAAGTGGCAACTCCTGTCGAACAGGTGTCGTCAGTGAGAAGCGTGAATTCGGCAAAGAAGGCGCGTGTTGCCCTGTAGGAACAAAATATGCTTGGATCGCTGCCAAGATAGGGAAGCTGGAAGGCTTGATGATAAGAACTTGTAGTTACATGAGAAGACCGTCTGGAAATGATGTTGTGATCATCGAACTGGCGCGGTCGAGCGAAATGTCTAGCGCGCGCGGAATAGCTTCTCCTGTACACGTTGTATACTATGTGGTACTACTGCAACAGATCCTTTGTGCTGCAAGATCATTGAATCACGGGCAGTAATGCTTGTCCTATGACGCTATGTGGACGGTAAGAAAGCGTTGGACTACCGCCATCGGCTCACGGCACTGGTGTAGTGGAGTACATGTGTCAGACAGGATCAACGAATTTCCACCAAGCTCGTGACCTGAAACCTCATCTACTGAATACATTCTCATCTACTTCGACACAAACGCTGCCAATGGGTGCGCCCCGATAAGCGAGGAGAACGACTCGGACCCAAATACGCCGGCTTGGCATGATCACAGCCGGAGACCGAGAGCTGTCGCCACCATGGATCCTTATCACTCCACCAAGACATCAATCATCTTCTCTTCACATCGAGGATGCATTCTATTCCACTCTGATGCAGGAAGAAGCCGATGTCGTTGCTGGCATGTCTTCCGAGCGGCACTGGCGGCTCTATCGCACCTATATCCCAGTCCAATCACCTTATTCGCCATCTTTCGAGCCTCGGGGCGGCTCGACGGCCATGCCGCAACTCTAAGCTGTCATCTCCTGACTTCGATACAACCGTTAGGAGGCGTTGATCTTTAATTAAACACCCAACGGCGAAGGCGCTTCTATACCGCTCACATTGCCAGCTTTGACCTTCACGCACGCTCAATCCGCCCAAGAGCGAAGTCCACGAGGCCGCAATGAGCCAACAAGTCGCATCAAGCTGTAGATGTCGCCAGTCGAAGCACATACAGTGATGCTTGGATTTAGACTCCTATCATCGCACCCGCCTTGAATAGACCGTCTGCTACAGCAGGCCGCCTCCTATGTACGTTATGTGGTCCTACCCTTGTTCTGCGCCAGATGGGAGTCGCTTTCTAGTACCAAACTTCCACCACTATGCCAAGTACAGCATCGTGTAGGCATAACAGGCGAGACGGGTACGATCCTTCGCTACTCGTTGTCCAGGAGTAGACACGCGGCGGGCAGTTAGGCACATGGCACCCAGGCTATCATCGTAGCGCGGCCTTGATGATGGCTACATTATTAGAACCTTTGGTGCTGCCCATGCGCGGGCCTTCTTTAGCCATACCGTACTTTCTAACCTCCCTTTCTGCTTCGGCGCCTTCGCCTTAGTCTGCTATCTGTCGTTCGTTCTGGTGCCGCCGCAGACATGTCCATTCGTTCTCTTACCTTCGTGGCAGCAGCAGCCGCATTTACAACCATTGCCTGTGGCCAGGACGTCGAGGCACTTGTCGGATCGGTCCAGGATGTGTCAAGCAAAGTCTCAAGGAATGCCGAGTCACCGGACACGATTTTTGTTCGGCGATGGGATGATGGCCAGAACGACGATCAAGAGCAAGATCACACGTGCTACGCCTATGGCATAGACTTTCAAGACGGTGGCTCTTATTTCATCGACGAAAGGTCGAACGCCAGCTTCACTACCGTAACCCAATTCGAGAACTGTAACAATGACACTTCGTATGTCATTCTGGTCAACGATGATACTTCTGACGAATACGAGTGCACAAATATTTTAACTGTGCCGGCTGATGTCTCGATGCTGTCGACGTGCCCTATCAGCAAGGGCCAGATGACTACCGGTAATTGGACTATTATCACGATGGGCAACAATGGCCAAGACACTGAAGAAGATGATTTCGGGGCCAACGATGATGCGCCTCCATTCGCATGGGAGCGTAACTTCTACCTCAGCGTTGGCATTCCGCAGACTACTACATCCACTCCCACGGTCACATATACGGTAACCACTACGCCCATCAGCACGACTACCAGTGAGTGGCTTCTATCTTTGTGATCGTCGCTATGCTGACAGTGAATAGCCACTTCCATTGTGTATACCAATTCGACGGTACTTAATCACAGCACGATTACACTTCCTGGTGCTACTCATTACACGACTGTGACGCCCAGGCCCGTATTGGCTACGAGCACCAAGATGATTACCAGGACATTTAACAAATGGACCAAGACGCTTGAAACTAAGACGAGCACCGCGACTGCTGTATGCACTGTTCCGCCACGCCCAAACTCTCCCGATCCAGTGTGCACGCATGTCCCGACTGTTGTTCCAATGCCTCGTGGCATCGACCACAAGGGTAAGAATGGATGGCAGAACCAGCACAGTCCGCATGGGCAGAACAACGAGCATGGCCAGGACAGCCAGTATGGCCAGAACAACGAGCATGGCCAGAACAACCAGTATGGGCAGAACAACCAGTATGCCCAGATCACCAGAACAGTCAGCCCGGCCAGAACGACCAGCATGACCAGAACAACAAGTACGGCCATGACAACAAGCATGAACCAGCATGGCCAGGATAACCAGCAGTACCAGTACAGCCAGCATGGTCAGAACAGCCAGTATGGCCAGAACAACCAGTATGCCCATATCACCGGAACAGCCAGCACGGTCAGAACAACAAGTACGGCCATGACAACAAGCATGAACCAACATGGCCAGGATAACCAGCAGTACCAGTACAACCAGCATGGTCAGAACAGCCAATATGGCCAGAGCGAACAGCATGGCAAGGACAATCAGCATGGCAAGGACAACCAGCATAGCCAGCCTGACGAGCACAACAAGTTCTGCGACGACGAACATGGCTTGGTCCGCGGCAGTTGGCAGAAGCGCAATGCAGCCAAGCCGCTCAGTGTCGAGCAGGTCCGCAAACGATTCGAGAGCCTCCATGCTGCTCGAATTCGCCGTGATGCAGGATATCAGGCCGATCAAGTTGAGAAGCGCACCATCGCTGCCCGCGCACCAGATGCTCCAGTCATCACCGTTGTGGCCACTGCTCCCGTCAATTCAACTGTTACAGTCACTGCAGCGCCGTCAACGATCACCGACCCGTACCTCACCACGTCCACTGTACTCATCACTGCACCTCCATCTACTGTAACGCACGGCGTCGTCACCAGCAGTGTCACTGCTAAGGCTTCTACAAAAACCATTACCCGTGTCGCGCACACTACTACGTTCCATACACAAACTTTCACCAAGACTTGGACTTCTGTTACTACCGTTACACCCTCTGCCGCGGCTACTCAATGTAAGCATAGGGGTGGACACTTTGGCAACAATATCAAGCTTTGAGCCGCGCGCCAGCGGGTCGCAATTCTTGTTTATATCATTCTCATTCCGCTACTGCCCGGCGAGCAGCGCGAAATTTTTCTGAGTGACGACGGCAGAGCTCACATTTGATGATTTGCAGAATCACCACGATCTCGCAGTTTTATTGTAGATAGGTTTTGAAACGGGAAGATGGTGGGACCGAGTGAGCATTTTGGAGAAATCGACCAGAGGCGGCGGCGTACTGGCTCGCGTTACGAGAGAAGTGGTTGGACAGATACCCGAACCTAGGCTGTAGCAAACGACAATGATGATCAATATATAATGAGCTTCCTCCTTTCCGGTTCCATGTGCTTCACTCCTGGTTGTGCTTGAGATCGGTCGTTCGTGAGCTCGAGTAGATTAAACCAGAGCAATAAGGTCGGTACGTCGTAACATGATCCTTATACAGTGCCTCACTTAGGCATCTAGTGTTTGGGTCGAGTTGCTAGATTTACTCCTGGGACGACAATAACAAACAAACGCACTGACGATCGGAGCATTCATGTCAACGGATGTGGCTGCTGCTGAAACACCTTTTCTCGTCATGGCAACTACGACCGCTTCATTGAGGAATACATTTCTAAGACGCGCTCATGAAGTCCGACTGGACTATAGAGAGAGCAGGATACCGATACCGATGCTGATATGATATCGCGGAAATGGTCCATGAGAGTAATGAGTGCAGGGTCTGCGATGAGACTAGGATACATGTATGGTAGTCAGGAGGACACTACTGTGGCATTCAAGAAACGCGAATCGTGAAATGCCTTACGATTTGAAGCATCGGTGGTGTACACGCAATCCAGATGCCAGGAAATTCTCCATAAAGTGGAAGAGGTAGACAATAACCGACATTTGCAAAACGCTCTCGACGCAAGAGCGCATTTCGTGATCGTCAACTCATTACATTCTTGTTATACCACTACTACTCCCCCCCAACAAACCATACACCACAGGACTGTTTCCCATTTCCTGACTCTCCCTCCCTCCCTCCCCCTACCCAGCGCCTCGCTAGAAAAAGACTCCCATTCCACAACGACCCTCTCACAAGAACGCCTCCGCATCCAAATACTCCTCACTATGCCGCATCCTAATCGGAAGCACCGTACGCGGAATCTGCGGCGGCGGCGTCAGATTCTGAGGCATTTGATATCCACCACCACCACCACCACCACCACCACCACCCTGCCTCTTCCGCGCCAAACTCGCCCGCCCAATCTCGAGGCCACTCCGACGCTACATCAGGCCGCGAACCCCCACCCACCACCACCACCACCACCACCCTGCCTCTTCCGCGCCAAACTCGCCCGCCTCAATCTCGTAGGCCACTCCGCCGTATCATCAGGCAACGGCACGCGAATCCCATCATCTTCGGGGTACTGCGAGCCGAAATGGAACGCCGTCGTCTGGCCCGTTTCCCGCGCGCCCGGCTCGAGGGTCGGGGGATGCACCCACCAGTGTTCGGTTTTGAGGAGGCCGTCGGCGCCGATCCATTCTTTGTAGTCGCCTTCGGTGCCGGGGAAGGAGCGCGCGCTGAATTGGCGCGGGCCGGGGGAGGGTTGGGGTTCGGGCAGCATTTGGGCTACGGCGGTGTGGATTAGGGCGTGGATTTGGTCGTTGATGTGGGGGGGAATTAGGTGGGCGGGGATTTCGTGGCGGATGTTGGGGGAGGTTTCGATGAAGTGGCGAGGGGGGAGGATTTCGAAGTCGATGATGGGGAGGATGCGGTGGAAGATGTGATGGTTGTGGATTTCGCGGGTGATGACTTCGTCGACGATTTCGTGGTGGTCGACGCGCACGGTTTCGTGGACGACGGCTGGGGCGTAGGTTACTGTGGTGTCGACGTCTTCGGTGTTGCGCAGGTCGAAGCCGATGTTGTGGAGGTCGATGGGTGTATCTGAGTCTTCGACACCTTCTTGATGTCTTTGCCAAAGCTCGGCGGCGTGGAGTGAGTTACGGATGTCTGTTTGGGTGCTGGTTTGCTGCTGCATAGCAGGTCTTTCAATTGGTGCTGGTGGGAGCGGCTTGTATAAGCTTGCCTGGCGGAGATGTTGACCTTCATGGTTGTCGACAGGGCTTCTGTGGTACGCAACAGGCGTACTACCGTAACCGACAATCTCATCCATCGACCTCCTCAAATTGGCAACATCTGGCTTGTGTGACAGCTGTCCAGAAGGGTGTCGACTATTCTCCGACGACATTCGAGCTGCTTCGGAAGCTAGTGATGAACGACTCTTGGTGACGTTCAAGGGAGCTGGTATATCGTCCAGGCCACCTACTGTATGCTGCACGTACTGAGAATCATCTCTGCTATCCCATTCTGCCAAGCCCTCGGGATGACGATTGTCGGTCAATGACGAGGGCGCAGCAATATCCCTAGACTCGTCATGATCATTATACGCCACCGGATAACCATTAGTCTGTCCCGGTAACCTCTCCTCTTGCCTCTGAGCGAACGGACGCTCTATGGGTTGTTCATTTGGTGGGCCATTCGCGGTCGTAGGTCTGCTGCGCTGGCTGTCATATATCGGCCGGCCAACGTTGCTCTCCGCGGTAGCAGGCGGGCTCGGCTGACTTTTTGCCAGCGTCGAATGCTCAATTGCAGCAGTGGAATCGCTCAATGGTGCTACCGGCGCCCAGTTGCCCTCCGGATACATTGCTTTGGCCGCAGCGACCTCAGCACCGGTGGGGAGGTTCTGTGGGGCATTGTACGACTTTTCTCGTTGCCAGGATTTCCTCCTGCTATTGGACCTCGACCTTCCTGCTTTTTGCTCACGTCAGCTTGGCTATCACCGTGACACGGTTTGAAAGGCTTCCTCGACGTAGGTGCGTACCGGAGCCTTGCACGATATCTTTCAGGGATCGCCGTGAGCTCGAGCGTCGTAGGTGTTTCGCTTCGTACGCACCATTCTGAGCGGCCGAAAGTGCGGCGGGTGCAGCAGCGTCCTTGGTCGCGTCACTTGGACCTCTTCTATGGAATAGTCTGCCAAGTCTACTTCTGGGAGAGTTGGACGACATTGAGCTGATGCTGATCAGTCCGAGATGGCGTTAGACGCGATACACTGCTGCAAGACGACCTCAAAGAAACACGACTACTACTACTTCTCCTACCGCAGCTACCAGTAGACAGTTCGCCCGAATTCGTGAGCGACCCTGAGGAGGTTAGCTTCGACGAGCACAACGCTATCGTGCGTCATGGCGGATGTGAAGAGGAGCGAAGCGCATGCAGCCAAGAAGCAACTGACGATGGCGTGTGTCGGATCCAGCGCTCGCGCGTCGCCGTCTTTTCCATGTGGCGCCTTCGGACAATTTATGATTTGAATGTTTGTCCCTAACCACATCGCCCGCCCATTCTTACACGTTTGGTCTTGCGGGAGGTGTGGAAGAGGCGGAATCGTCGTATGCACAGAACCTGCTTTCAAACACCAAAAAGTCACAAGTGGCCGGGCTGTCAAGCGCAGCATGACGCACCATATGTGCCTGATGCACGTAAGCACTGTGGGAACAAAGGACGCCGTTGAGGCGTCATGGAACAGCTCATTCGCTCCGTTGGGCATCTCTCTGGCAACATCAGCCACACTTGGGCCAGCTCGATGCCGTACGTACCGCGCGCTCGGTCGATACAGGACATGTATGGATGGGGAGGGGATCGTTGGAGAGCTCTCGAACGTATGGAGAAAGTACGTCATCTATATTCTGCTTGCCATGGATGAGTTGCGTTACGGCAGCATAGCAACGGGGCATGATCTGGGAAGCGTTACTCGAATCTTGGAACATTTGGAACATTGAGAATAGTTGGAACGATGATGAAATGATAGACATGGCACATTGGGTGGTTGTGCAGCAACGAACAGAGCAGCAGTGCACGTGAGGTACATAGTAGATGGGTAGAAATGCAATGTGAATATGTGATATAATATGTCCGTGCATGTCTTGAGGTGTGTGCATGCAACATGTACCAAAGATCTGGCTCAAGACTTAAAACACCTCACGATCCCAGGAAGCGATCGCGATCCTGGCACACTTCATCTCGCGGGTCGGCCCTTCTCCCGATTCGGCAGCCAATGTCGACCCGCGGTCTGGATCTCTCTCTCTCTCTCTCTCTCTCTCCTCTCTCTGCTGCATCTGCATCTATTCCAACTTCCAACTTTTTGGTAGAATGGCCCTTCCCGACATTTCCTGCCCCCGTCTTTCAAATCGTTGGCTCGTCTCATCGTCGTCGTGAACAGTAGGTAGCTCCGGAGACGAATGGAGAATCATATGTGCCACATCATCTCGCATCCTCTGAGAGCGTGGCGGTCCTGCTGTGACGAGACATCTGTCATGATCGTAACGCCTGTCGGTGAATGCAGCCTCCCACACGTGGACGAGTGGCAACTTCGACAGCGATCAAGCCAAGCATAATTGAAACCAGTCATCAGGACAATCTCTTGGAGCTGCCGTTCCTGTGGACCACAGCTGTCACTTTCCGATCCCTCCTCGGACACTAGCCGCCCTCTGAACCAGCTACGTGCTCACCACGATGGGGCTGGTGTGGCTAGTGTCTTCATATGGCGTCAAAGGTAAGCGGCAAACGCCAGACACGTCGCCCACCGTCGCCCTTGCCGTGAGTGCATGACGTTGCTCGATGGATGGTACTCATGACCACATCGAGCATGTAAATACATAATGCCAGCTCCGTACCAGGAGGAAATCTATTCTCGCATTCCATTTAATCCTCTCAACACCCCAATACAAACGACCATACACAACACCATCTTCAACTGAACCAATCAATCAATCCCAAAACAAACTCATCGTCAATATGGAAAAGGCAAAGGCAGCAGTCTCTGAGTTCATGAGCAAGGCAGGTCACCATGACACCACTGTCCACGAGAAGGTCGCTCCAGCAGTCCAGAACGAGACTGTCACCAGAACACACCACGATAATGTCACCACCGCCGTCGACAAGGAAGTCCACCAGGACCACTACCACACCTCGGTGCAGCCCATCAAGGACCAAGAGGTCCTTCCCGAGCAACACCACCACAAGATGGTGCCAGTAGAGCACCGCCAATTCGAGCATGGCGACAAGCAAGATGTCGACCGCAAGCTTGGCGAAACCGCAGCTCAGTTCCGCAACACCACGGAGCGCGTTGAGGGTGCACACACCCAATCCGCTGCACCCGCAGTCGGTGGTGAGCACATGCACCACCACGTCCACGAGACCATTCAGCCAGTCGTCAACAAGCAGACGATTGAGCCGCACGTCACGCACACGACCGTCCCCATCCACGAGGTTCACCACAACGCTGCTCAGCATCACGCGACCTCTGCCCTGCCCGCCGTCTCCATGGACGACTTCAAGAAGCAGGGAGGTGTTCTCACCGGCCGCGATGAGCGATATGACGGCTTCGAGGGCGAGCCACGCTCCATCGGCGGCGCTGTCGGCGCGGTCGGTACTGGCCACCATGACACTACCCACCACAACAACGGCATCAATAGCACTGTCGGTACGGGTCATCACCACAACAACGGCATCAACAGTGCTGCAGGTACTGGTGTCGCTGGCGGCACCACTTCCGGGCTTGAACATGACCACCACACCGGCCAGAAGCCAAGTCTGATGGACAAGCTCAACCCAAAGAAGGATGCTGACGGTGACGGAAAGGCTGGCTTCATGAAATAAGCGAATACGTCATATATCGCCGACCGGAATTGAGTGAGATCACATGCATCGGGAAGAGCTATGATGATATGATTGTATGATACCAGTGAGCGTTTGAATAAGCCTCGTCGCGATCCGTAGTCTTGGATAGGAATGTTAATTGCATCTGCGTAACGTTAACTAGCTACTTTTTCACACATTATCACTCGTTTTTTTCGTGATTGCACGGATACGTGAAATACGCTTTCAGAGTGCGTTCTCGTGACAGGTCAATCATTATCGTTCAGTGGCCGCATTGGACAGCATCACGGTACTATCCGTGTAACTTATCGACGTTGCCTATTCCGGGTTGTAGCTTATTTGCGGTGCAACAAATATCCGAAGTCTGCAATCCTGGTCCAAGCTGACTAATCAAAACGTCTGCTGGCATCACAATTCTGCCATCTCCGCTACACCACCAGCACTTCGCACCATGGCTTTCCGAAAGCGCAATGTCGCTATAGGCAGATCTCCGAACGCCTCGCTGAACGCAGATACTGTAGCCACTGCACAGGCACCAGGCACACGGCCGTCGCCGCTCACTTCACATCTTGTCACTTCGACCGGCACACCTTCGCTCGATGGACTGTTGGGCGGCCATGCTGGTCTTGCCTTGGGCGCGAGTCTACTGATCGAAGAGAGTGGGACGACCGACTTCTCCGGCGCTTTACTCAAATATTACGCCGCGGAGGGGATCTGTCAAGGGCATGTGCTGCATGTTGTAGGAGTTGGCGATGGTTGGGTGCGAGAACTACCTGGCATCGCCGAGGAGAAGCATCGCGACAAGCCGGCGAGAGCTGCGGTCGATGAAGAGAAGATGAAGATCGCGTGGCGGTATGAGAAATTGGGGCAAGCGGGAGAAAGAGGTGCGTTGTACAACGGATACATAGAATATTGTGATGTGATATATGCGCTTCATCAATAAATTCCACTAGGATAAGGTAAGCTGATGGTAAGTACAGCCCTTCCTGATCGCTCCTCTCCTGGCACTACATCGAATTCCGCATCTCCTACAGAGAAGCCCTTTCATCACACCTTCGACCTCACCAAAAAGCTCTCCATCCCACAAGATGCCAGAATCAACCACATCCCCATCTCACCAACCTCAACCTTCGAGCGAATCATCTCATCGGTCTCCCAAACTCTGGCCGCAACACCACCGACCACAATCCACCGCCTTGTAATCCCTCAAATCCTCAGCCCAGCCCTCTACCCACCACCCACCACCCAACCCCAAAACCTCCTCTCCTTCCTCCGCAACCTCAAATCCCTCCTCCGCCAAAACCCAACCCGTCTCACAGCCCTCCTCACCCTCCCCCTCGAACTCCACCCCCGCACCACAGGCCTCGTCCGCTGGGCCGAAATCCTCTCCGACGGCGTCCTCGAACTCACCCCCTTCCCACACATCGACGACACCATCTCCGGCGCGAAAGACCAAGAGCAGGGAATGGTCAAGGTCCACAAGTTGCCGATCAGTACGGAGCGAGGGGAGGGCGGTGCCGGGGCGGCGAATAGTATGGGTGATGATTTGGCGTTTACGGTCAGTAGGAGGAGATTCGTGATTGCGCCGTTTAGTTTGCCGCCGGTAGAGGGGGATTCGGAGGCGCAGGAGAAGGGTGGGAATGGGAAAGTGGCGGCTAAGGATGTGGAGTTTTGAGACGGCGTTTATGGGGTGCGAGGGATGGATATATTGGAATGTTGAGTGGGATGCTAGCGGATCAGCTTGCACTGGATGGTGAAGCTGGACGTATCATTCTTCGTAATTATCGTCTCCGTGCCTTCTGCCGAGCATGTTCTCGAGCTCGATGTGTTCGGAGCCGGCTTCGCGCATGAATTTTGCGTATTGTGGGCCGTATGTGGTTGGTGGGAATCTGTTTCTTCTGTTTCTTCTGCTGCTGCTGCTGCTGCTGCTCCAGAGTGCTCGGAATTCCTCGTCGAGGCATGACGAGATGGCGAACCAGGCTAGTACTAGGAGTAGGAAGCAGCAGAGGAGGAGGAGGATGAGGATGAGGAGGAAAGAGGTCATGGCTGCTTTGCTGCTTTGGTGATGAGACGAGTGCGGCACTTCCTCCGTCGTCGTAGGACCCTTGCGTTGCGTCGTCTCTCTGGAAGGAGAGTTGATGGGAATGTATCAATATTTCATTGATGCAATGCACGCTCCACGCTCCATGGGGCTTACTTCGTTCGCTTAATAATAACAACATCTAGTAGTGCTGCATGTATGCAGCTCTTCTCACTTCACCACCACCCACCACCACCACCTTCGCACTTTGCGACCTGTTAATTTGAGTTGATGCGTGTACCTCGCGCTTGTTGCGAATCATGCCATCGTGTGCGTGTGCTACGATGCTGCATGCGTCGAGTCTGTGGGTGGCGCGGGCTGTGGGATCATTTTTATTCGTTCTCCACTACTGCTAACTACTACTAACTACTCTTGCTTTTGAAGACGGCCGGGCGGGAGCTGATCCCTCCTGTCTGGGAACTGTATTCACTCACTGCACAGGGTGGGCTTGGGGCCGTTCGTCTTTGTGGCAGGTCAGAGATGCGGAATATGCATGGTTCTCGACGGATGCTTGCTGGTGTTGCATCGCTTGATCGTCGATCTATGCGGCTTTGTTACGGGCTCTGCGGCTTGCGCATCGTTACTTGATGGCGCCACTTTCTCTGGGAGAGAGACTTTATGGTTGCGAGAACGTTGTTCCGGCTCCGTCGAGACGTCTGTCAGGTTGTGGCGGGAGGGCTCTGATGCCGGGATTGTGTGCCGGGTCTGCCATGTTATGGTGGGAGATGATGAATGCTGGCTGGCTTGAGAATTGCGATCATCTCTGGACGACGAAGCAGATGGCCCAATCTGAAGGCAGTCGGACTAAGCCTATGAGTGGGTGATGTTGTGTTACTCTCGAGAAGCCGTTGGTGCCATGCTGCGAGTCTGTTGTGCGGAACTCTTCACTACATTGCTGCGCAAAGTTTGCTACATGTCGAGTGATTGGCAGGAGCACTCTCCGGGTCAGTCTATCATGTGAAATCGAACTTGGCCCTTCAGGAAGTTTGAAAACGCCGCAATGCGTCATCTGGTGAGCAAATTGCTCGCTGCGCATTCACTGCTTGGCACGTGAAGTCGTAGTGGGGATACTAATACCTTCAAATTCTCTCTATGACAGGCGGACTGGACGCTTTGGTGCAACATTACTGATAATATGTCTACAGCCTGACACCTGTAGCCTTTCGCAAGACTAAGGTAAAAACTTTGCATGAGGCTGTCCGCGCGTCACGCCCAGGAACATCAGGTCCTTGGAAAGCAACCGGTTCTAGCGAAATTCTGATCCGACTCGACAGGCCATCGGGCTCATCGACGTTACAGAGAGCGTCACTGTCCTTTCCGCTTCAGCTTATTCAGTCTCCCGGCCGTGCGCATTCGTCACCAGTTTCGAGGCAACCCATCTTGAATAACGGTCTCGAGCCTTATAGCTTGTACGGAACTCTGAGGTGGCAGAAGCCATCTCTTTGAATTGACAGCAGGATAGCTTCCAGTACCTATTCATCTCGGACCCGCTCTGTGACCTTGGAGAACGGGCCATTCCGGTGCTGCGTAGTCCTCGTATCGCTTCGAGGACGAGACTTGCTCACGCGAATACTCTTGACCGCGAATACAACGAAGAGCATGGATGCAGCCGCGCCGGTATGCGCCAGCCCTGAGCCGGAGACTATCATCACCATGCGAGACTTTCTTAGCGCCATACTGGACGAACACGAGTCGCTTGACACAAACTTCGTGGAGATCTGGCATTTGATGGGTCCCAAACTTCACGGGGAGAGTGTAGAAGACGAGATCGAAGGATCTCTCTCGTGTTGGAAGTGTGGAATGATGGTCACGCTGCCTCCAGTTGAGTTTGCTGATAAAGAGTTGGAATCTGCTGCGACGCAAAAGCTTACGAAGATTATGGGGCCCGAGCGACTATGTATGGAGAAGGAATGCGAGAGGACCGACGGTGACATTGGCTACATTGTGGATTGCAGCATAGGCGGATTTAGGCAGCAATTCTCGCGGATCCGTGACAATCCTCCTCCAATAAAGCGCTTCGACCACGACAAGCCAGGCGAATATCTCGCTTGGGTACGACGTAATCGGGAGGCGTCTATCGCGAAATTACTGGAGTACTCTCCGTCCCTCTCAGCTTCCGAGATCGAAGAAGCGCTGGACGAACATGGTGACTCAAACATTTCCGGTGTTCTGAACTCGCCCAAGGACGATGAGGAGCGAGATCGTAGAGAACTCAAGGATGCAGATGAATCAAAAAAGCAATACGATAGCGCCGTGAAGAAGTGGGCCAGGGAAAATTGCGGCATCATCTGGAAGTCTGCATCAAAGATCATGTCGAAGGACAACACTTCGGGCTCCACCCTTTCGGAGATTGAGTCCGCACTGTACATCTGTGGCGAATATAATTGGAGGCATGCGCTAGATTTTTTGGAAATGAAACGCTCGACAGAACGGGAAGCGGAGGAGAGGACACGCTTCGCCGAGGAGCGAACCAAAAGAGCACGCAAGCTGGCAGTCGACGGCGAAAGCAGCGCCATGCAGCCTACCAGACAGAGCAGGGCATCAATGTCGCCACAAGAAGCAGCCAACGTATCCGAGCCAGATGAGCAGCTTGGACCAGCACAGCGGCCGGAAGATCAAGATGAAGAGTATGCCGCGTGGCCAGCGCAGTATAGTAAAGCGCCATCCCTGCCGACCAGAACGAATCGCAAGGTCGGTTCTTGGACCATGGATAAGGACTTCGGAACCGCGAGCGGTAGACTCTTGAAGCCCAAGGACAGCGAAACGATCAAGTTGGCCAAAGAGAACTTCAGTGAGAAGTACTCCAGCAAGGAACATGCGAAGAGGGAGAAGGCTCGTAAGGAACTGAAGCGCAAGGCTGCGCACATCAAGCTTGCCTTGGAGAACTTGAGTGAGGACGACTGGGAGGAGGACTATGCGAAGAGGAAGAAGAAGAGTCTTAAGTACTGAAGCACAGAAAGACAAGAGAGAAGACAATGGCGTCGTTTCCGTGGGAGAATTAGTTCAGGGTTGTTGATGGAGTAGTATCAGGCTTGATTGAGCACAGTTTTACGATAGAACGACGCACCATTTGGCAGGCTGTGCTATCGGTGTGGGTATGTCTCTAAGCTCGCACTTGGCCACACACCGCGAAGCGTGAAGGCGCCGTGATGCGTCGTGTCGTTACCACTCATGTGTTGTGCATTCACTTCTTTACACGTGAAGCGTTGCTTGGGTCTCTGAGCTTCCGCATCTATACTCAGCAGACACATTTCCGAGAGTCGCATTCTGCGCCCAGGTCATCTCGGATTTGGAAGGAATCAATACTGCTCTCCCGACTTATTGACCTTTGAAGAGGCCCGACTCGAAACGAAAGCAAAGCGCACGAGGCGTCCAGATACAGTGGATACACAACCTCTGCAAACGATCTGGCCTCCAAGTTGCCTCTTTAAGCCTCATCACCGTCGGAGACTCGCATCGAGAGGACGCGTGCAGATCACACTATCGCACGAGTCTGCGATACTGAGGTTGTGCACACAACTCGATTGCAGGAGACTACAAAGACGGAGCCCTGGTGCGCCTCCTTCACTGTCGATCGCCATCCATACTACCAACCTCGAGCCTGTCCAAGCTCGACCTCCGTCGATCAGACGCATCCACAAGATGGACACGAACTGCCCGGCGGCGCCGGTCGGCAGCAGTACCACCATTACCGAACACCAGCATATCCAAGACACAATCAAACGCATCGTCCTCAACGAATACAAGTCACTCGACACAAACTTCGTCCACCTCGTCTGCTTCTTGCGCAGCCATGTCGAGACGACCGAGGAAGTCTTCATAGCCTCCATGAACGAGGAAGGCTACATTCCACTAACGTGCGGCGAATGTGCCCACACAGTCGATTGCCCCGTACCAACTTTCGAGAACAAGGAGCTCGAGCGCTTTGCTGTTGAGAAGCTGGGAAAGATCGCCAACAACACTCACATACGATCACTCCACTCGGATTACGAGGTGGATGGCGCGTGTGCGCTCCGCAAATGCTGCAAGGGAGAGTGCGAGACCTGTGGCGCCGTGACCGAGTTGGAGGCGCTTGCAAATATGAAGGGTGCCTCTTGTTGTGTGGATTGCGGATACCGAACGATGTTGCCGCAGCCGTTGAAGGTGTTCGATCCAAACGATGCCGAGGGCCATATGGTTCAGGTGCGGCAAGACCGAGCGCTTTCCATCTCGAGAGTGAAGGCAATCGTTGGTAACCGAGTTCCGATGGCAGGAATCGAAGCCGCATTCGACCTCTTCGGCGACTATAACATGGAGGCGGTCTTTCAACTCATTAAGCGCGCCCTTGTGCATAGGGAAGCGTCTGTGCAGAACCTCAAGTACGATATACTCAAGTTCTGGTTGTTTGGCAGCAAGCAGGTAATGCTCAAAGCGTGGCTTGTCAGCCAACCATACGCCGTCCGCAAGTTATTCGAGCTCAAGGAGGTCGCTGAGATCTCAGAGACTCCCAAGCAGAAGACGCTTCGAGTCTTGTTCCGGCAGGCCATTTTGAATGGTGGTAAAGTTCTCACGAACATCGAGCTCAACCTCCAAGCACAACTACGGAAGCGCGAGGCGGACGATATGGAGCATCAGAATGCGGACAAGGTGAAAGTTAGTCTCGATGCCATGGATGTCGACGATCTTGAAGGGCCGAGTGAGATGGGAGTATTGTCCAGCTACTTGCGGACCGAAACCTCGGTACAGGACAAGGAATCGAGCAATAGGGACATCGATAAGGAGATACGCGAGGCGCGGGCTAGAGCGCAGAAGAAGGCCGAGAAGGAAGATCTGATGGTCAGAGAGGCAGCAGTCAAGCAGGACTTGGCCGAGCACAATCGCAGGAAGCGTCGCAAACTTGAGAGTGATGCATGAAGTGCGGATGGCGCATCAATGGTGGAAGGGCCTTGTCTGCCGCCCGCTGAGATGTTAATGGCGGTGCTGGTGCTCACCATGGAAGCTAGATTTCTATCGGTCCGCGAAGCGTACAGCGTCAGACGTGGAATCGAGCTTGTGGACATACGGTGAAAGTCTGGTACCGCTGATGAACCCAGCAGTCCTCTTTCTTGAGCCTCGCAATGTGCGCGCGCGATCTATATTAGCCGTTTGCCGCGTAGCACGGCAGCGCTCCTGCCATTCTCGGATCTGATTGAGAAAGGTCAGTCGAGCGTGTACTCGAATAGCATGAGCAACGCTTACCCATCGCGTTCGCGTCCGGCTTTGCATCCCAGTTGGCGCTTCCGAAGGTGTTATGGATTGTTGCAATGGCAAGGCCGCAATCGATGGCGGTCGGGTGACCCGATTGTCGGTTGGTAGTATGTTATCTAGCCAATCTTGTGTGTTTCCACGTCGGCGCTTGTAGATGTCCTGGCGACGCTGTATGGCTTCACTTGCCAGACTTTCGACGTTGCCATCGTCCTTGTGAGTCCATGCCACCTGTACAGAGGAGCCAGCATCGACCGGCTCACATCCTGCTTTCATGGCATCTTTGCACAAGTCTTTGAAGTCGTTCTCGAATTCTGTGAGAGAGACGTGTCAGTTACTGTGGACAAATGGAAGTGAGCATTGCCTGCCTTTAAGCTCGTCCAGCATCTCTATGTTCGTGTCAAACCATGCTTTGTTGAAGGTCCCAACCTCTGCCGAGCTTGGCACCCTTCCTATCTGCCTGAAATTGTCAAGCCACAACTTCCACGCTGCGGCTTGGCCTGCACTTGCTTGGGACGACCATCGTGCCATGTAAGCCTTTCGCTTGTGTGTAAGAAGTGTGGCAATGTTGTTATACAATTTGCCGACGCGCTCATTGCTCGCGTCCGACGCATTGCCATCATCATCACCTCGTGACGGCGTAACTTTCGTGGTGCGTGGGGCACCCCCTAAATGGTCTGGTAAACTTGGTTCTTGCTTGCCCTGTGAACCCGGCGCTAACAGAGCTTCTATCGCTGCAGGCACATGATGCTTGCAAAGACCAACAAGTGCTTGATCCGCACTATTTGTGCATGCATCGAGGATTGCTCTATGCCTCAGCAGCTCATCCTTCCTGAGCCAAGTCCGTTTTGTAGCTTCCCTGGTAGAGAGCCAACCTTGTTGATGATCTCGTCCATTCGCCGTGCAGAGCTGAGCATCGAGACGATCTTGTTCCTCTTCAAGGGCTGGCACATATTTCTTTCGTTTAAGTGCCGCATGCCTGGAGAGATCATATCTCTTAAACTGCTCCTGTATGCTCACAGGCAGCAGATTCAACCTGCCGTCGTGTCCACCAAGCTTGATTGCATCGGCAATCTCGCCCGCTTGACCGTGAACAGTTTTCAACTGTTGTTCCATCTTCTTCTTGGCTTCCTGCTGCTCTGTGACTAGATAGAAAAGCCGCTGTTCATCATCTCTCATCTCTTCGTCTTCGCAGCATAAAAGCAGTCCGATCTGACCGTTGAGAGCATTGCTCGCTGCCTCTATACTTTCCACATCTTCAAAGCCGCAGAGCAGTCGCTCTAGGCGTTGAAGATACTCCAGCCTAGTCCATGGCATGTGTGTCTGAGGCGTGGTCCTCCTCACGATGCCGATGGGCCCATTTCTTGCGGATACGGCGATTCGCGGGGACCTGCCATTACGTATAGCTGTCGCAACGGTGGGAACAAGAGGCGTCGACGGTGTATTGATCGTTCTTGGCGTTTGCTGAAGCCGTATTGTTGCGATGGCATTTCGCCAAGCTCGCCAATTCCTCGCATTTGGGATGAGTGCTCGCCATGGTGGAGCCATTGAGGCAGCATTGTTGAATCCTGTTTGTCATTACAGATGGTAGAGTATCGTCCGTGCCATGGTAAAGGCCATATGATGGGGGACAAAGAGGCCATGACAATGAGCAAACACCCACCTTCTGTCTTGCGTGACCGGAATAGGCCATGCTCTTGACGGCAGGACACATACAGTAGGGTTGGACTTCATGGTATCGTGTCATACAAAGCGCACGTACAGAAGGTATAGAGCCAGATGGTGGTTGCTGGGACGTGGATGCATTCTACATGTATGATAACATAGAGCCACATCTATCAGCAAGTACAGGGCCACAGGCACTGTTGTCCTTGGCCTCGGCAGGGGCGGCACGAGCCGCGCCAAGCAAAACAGCCGATGCGCGGAGAGACAACATTTGAACAATCCTGCATCTGAACATTCTACAACCAAGATGGTGGTGCCGCTACACTTGCATGACCGGCGCTCGATTTCTGTAACGGATTGGCCACCTCCACAATTCATTATTGATTGAGATGATGGCAACTGGCCCTTTCTGGCCGGCGCACTGTTCGAAAGGGCTGAAGAAGCGCTGGTGCTTCAGCTGAACGCCACATTGGATGCCTCATGCCAACTTATGCACGCCAACGTCCAATGAGCAAGTCCGACGTCTGATGATCTACACGCGGTCCATCTATCATGATGGATGCTCAATATAGTGCGGGCAGCCATCATTGTTGCAGCGGCCATCATCTCCCTGTCTACTTTCGTTCGAACCACTTTCCTACTCTTTTCCATTCCCGAGTGTGCTCACAAAGCTAGCAGATTGCCCCTCGGGTCTTAGAATGCTGCGTTCGTCATGGCACCGCAGCCGAGCCTATACGACAAAGCACTTGTCCAATTTCGCGATAATGCGCGTGAGGTGCATCGCAACACTGAAGATGGGAAAGGTAAAGAGCAACTGGAGGACTTTCTGAGCAGCAAAGCAACGCCGCAAGATGCTATTGCTAGCGCGAAAGATCTGAGCGCATTCGTTGCTACAAAGTGGCAATCCCCAAAGTCTGGTGACAAGGACATTATACCACAGAAATGGATCGATAACATCATGGGCAACATCGACAACGCCATCAGAGTCGGCGATGTCCTCCTGTCCAAGGCTCCAGAGAGTGTCAGTATGGCGTGGTTCGCTGTGTCTTTGGGTCTTGGTGCCATCCAGAGCAATTATAAGCTGTATGGTGTCTTCGGCTCTGGTCTTACCAGTATGACCGAAGTCATGGTCTTGATTGCCCACTACGAGAGATTGTATGACGAGCGCGGAAAGCCAGGATTCGTGGCCAGCGATTTGGTAGAGCAGCTGTTCAAGGAGATAATTGACGTCTACGCAGCTGTGCTCGACTTCCTGTTCTCCATCAAGCGACACGTCTCCCGTGGACCAGGCGGCAAGGTCGTTCACTTCTTCAAGGACTTGGGCAACATCGAACTCAACAAATTTCAGCAGAAGCAGCATGACATAGCCACACTAAAAGACAAAGTACTGGTAGATAGCCAAGCTGCATTCCAGGGGCGGGTCTTTGATCAGTTATCGGGTGTTCAGGGTTCACTACTCTCCCTTCAGAACAGTATCGATTCGATGCAGAGCTTCGCTGGTCTCGCTCAGGAGCTGGCGCAGGGACAAGTTGGTTTAGCCGAGAGCTTCGCCAGACTTGAGGCCTTCGTGAAGCCCAAATCCCGCTGGGACTATGCGAAAGAAGGACACGAGAAGAACACAAAGTCCCTGGGCGCTCTGATGAGAAGCTCAGACGACTGGCTGAACCTGCTCCAACAAAGACATGCGGGCACGCTCGAGTGGCTGTTCCAGAGTGAGGAGTATAAGGCATGGCAGTCTTCCGACCAGGGCGCCATCTTGCTTATCAAAGGCCAGCCCGGCGCAGGAAAGTCTATCGCGCTTGCGACTATAGCCGAACGACTGAGCAGCGCAGACGAGGGCAGCGGGCCTATAGTGTGCTTCCTATCTTGTGCCACAGCAGATATCGAGCATGGCACGACAGGAAGTAAACTGCTCATCCAGCTGGAGCACAGCCTCCTTCATCTCGTGTACCGGCTAGCAGTACGCGACGCAGAAAATGTTGACGTACTGGAAGAGAGTAACAAAATCTTTGCGCCGTCGAAGTCAGTCGAAGCGAAACAGTCTGATGCAAAGCAGAGTGTTGCCAAGCCGGGAACGAAGCAACAGCTGAGCGCATCGAGTAAGGCGAGTGATTCGTCTTTGCCAGCCTTTCACGACGCCATTCCCAAGCTCGCAAAGATCCTACAGCGCGATGTTCTGATCGTAATTGATGCCATAGAACAGCTATCGGGCGCAGACCAGGACACGCTATTTAGAAGAGTTGTCGAGGTGACCGGAGGGAACGAATTGGACAACTTACCAACGCAACGTGTCCGAGTAATACTCAGCACTCGGGCATCGCCAAGCATTAGTGCTTCACCGAAGCAAGTGTCACTGGAGCTGGACGAAAGGATGGACAAAGATATGCGCGCCAAGCTTTCCGCGGAGATCAAGTCGATATCCGGCTTGACTGATGATGAGCGGTGCTCAGCGGAAGACAGAGTCATGCTCAAAGCCGGTCGAAGCTTCGAATACATCACTCAAGTGGCAGTCCCTTTCTTGCGGGAGCCGTATCAGCGTCCGTTCAGCCGCAGACTTGATGCTCTACCCAAGGGAGTCGAGGATACGTATGTGCAGGCGCTACGCGGTCTGAAAAGTAATTTCGTCGGCTTGCTCCAGACAGCCATTACGTGGACACTATACACTAGGCAGACAGTCCGACTCCGCGAAGTCATGGACGACTTCTCGGGTATTTTTGACGGTGAACATGCAGAGGAGGATGCAGACATCGACCCCGTCCAACGTTATGCTGTGACTGATTTAGAGCTGCAGCAGATCGAGGCTGTCAAAGGCCCGTTCCTCAAGGTCTGGCGCAACCAATCTGCGCAATGGGTCATAGATCTGGTCGACACTGAGCAGATTCGTCAGTTCTGTGCTAGTGTTGTTCCCGAAGCTTGCGATACGCCGACGGATTCGTGCGAAAGGTGTCAGTCAGAGACTTCCTCGAGTCGGCTGCTAGCGCTATCGGAGAAAGAAGCTCACTTGTTGATGGCGTTGAAGACTGTCCAAAATCTGAACAGTCCTGCTTTCCAAAAACGCTACGACCTTGTGCCTTATGAAGCGGAGACTGCTGACAATGAAGCTGACGGCGTTATTCAAGCGGAGGAGGTCGACGCCTGTGACGAAAGTAAAGAAGACGAAGTCGAGGAGACGGTCGAAACTTCGGAGTCAGCTTTGGAACAGCCCATCGTAATTGACGGAAACGTAAAAAGTTCAGGTGCCGAGGCTACTGAGCATGATGAAGTAACCGAGGACGAAGCGCGTGTCGATGAGGGATCCGAGCAAGTCAAGGCCGCGGACGATATTGAAGAGTCACCGGAAGATCACGATGGTTACGTATCTGATGGCAACGAGTCTGTTGAAAGCGATGATGTGAATGGACCGACAAGCAAGAGATCTAAGAATCTGGACGTTGACTCAGTAGTGATCACCGACGGCTCCAACGACAACGATGGTTACAGCATAAATCAATGGTTTTGGCATGTGCGCGAAGCCGATCGCCTGTGGTCGTGGGAAGAGAAGGCAGCTAGCGCGGATTGGCAAAGACTACTCCAAGAGCTCGACAAATTTGGCCTGGACACGCCGCGTTTGCTCGAAAAGTGGGAAGATAAGTTTGTAGGAGAGGCATATTTGCCACAAAATCCCGATGCTCTGCATGTGGCTGCTCATCTGGGCTTGCCTTATTGGCTGCATCACCTCATTCATGACCGGGCTCAAGATCCCAACGCAGTATCTGCTTGGCGCACAGCGCTTCAAGCCGCTGCCGAAAAGGCAATCTGTCGAAAGACATTGTCCATACTCCTCGAAGTGGAGAAACCAGATGCCTGGACAGCCGAGGACACAGGCGTTCTTCCTCCCATCAGCGAGTGGCTCCTGATAGATGGTAGCAAGGAAACGATTCAGCTGTTCATGGATAAAGGTATTGATTTCACCGTCCGCGATGATGCCGAAGATACGCCCCTGCACTGCTGGGCCCTTAACACACTCGCCACTGATGTTGCTGCTTTCGAATTGATCCTCCAAGCCTACCCGGATCCGGAGCAGGCCATCAACGCACCGAACGAACACCAGAAAACACCTCTTCATCATTTGCTCGGCAGGTCGGATGTGCCCGAAGATTTGCTTCGAGCCTTTCTCAGAGCCGGTGCCAAAGTCGACTGCGAAAATGACGAGTCAGAACGCCCACTGCAGAAAGCATGTTTGCAGGCGGATGCAAAGATCGTCCAGATCATTCTTGATTGTGGTGTTGAGGATATAGACGATCCTGATGATTGTAACATTACAGCACTGCATAGTGCTGTCCTTGGTGGGTCACTAACGTGCGTTAACGCATTATTGGCATATCACGCCAATTCCAACGCGAGGAACATATGGGGAAGAAGTGCCCTTCACCTTGCCGCCCGGGATGGAGAATCTGACATCGCGCAAGCGCTTATAAACGCCGGCGCCGAAATCGAGGCTCGAGACAATCACAAGCGAACGCCCCTCTGGTATGCATGTGCAAGTCCTTCTGAAGAGACGGCGCGCATCGTTCTAGACGCCCTGACACAGAGCCGCTCTACAACAGACATAAACGTGCCTTCGAAGACGGGACGTAGTCCTCTTCGCATGGCTGCGACTCACGGTTTCGTGAGTATCCTGAAGGATCTGATTGAAGCCGTGAAAAGTGCTGGTGCCGACGTTACAGGCGCTCTGAATATGCAGGACGAGAAGATGGGCGCAACTGCCCTACATCGTGCTGCATGGCGTGGTGAACTGGGTTGTGTAAAGGTGCTGCTGGAGAGTGGCAGCGATGCCAGTCTCGAAGACAACAACGAACAAACGGCATTGCTGCTGGCCAATGTGCAATGGGGTGTCTCCGACGATGATTCCGTCAGCAATTTTGAGCTGATCATCCTAGAACTGCTCGATCATGACAGGAGCCACGCGACGAGTCAGGATCTACCCACGACTGCGGCAGCCAATAATAGCGTGAAAGTATTGGAAAAACTGCATCAGCTAGGCATCGACCTGAATCAGTCCGACAGCTATGGCTGGACACCACTGACTATCGCTCGTCGGCAACGCTGCGCAGATGCTGAGCATTATCTTCGACAGCAGCTCGCATGGTCGCCATCATGGCTTCGACACAATCTGCTGGCCAACGAAATTGTCTTCTCAGACAACGGGAGGGACATTACGTACGATGACGTGGATGGCAGTGTTCATTGCATAACCACCAAGAAGCCTCTCCCCGCTGGGTTAGACAGCTTCTATTTTGAAATCACATCGATTGCGATAGTCGAGTCGGAGCAACCAGAAAATCCGATATTGGCTCTGGGGTTTGGTACCCACGAAGCTACGGCTTATAATTTTCCTGGTTGGCCGCCGAAGCCCAGGTTTCCGTCTGCGCGATCATGGGCGTATCATGGCGATGATGGATGGTTTGCAGCTGGCGCGGACTTCTCTGACGGGTATGGACAGGTTAAAGGCGCTTGCTTCGGTCCAGGCGATACTGTCGGCTGTGGCGTCGATCTCGACGCACAAAAGGTTTGGTTCACGAAGAATGGCGAGAAGGTGGCTTTCGAACATGAAGGCGTCTCTGGTCGTCTATTCCCCATGATTGGATTGCAAGATGTTGTGCATGTTGAGACTAGGTTTAGTCCACCGTTCGCATGGGCTGAAGCGAACAAAGGCATTTCGAAAGAAGATAGTGCTGCTCTGTCGGTTGCAGGGACGGATGCAAAGTAGCACGTTTACCCTTTGGAGCTGACCGGGCGGATACACAGCCAAGCGGCAGCTCTCCACCTCGGTCGCATCCGCCATTACACGGAGCAAGCAATGCAGGTGATTGGCAAGCTACTTACGAGCTCGTCAGTCTTTGGATGAAGGTGCACTAGCGGTTCTGCGGGCCTGGCATGTACGAGATCACCAAATTGCCTGGTAGTCCCAATTGGTCGAAGTCCAGCCTTCACACAGGTGATGTGTCAGGCGGTGGTGTTGGCTCTCGAGGCTGTATAACAGGTCGATGTAAGCATAACATGATCTGAAGAAGAAATGTTCCACAGAGCAAAGTTGCGGTCTAGTCTTACCTTGACGACCAGCCTGCACGTCTACGACGGTTAGAGCGAATCCATGCCATTCTGATGCGCGGGATGGCGGCCCGTCTTTCACAAGGCCTGGCCTGTCGACAGGCCTCTTGTGACCGGAAGCCTCCAGCTGTGCGCCGTACAATGGTTTACGGGATGCCTCACACGGCCTTATGCAAGTCCATCCTGAGAAAAGATGTCAATGTGTGCTCGAAGCTGGAAATATGGCCAATTTGAGCTTGTAACATCGATGCTGTGGCCACTCGATCTCCTGATCTAATTTGCGGTACTCACTAGAATTGCTATGGTGGAACGTCAACATACTGCAGGCACCCGTTCTGCAACGATGCTGACTTGTGCTCGGAGCTCATAGCATTTGAATTGGCGGCGTCTCAGATCTGCATCCGGCCGAGATTATACTTGCAACACCAACAGTAGCATCTACGTAGCGCGAAGATGGTGCCCAGCCTGGTGGAAGAGATGACGAATACGAATACGAAGACCAGAAAGGATGTCAGCACTCAGCTACACTAGTTGCGTAAAAGTATTTGTGTGGCTATGGGCACTTTTACTCGCAATCAATCGTGGTATAGCCAGCACTCGTCGATATGCCAGGGTCAATATGCCGTTCCAAAGCGCTCTGGACTCCAAGAGGACTACAGTTACGCAAGCATAATGCCGGCAAGAGTTTAGCCGATAGCCGAAAGCAGGATGCTATTTTTGGGAGGCTGCCAAGTGTCATGGCTCCAGGGCAGCTGCATGCAAGAAGACGACAGAACCTTGATATATTCCTTGATCATTTCTGCATAGCCACCATCGTACTCTGCTGCAATGTTTTGCATCACGAGCTCTGTAAAAGTCATGCACCGCAACTTCCCGCCTCCGTGTCTGCAATCGACCCTTGGTATTCATACGACGCAGGTTTTGTGCTCGTACGTGCTCTTCCGCATCACCTCACTGCTAAGACCGGGCTCCCCGTCCTCACAGGGCATATGAGACATTTTGAACAACACGACATCAAGGTAGATGACGCCCAATTGGAGTGGTGCAGCTCTTTAAATTCCTCGTTTCCCACCCGCTTGATCCAAGTCCAGCTCGCAACCACATCACAGTCACACTCCTCCTCGTCTGCCTGCAACGCCGTCATCTAGCACCCTTTTGCACCGCTCGTCAGCAATACACGCCCAACCACCAGACCGTCCATCAACAGACATCATGTTCACCAAAACCATTGCCCTTTTGGCTCTCGCCTCTACTCTCACTTCAGCCATCCCACGTCAACAGTCGTGGCAGGCCCCGACATTCGGCGACAAATTCGGCATTCACGCGAGTGGAGAAGGAATCTACAACCTAGACGTCACAGCCTCCAAAGGGAGCCTCGCCATCGGAGGAGTGCAAGATGAGCCAAAATGCGCTTCGTCATCCACAAAATCAAGCCATACTTCTGCGACTTTCGTGTGGAATGAAGACAAGACGCTCTTCCTCTACACAAACGGCCGACCGCGCCAGCAAGTCTGGGTCGATGCATCAGGCATGGGCGGTGGTGTCTCGGGTTACACCACCGGTGGGGACAAAGGACTGTCTAAAAACGCCAGCAGAAAGCCCTTCCAAATCGACCCGGAAACCAGGATCCTCACGTTCAACGGCTATAAAACGATTGCATGCCCGACAGCGGACACTGAAAGAACCGGGTGGTCTATCGGGTTTGCTGGGAAGATTAACAACGCATTCTCGCAGAATTGCGTCTATGTGACGCTGAAGGCATACAAGGCGAAGGGTAGGGATGCTTGCCATTACTCTGAAGGCTCGTCTATTTCATGAGTGGAAACCACAATTCGAGCGCACCAATATTCGGCAGTTGCATAGCAATGGGGATAAAAGTTCGGCATGGTAATGATTGCACACGAGCGGCTCATACAACATGATGAAAATATATAGGATGAATGAAGTATAACATAACGAGTCTTACAATCCAGCGCTACTCGCGCGCAAGGTTCATGATCCCTTACACGCCAGATGGCTATTGCGTTGCGTTGCTTATGAGATGTGAAGACCACTCTGTATTCTCAGTATGAGTAATCGCTTCGGCATCGGCCTCCACTCCGACGACTTCTGACATCGCTATTCCAGCTATAAGACAGCATGTGCACTGGACTACATGCTCCGATGCTATTATAACCCGACTCATGCCCATCGCTCCAGCAAACGCTGCATAAGCCGTTATACAGGAATGCATTCGTATGGATCGCATCAGGTCCCATTGCCAGATGAGACTTCCCTCATGGGTGGCATCGCCGTGAGCGTTGCGGAAGCACTCCGCGCGATGCTGGAATGCCTTTGTCGTCAAAACTTCTAGTTGACTGTGTTACTGCTGGCAAATATACTCTTATGATCCCACGCATGGGGGTCTCATCACGCGGCTTCTCAATGGCCATCCAGTTCGAAGGAACTATACGCTGTCCGTGAGTAGCTGCGTTGGCGACGAGGCGCACGTTTGGGACTTATGAAAGCCTGGATGATCTGCAAGACAGGGGCGTTGCGCACTCTTTGCAATGTACTAGATACTCTGCGCACGACACAAGTTGTGTCAGAGACGCTGTCCAGGTTGTCGCTACATGGCTGAGATACTTATCGAGCGAACGGGAACAAGCTGTGCCAAGCTCTCATCCTTATCTCTCTGTTCCTGATCCTGGAACTGATAGCAGACCTCCTCGTCACTCCAAAGGATATCACCTCGCCTCCGGCGCATCACGATCCCTGCCCACCGGCCAAATACGATGTACGGCAATATGTATCGGGGACGACAAATCATATCTGCGGAGAAATCGCATGGTAGTAGCGCGAGATCAGTGTTGAACCATGATACCATGTGCCAACCATGTAGGGTACGAGCCTGCGGGAGCTATACATCGGTTTAGATAACGGGTCTTTGTGCTCGATGCCTGGGCTTAGCCATTCAGCGCAGATACTTCTCGTGCTGCGCTGCCCTTTGCTCTAGTAACCTGAATCTCTGTCGTCGAACATACTTAAGCTGGCCATATAGTGTACGACTCTCAACAACTATGGATCTGATTCAAGGCGGCGAGGGTCAAGACAAGCCAACTATAAAGCAAAGACTCAAGAAGCTGGAAGTACCACAACCCAAGGCTGGAACATATGCAATCGATCACTACACTTGTCCAGGTGAGAGCTACAGGCTTTACGCAATTGAATCAACACTGATCACAACGCAGATCTCGTTCCTCTGGACAAGACCCACCGCACATGGGACGTGAAGGACTATGTATCATTCTGGTCGACCGGCAGCTTCGCCATCTACAACTACTCCACCGGCTCCGCGCTGATCTCCTTCGGCCTCAGCGGACGACAAGCTCTAGCCGCAGGAATCTTCTCTCCACTGGCATTGGCTGCTCTGTGCGTCCTCTGCGGCTGGCCTGGCGCCTCGCATCATATCACGTACAATGTTGCCGCTAGGAGCTGCTGGGGCTTGCGGGGAACGTATCTGCCGATCCTGATTAGGGTCATACCCGGTATTGTTTGGAATGGTATCGAGTCCTGGTGGGGAGCACAGGCGATTTCGACTTGTATTGGAACTTGGTCTTTGAGGTGGGCGGATTGGAGTCATCCTCTGGCGGGTGGTGCGATGGAGTTGAAAGATTTCATTGGATGTGAGTGCTCCAATGGCAGTATCGAAGTCTTCGTTGCTGATGCCGTCTAGTCATCATATACAACATCCTCTACGCCTTTGTTATCTGGCTCCCACCGGAAAAGCTGGACAAACCTTTCATGGTCTCCTTTGCCTGCTTCACGGCTACTGTTTTCGGCATCTTGATCTGGGCCGTACACCACGCGGACGGCACCGGCGGCCCTTATTTCGCTCACAACTACAAATCCGACACTCTGCTCGCCAACTCTGTGCCATGGGCAGTCATCTACGGCGCAACCTCCGTACTCGGCAACATGGGCACCGTCACCCTCGGCCAATCGAACTGGACACGTCTTGCGAAGCCGAGCCTGAGCGTCACCAAATCAATGACCGTTCAAGTCGTCGTACTGATCATATGCGTGTACTCGGTATTCGCAATCGGCATTGTCGCCACATCTGCCTCTAGTCAAGTCCTTCAGAACGCTTACTGGCAACCTTATCTCCTACTCCGCGAGATACAGCGTTATCACAAGAACTCAGCCGCCGCTCGGGCTGGCGTATTCTTCGCTTCGGCCGGTTGTGCTTGGGCGCAGATCTGTGTCAATGTCATCTTGAACTCGACCGCGGTAGCTATGGATATGACGGCTTGGGCACCTCGGTGGCTGAACATCCGGAGAGGCGCGTACATCATCGCTGCGATAGGTATAGCCACCAACCCATGGAGTCTGACTGTCAATGCGAAGACGTTTATCGCCGTGCTCAATGGGTTCGGGATCTTCTATGGACCCTGTTCGGGCATCTTGGTCACTGATTTCTGGGTCTTGCGGGGCAGGAAACTGAAAATGGAGGACCTATATCGCGGCAATAACGATGGCATCTACTGGTACTGGAAGGGTTTCAACTGGCGAGCTTTCGCTGCGTTTTTCTTAGCTATCTGGCCGGCTATGCCTGGATACATTATGGGTGTGACCGACCTCGACAGGGCGCCTGAAGGATGGATGAAGCTGAGTCGTTTGGGTTTCATCACTGGATTCTTCCTGTCGGGGATCATCTATTGGAGCTTGAGTAAGGTCTTCCCACCACCTGGTGTGGGTGAGGGTACGAAGAGCCACGATGAAGACGAGCTTGTCTTGCCTACGGCGTATCGGCAGGATGTTCCGACGCAGGGTCAGTATTCGGTCATGTTGGATGGAGAGCCTGTTGGTGAGAGCGTTAGCGGGGACTCGAAGGTGGGCTCGGAGAATGGTGGTTGTGATGCTGAGAAAGGTAAATTCAAGAAGACCGAGGACGAGATCAAGGGCGTTGTTGGATAGTGTCAGCCTTGTTTCTTGGATGAACTCGAGCTTTGCTAGTGCTAATCGTTTGGATCCTTGGCTCCTGTGTCAAAGGCACAGTGTCGCTGTATTGAGCTGCTCATATACTGCAACCACCACATTGGTCGACTGTTCCTCAATAAGTTTTCAGCTCGTGCGAGCTTTTTCGCACACAGCCTGAGTTATGACAGTTGATGCACCAATACCACCTCCTTGCTAAACAAAGTACGGAGAACTTGAAATCTTAACACGCGAGCTGCGAGACATGATATGGCAATCCGCCTGCCAGGATGTCAAAGTCCAGGTCTGTACTTCCGGCCACCACATCCAATTTCCACGCAAGGAACCATTGTGGCAGTACAGCCTCCTCAACACGTGCGAGCAAACGCGAGAAGACGGCATCGACATATAATACGAATACAGCATCTTCTATTTTCGACCACACCCTCCTTCCTTCGTCTTAGCTATTCAGTATCTGCTCGCCAGGGTTTTTCGAAGATCCTGAAGTGAAGTGAAGTGAAGTGGCTGCATAGCTTATCTCGCAAGTGAGTAGTCACACTCAATAGACTGCTTGGAAGCATGATCGCTACGAGAATGAATCATCGTTGCACGCATGCTGCTGAGGTGACGCGGCTTGACACGCGACAAGCAGGCTGCTGGCGAGGAATGCATAGAAGTGCCCGAGACACGTAGCACGAGATCGGAAAGATACATGCGAAGGAAGAAAGTGCACCAGGACTTAAGCTGTACAGAACCTCAAAGACTCCTGAGCGCATCTTCAGCATCTCCATCGTCATCATGCGATTGCTCTCTTTCGCGGCCAGGAACAGGTTCCGTCGTGGAACACCACGCCGACAAAGATGACTGGATGATACGAAGCTCAGAGTATACCAAAGATGGTGCGTGCATACAGGAAGACCTTCCTTGAGTTCAATAGAGCGTGATCATGACTGAATGACACCCTTGAGCTAGACCAGACATCAGACTATTGACACATTTGAACAGACCGATCATCACTCCTTGCAGTAATGCTATAAAACCGCCGAAGAGTGCGCGATGAAGGCGTATTCAGCTTTCATGGGCTCAGCAGATCCTGCTTTCGCTGCGTCCTCTCGAACACTGACTGGAGGGATCAGCACGAAGTTGATTCCGAGTCTGTAGCATTTGGACAGCCTCGCTTCCAGACTGGGCGACCTTTGAGTTCAGCAGTGAGTCAGGGTCTACAGTCGTGAGGATTAAGGTCCCGTACTTTTACAACATAAGTCTTGCCGCTCACGTCATGCTGTCGACTTATGCTTAGGCCTTGGAAAGGCCTAATGTCTAGAGCGACACTACCGCGAGAGCTACGCGACGTGATCTGGTCTCCGCATGTGAATTTGAGGTCCTGCTGGCCACCTTTCGAAGAGCCTGCTCATTCTCAGAGACTTGAGTCAAACATACATCGCAGGACATGAACGAAGGCATCCTGACCACTTGTACGCAGATACGTGGAGATGATCTACCCATATACTACGCAAAGAGTGCTTTCTCCTTCCAACACGGTGCTCGAGGCGATGGATGGACTTGTGACATCAGCTACGTCGCCAGAGTCCATTACGAGACCAAGTGGCTTGCAGCTCTGCCTCCCAAGTCTACCGTCTAGTCAGTAACATAACGATACTAGACGATCATGCCCGCCCAGCGAGCGCGGCTTTTGCCCCACCAGTAATATCTACCAACACCTATGGAGATACAAGGCTGTAAGAGCTTCGAGGATTCTGAGCACCGCCGGACTTGACTACAACCGTGCCACTTTGACAATAGAGACCTACGATCCTGAGGACGCACGCTGCTGGCCCCTAGATGATAGCTGCTGCAAACAGACGTGTAAACATCGCCGGAAGCAGCACTCAGGCTCGCTTATATTATTTGAGTGCAGGAACCGACGTGGGAACTCGAAGCAATTAGGACGGATCGAAACATATTCGGGAGACGAACGTACTCGAAGATTACTGTACAGCATTGGTGACGGTGTAAATAGGGGCCTGCGATACATTCATGTTCACGAAAAGCATGGACACACGACTTGCAGCTCAATTACACCAGAGGAGTAGCACGACGACGTTGTATTAGAAGAGAAACGGAGTCATTTACCTGAAAACACCCCCTCTTCGCAGCAACAGCAGCAGCGGATATCCGCACGCTTCTCAATAGACTACCCAGGCTCTCATTCAATTTTCTCACCATGCTGAACCAATCCTCTTGCGAATAACCCAACCACTAGAACAACCACAAATTCAATTTGCACAGTTCCGTACCTCCTCCATTCCGTATACATATATCCAAATACATAACTTCGTAACATTTACCCAACCTTCGATCAGAGACCAACTATATCCCTCTACTGCGAACAATACACGCCGACCCGTAGCATCCATAGTGTAACATTGTCACCGCCACGCCATAATCGATTCTCCACACTCGATACCATATTCGCAAGCGATCTCATCCTCCAGCCGTTCGATTCGTGCATTGATCAAGTGCTAGGACTGCTCCACTCTATTGGACTAAAACTCGTATGCTCAGCTCAGCCTGTCGCTGCGCTTCCGCAGACCTCATGCTCTCTTGCAATGACGATTTGGAGCCCTTTCCCGAACTCATCTGCACCAGCCACTAGTGAGTCATGGATGATGGATATTGTGGAGGGGGAGTAATATAGGCCGATGGCTCACGGGTTGGGATTGCGAGTTCGCATGGAAGATATTGATCGAGCTTCACCGGAGGAGTGGTGGTGGCACTGCGATTGGAGCAATATCGTGTTACATGTGTACTGATGTCAGCATGATCCGATGGTGACCTAGAATTCTTGAATTCGAAGGGGTGCTGAAGCACAAAATGTAACGAAGATCGCGAGGAACAAGTTTTCCGTCACGCATTCGACAGGCTCTACAATGATTCGTCCGTGGCGCCTTTACTCCTCGCACCCACATACGCGCCAGCGCCAGATCAAAAATCTATGGAGCTCTATCTTACATTTCAAGCCTGCTTGCCCGTAGCCACATCTATCCACGGCTTCCTTCGCGATCTCCACGTAAAAGCCACCATAATCGCACTGGACGCCGCCAGACCGCCAGCAAGACACCAGAACCAAGTCATATCTCCCAGACCTCCCGTGCCCATTGCATGCCCAAGTCCTCCATCACCATCATGCGAGTGCTCCATCTCGGCCCCGTGAGCGTGGGCCTTAACCGGCATAGGCGGTATCGCAGGTCTCGTCGGAACAGGACCATTGACGTCCTGGGGTTTGTAGTCGAGTTGTCCGACATCGACTTTCGAGCGTTCAGTATCTTGGAAGCTCTGTTGCAGGATGTGCGGTTTCCGCTGTTTGAGGTCATAGACAGCCTGGCCGAAGAGACCGTTTGCCCATGCGAACCAGGATCGCGTCCATTTAGACTGATCGTGGGAGTTGACACTTTCGTGGATCAGGCCAAGTCCGTCGGTAGAGCTGACAAGCTGGTAAAGTTGTTGGGTAATCTCCGCGTCGTCGTCTGAGGTCAATATGCGCATAATTGCTGCCATTGGCCATCCATTCATCATTCCGGAATGTGGACTGCCGATAACACTGAGATCGGGTCCCCATGACCAGTAGGGATTATACTTGCTCAGAATTCTGGCGCGAGTGTTACGGTAGATGGCGTCGTCCTTTTTGGAGTAGCCAAAATACGCGCTACTCAGTAATGATGGCGAATTTGCATCGTCCATAAGAATAGCTCCACCATATCCGTCTACTTCATAGGCGTAGACATATCCATGCTCCTTGGTCGGTATAACGCCATGTTTTTCGATGGCTTCTCGGACTTTCGCGGCTTTGTCCCTCATGCGACCCGCCAATTTCTTACCGTCTTCGCCATTGAGCTTTTCCATAATCTCAGCACTCTCATGCAGATAATGAGCAAATTGCATGTTGCCAGGAATGAAAAACAGATAGATGGCGGCATCATCCGAAGGTCTGAAGAACGACTTGATGAGACCAGTACCACCAGCCAACGGACTGCCGAGGCCACCGTTCAAGAACTCCGAGAAGGTGTATGTCGAGTTTAGAAGTGAGCCATCATCGTTGTAAGATGTCTGATCAGTCATGTTCTCCGCGACTTCCATAATTAGCTTGACAGTTTCGGCCCACTTGAACTTTTCAAAAAAGGCGACATCTCCAGTCCGTGTATAATAGGTATTGGAAAGCTGTAAGAAGGCACCAAAAGAATCAAGCTCCCACTTGCACTCGAACACTTCCGTTTTATCGTAAGGTGGCGTCATGGTATATTGGCCACTGAACGCCCAATTTCTCTCCGGTCCACGACCAGATTCTTCTGGTGGCTGGAACGCCTGGCAGTATGGGTTCATGTTAAGGTAGCGGGCCTGCAAATTGATTGCGCCTCGGAAAAGAGAAGCCAGAGATTCATTGTTATTCGATCCTTTGAGAAGAGGTGCATATGATTCCAGCTGTTGCGCAGAATCTCTCAACCACATAGCCGGGATGTCACCTGTGATGATGAACGCTAATTCCTCCTCCTCGTTATCGTCAGAAACTCCACGCCAGGACACGGTTGTGTCTAGCGTGTTCGGAAATGCATTGGTGAATAAACGCTTCAGATCAGGGTCGGCAATTACTGCTGCGGTCTCGTTGATAGCAAGCTCCACTTCCTGACTCCGGAATGTTCGGCAATGCTCTTTGGGTCGCATGGACGCCAACTTGTATACGCCATCCGTCAAGGGAGGACGTCTTGATGTTGAGGTGTAGCCATATAGTTGACAGCCTGCCTGGCGAGTACTGGCGCGCCCGTGTGGACGGATTTGAGCTGTCGCGGTCGCTACTATGGTAAGAAGCAGGTACAGCACTCGCAGCAACATCATGATGCTGGGGCAGAAGTTCCGCGTGCTGTACATTAGAAAGATGTACAATATTAATGGCTGCGAAGAGGTAAGGTCGGCGTGGAGGATGGCCGGGTGTCACGCCAAGCATCAGAATGCCTGTCCTTGGATGAACCTAAAGAGTAACATGGATGCTGGCAGTCGTGGCGTGACGAGCAAGGGTAGTAAAACATGTGCCGTGCTGGTACTTTCCGTTTCTATTCCTGTTATCTTAATCGATCGTATCGATAGCGATACTGGAAGACAACGCAGGAGAAAGCTTCAAACAGGATTGCATTACAGCCTTGTCTCACGGAAACGCTGCCTGACAGACAATACAGTCAACTGCAGCGAAGCGATCTTGGCAGCCGCAATTGCGTGGAGGGAGCCCGACGAGTGCTCTCTGCGGATGAAGAGGCTCGACGGCTGAGTCAAGATTATTCGTTATTCATATTTCATTATTGGCAACAGCCTGACGACAGGTGGCACAAGGAGAGGAATCATTAATTGGAGTCGCTTACTTCGGATCTCACGGATCGGCCCGCCGTTGCCGAGTATAACATGCCCTGCCTGATTCATCAACACCATCTTCAACGGCGAATGGAACCTTCGAATGACATGACACATGACAGCTAGAGAGAATACCTGGTGCGTGCGCTTCCCGAGCCCCTTTGGAGGTCGTCATATAGTATTACTGTCAAGCTCTTTGCCATTGCGCCAATCTACACGGCAGGAGTCACTACCTTGTTGCTCTTTATTCCTTGCATTGTAAGTCTTCAGATACGTGACGATCTAACTATTGGCGCGGCATTCATCACCTGCTCCGGCATTCTGAGCACCCTCTCGACAATGCGATGCAGCTCTGCAGTAGAGGACATGTGACCAGTCAGCATTCGCGCATCCATCCAACGCCAGGCAACGATATTGTCCGGCCTGACCAGCACCGCTCCCGCTGATGTGACCTCTCTTTGGGCACACCATTCGTTGTCGACATCTCGCCATACGCTGCCACTGTCGTCAATAATCACCACATCGACCATATCATGTTGGAGAGACCTCCAAACGTTGTTGCTCGCCAGTAACAGTAATCGGTCCTGCTTGACCAGCCATCTCGTGCTCGTACGATCTCCTCGATCATTCTGCAACCAAGCATGTGGCATCTGATGTCCCGGCATAGTCGTAACGCGATACTCACAACTTTCAACCTTGCTATCAGTATTCATTTGCGGGCTCTTCCAATCCTCGCCATCAAACACCTTGGAATGATCATAGAACCATCCAGCCTCTGCCCCAAGCGCAAAGAACTCTATGTCCAGCGTCTCCTGCGCCGCTTTCCTGACAGCCTCCTTCTTAGTTAGTCCAGCTTCCGTACTCGACTTGCTTAGATCACAAGCACCGAAGTAATCATCGACAGCCGCAACATTATCCTCAACACTCGCATCCGGCGCAATACCAAGAGCGCGATCCAAAGCATCTCCATGGCCACGCAGATTCCCCAAGCCCGTCCGGGCTACTCTCACACCGATCGGATGCCGCTCTTCATGATACGACCTCAATAATCCACCAAGCTCAAGATCAGGCCTCTTGATTGCCAGCGCCAACTTCCACACCAAATTATCTGCATCCTGGAACCCCGTATTGCCTCCTAACGCACCCCATGGCGGGATTCTGTGCGCCGCATCTCCCACGAGGAACACTCGACCTCCGGATGAGATGTAGTCCCTGGCAGTCTTGGCCTGCAGGAACCAATGGCTGATACTTAGGATCTCATACTCCATTCCAGGGATACAGAAAATCTTGTGTAGTCTCGCTAACATGTCTTCCTTTGTGAATGGTTTCTCTCGCTCGTGCGGGAGACGTCCAAGCAAGACGCTCCACTCTTCCGTACTCGGGTCTCGAGGGTACGGACCGAGATGGTATGTGATGCCGCTATTGACGCTTCCGCCTAGTCGGGGGTTGACAAACCAGTTCAGGAGATTCCTAGTATCGGGTTGGTATTGCGAGAGAGGAGCACGAATGTGTGCTGTGACCATATCCAAGATATCGTGTTCGCCTTCGTAAGGTATGCCCAAGTGAGAGGTAATGAAGCGGCCGCCGTCAGCGCCAACGACATAAGTCGCTGTAATTGTTCTGCTGCTCGGGTCCGAACCCTTGTCCCGGCAGTAGTAAGTCACAACGGCATGCTCAGAATCCTCCATCACACTAGTAACTTCATGGTGGAAGAAGACACCACGAGGATTCAATTCCTCCGCCCTCCTCCTCAGAATAGGCTCCAATCTAATCTGCGCAAAATTCGAATACCGAGAAGGACTCGCCTGGGCATACGCCCTACCTCTCTCACTGTCCGGATCCAGTACATACCCAAGCGCCGGACGACTCGCAATGCATCGACCTTCAGGACCCCAGGACGTATACCAAGCACAACGGCCACAAGTCTCAGGGGGCGCGGCTTTCTCGTATACTTCCTGCTCGATTCCCAATTTTCGAAAAAGCTCCATCGTCCGATTGTGGAGGCCGATGGCTTTCGGGAAAATGGATGTCGTCGGCTGACGTTCGAAGAGGACATGGTCAATGCCTTGTAATGATAATAATATTGATGTCGCTAGACCGACTTCACCACCGCCGACGATGACGACTTTGGTTTCTGTTGGGACTGCCATGGTATGATGCTGGTTGTTGCGAATTTTCAGAGTTCATGTGCGTGGACTTCAGCAGATGCTTCTACACTTCATATTATGTGCCATGGATTACTTGAGTACGTAGTCATAACATGAGTACGTAGTCATAATATGAGTACGTATTCATAATAAAGGAGCGCAAGACCGACCACTCAGTTGCCGAACGGGATATGGGCTCAGCCGCTCCGCTCTTTGCTCTCATGGCTTATGCGATGGAATGGGTCAGAAGCTCGAGGTTGATGTCATGTCAGCCGATGCAGCTGATAGCTGGTACAAGAGGGACTGCAGGATCTGAGAGGCAGCAGAGCTATTAATGCACAGTGCTCATAAGATGCAGGACAGTATTGTGTGTTTCATAGCATTCGGGTCAATGATAGATAGAAGTGCTCCACAACAGGTGAGGTGCATATGAGGAGTTGCGGATGCAACGCGGATCGAGGCGCGGAAGGCGGCCGGATCCTTGGCTGTGCGGTTGTGGCATGAATGAAGCATAGCAAACCGAGTCTCAGTAGAATGAATGGAACGCCCGCATTATGAACTATTCATGTTATCATCACTCATATCTGTTCTGTCGATGTCATCGAACCCCGCTCCGCCAAATCTCTAAGCGCAACACTCCTCAACAACCGTCCACCCTCCTCAACTCCCTTCCCACCCAGCACAGGCTCCTCATCCCGAACAGCAAGCCTAACACTCGCTTTCGCCAAATCCTCCGTCCGTATAACCCCACTCTTATAAACTCTCTGCATCACACCACCCAGTAAACCAATCCCCTTATCCATCTACGTCGGTGACTTTGGGTCGTTGTTAGCGAGTTTGACGGGTCGGCGTGAGATAACGGAGATTTGGGATGTGGAGGATGAGGTCGAGGGCGTGGGTGAGAATGGCGGAGCCGGCTGTCCCTGTAGCGCCCGTGGGGATTATGTGTGCCATTTTTGGGCTTGTAGTTAAGTAGGGCGCAAGCGCATAGAAATTTTGGTAAGGAGGCCTGACAGTTCTACTTTGCGATGAGGGCGGCACCGCTCGCGGCTGCTCTCGTGTATACCAGTGCCCTAAGGGTGAGGGTCAATCATCTGTGCAGGTCAATGCAGGTATGGGTCTTCAAGGCGGACTATCGCATGTTACTGCATGTTTCTCGGTACGTATGAACACCATCGCTCACGGAGCGTCGAAACGCATTTTGAATTTACGCGTAATTTGTAAGGAAGAGCAAAACAACACCAATTGAATCTGGAGAAGTCGAGGAAGTCGAGATGGTGCACAGACCATGATTGCATAACTTTATGCATTCACAGAACGATGAGATGCCTTTGAAGAATAAGCGCCAAAGGAACACTGACAGCGAGATGGTGAAAGGTATGACGTGCAGGTTCGGGACCATGGTGTGACCATGGTGAGACATAACCGTGTTGATGATATGTGACTCGATCAATACTGTACATACTCGGAGCCGCTGGACGACCACTTCATTGATTGCTTTTCATGATGCACCCGGCTGGCATGATGTAGCATTGAGCTGCGGTGCAATTGCAACAGCAGACTTCGGCATAGATTGCAATCGACAAGTCTTTGAGAGAAATGCGGTCGCCGTAAATCATGCAGGTGCGAATCTTCGCATGCCATGACAATGATAGCACACACTGATATAGCAGGGACAGGGGCGCTTCTCTGCAAAGCGATCATCTTCAAGCATCCGAACCCTTCTGCCCAATTCTATGCAATGGCAGGCACTGCGCTGGCCGATAACTCTTCTTTACACCATTTCCAGTCCGCGTCCTCCACACTACCAGGTTGTCTGCGCCAGTGTGAGATGCTGACCTTTTCTTTCCCAGGGTTCTGAATCATATTAGGAGTAGAGTAGGTGATCCAGACTGTGGCATAGCCCATCGCTACGTCAACGGCAACGGTCGAGTTCAGCACTTTGGCGTACGATGTTTCCTTGGGTCGAGAGTGCATGGCGCACTGATTGAACAGGCGAACGTAGTCCTCTGCGTTTATCTCGTGGACCTCGCCATCCGACTTCGTAAATCTGTACACGAATTCGTTGCTGGCGTATTTTCGAACTGGCTGGGCAAGATCTCTGTTGTTGACGCTCTCGATTATTTCGAGCGTGCGCTGTTCGAGCCTTTGGCCAACGTCGACCTCGGAAACGACTTTACGAGGCATTTGGATAAACGATTGTAGAGTATCACAAAGGAGCTGTCCATGGTGTTGTTGACCAGGACCAATCTCACATTTTATGCTGGATCATCCTAGCTGCGGAAAAGTTCAGCTGAACTGGCAACGCTCAGCTCCGTGGAGAAGTGGGCCCTCCACGCCTTGATCTCCAGGAGTCGAGCTGTTAGACTTTCGCGAAACGACCGTGCGACTTCAGCTATCAGACGGCAATGTCCTCTCGCAACAAAGCTTTGTGCAATGATCAATTCAGCTGGTGGGAAATTCTTCAAGCGGCATCAAGACCCAATTCAGACACTCTTCCAAACTCCAGCTTCACCAACAACTTGTCCACCCCGCCTCCTTTCCACGGCTGGTAGTCACTCTGGTCGCCCGGTCGCACATCGGAATACCGCAGCGACCCAACGCGCTCCTGATTGAGCGCGCGCAGCTGATTGATGACAGACTTCATGTCCGTATCGACCTTCTTCCTTGCTCGATCAAGCTCGAGACTCATGCGTATCTCTTCCTGCATGATGTGCGGAAGTGGTTCACCAGTCTGCTGCTCCAGATCAAGCTTGTATCGAACATCGAAAAGGCGCGTGAAGAACGCGACGAGACTGTCCACGTTTCCCAGCAGCGAACGCAGCTCTCGAGTGTACGCCTCATCCGTCAGCAGCAATGAGTATACCAAAGAGGCTAAGAAGTGGCGGTGCCCTGTGGCGAGTGTTTCCGGATCTCTCTGCGACTGGGAACTGTTTTCGTCGCTGAAGCCGGAGTGCTCTGTGGCATCTTGTTCGAGTGCCTCTTCGACCCATTCTTGGAAATGATTGCAAGCTCCTTTGACGACCTCAGCCTCAAAGAACGCTGCAAGTTCCGCAAGTAGAAAAGTAGCAGCGCTGCAAGTAGCCCAAACCTTCCTCATCTCCGCGGCCCGCTTGTTACTGCGCAGTCGCTCTTCAGCATCACGTGTAGCACGGAAAGGATATTCGCGTCTAGCTTGACTGCGTCGCCAGAGGTTGATGAGGCGAAAGTGACCGCGTTCGATGGCGATGAGATAGGACGAGATGGTCGAGTAAATGCTGATGTCCTGGTTGGAAAGCAATAGATCGACGGGTGGATTGATGAAAAAGGTCAACTCTGCCGGGCTTGGGAACAGCAGATCGTTGAATGCGATACTTGTGACGTGTATGTCTGGTCCCGAAGCTGATGCATCGGTCGGGACATCCCCATTAGCGGCACGTAGCAGAACGTGGCTTTGTGCACACTCGAGCACATTATCGACTTCAACATTGTCTTCTGCAAAGAGCGTCTTCCAGACCTGCTGCATGACCTGTTCCAACTCTGCATCCTTGATCGTAAGGCCCTGTAGTGCTTTGACTGGATCTTGGTGCAACACACGTCCCATGTTCTGCTGTCGAGTCTCTAGCCGATTCTCAGCCTCGATGATGAGTGCTTCGCCGAATTCCCCTCGGCTCAGCAGCATGAATTGCCGCAGACATGAAAGGGTGTCACGTGTAGTGCGCATCGGCAACAGATGTTGTAGAACGTTCTGTGACAGAGACAATCTGATGTCATGTATGATGCGCGACAGCTGGGAATGTACAATTGGCAAAGGCAAGGAAGCAAGTAGCTTCAGATGTGCTCGAGCAAGTTCTGAACCATCATATCGTGCGCGCACCGTTGAATACGAAAGACTTTGCTGTTGATGACGCTGAAGCTGGTGCAGTGATTTCCCAATGAAAAGAATCGACTTTGCGGTGGTTGAGCTGACGAAGCCGGGCAGTAGTCCGCCGTCCATGCGGAAGTCCGCCTTGTCCACAAAGCCAGACTGTATGAAGAAGTCCTGGTCGCCGAAAGATGGAATCTTACCATAGATGACCCATGAAGACAATTGCCTGAGCCAAGCAGTCTCAGCAACCTTGGTCAACTCGTTTGCAGCTTCTTCAATCTCCGCGAAACCGGTCTGAGTCTCGGATCTGAGCTTATCGATGAGTTGTGAGCTCGTACATTCGGCAGTCGAACGCGACACTGATCTGCTGGTCTCTTTAGCTGGCGACATGAAGTACGCTACTTCCCAGTACCAAGCCATCTTGCGCTGCCAATCATCGAATGCGCCCACCACCGATGCTAGCGGCACGATCTCGTAAGCACCGACCAGACTGGCATCTTTCTTCAGTATGTTGCTTTCGACGTCAAGTATACGTTGCTGAAAGCGGCCCAAGTGCTTCTGCTCGATTGACGTCGCCACCGCTCGGCAGATGATGGAAAGATGAGATTCGCATATCGATCGGAGGTGTCGTTTGAGCTTGCGGTGCAGTTGCGATAGCTTGGCTAGCGACCGCAGAAGTGCTTTCTCTGAAGGAGACAGCAGCGGCAAGTCTGTTTCGACACTTCCGTCGACATCCTTGTCACCAAAGAGTGGCGATGGATGTCCGGACAGGGCCAGCAAGACCTCGTGTATCATTTTCTCCCACGCTATGAGGTCGTCGAAGCACGCGCTAGGGAAGTCGCTGAGCACATCATACGATGTTTGTTGATCACACGCGTCACGTCAACATGCACGCGTGGTGAAGTCAGAGGTCGAGCTGTCTCTCGGCAAGTCTTGCGTTGTGGCTATGCAATATGCAGCATTCCCTGTCAGCGACACGCTTGTATGTCAGCAGAGTTGATGCAGCCTAACGTTATCACAAGATGCAGGAGTGAAGAAGTGAATTTGTTTGGTTCAGTCGGAGAAGGGGCCCAGGTGCAGGGGTTTATGCAAAGTGGGATTATGCATTATGCATGCCACGTGCGGCGCGCCTAGATCTTGACTCCACTCCAGCTCCAGCCCACTTTCCAATGTTGTGCGGCAAACAGAGTAGAGGCGGCAGGTGTCTGGCCCGCATGATCCTCCTACTGTTGCAGTAGTGACCAACACCACAAGTGAAGTAAGGATATCCTGTCTCTCCTCCCACTTCTTCCTGTGGTTCTCCTTTGGGCAGCAGCAAGGCAACAGAGTTGCTATAGTATAAGGCCCACCACCCGTACCCAGAACGTTACCGCGCTTTCTTGGTACCAATTCCAGCACTTACCGGCCCAGCCTCAACCTTGACAGCATTACCTCCCGACCCCAACAGTAGGCGACATCGATACCAAGCGCAGACGCCACAGCCACCAAGATGCAGAACATCAGAGCCAAGATCAAGAGGAAGTTGTCTCTTCACGATAAGAACCGTAAGACGCAGGCAGCATTGCTCCACGCGAAGCTGTGGGTAGATCATCCCGTGATAGCTAACACCTCCCAGCGAATATCGACGACTACGATGATGCCGACGATGTCGACGATGAGACGACCGGCCACCTTCAACGCGAGATCGACAAAGCCGAAGAGGGTGGTCACCACCAGGGAAAGCCAGGCTCCTTCCTGAACAAGCTCATCCTGCACGGAAACAAGAAGACCGAGGAAGACATTATGCGTGAGCAAGCAGCAAGAGACACCGTAGAGAAGGCAGTCGCACAAAATGCACAACGCCAGGACGTGCAGTCTTAGGAGACGGGTGCGGCGAAGAAAACTGCCGTAAAGGTTGAACTGCCACAAGAAGACCTTATTCCGATCCTCGAAGCAAACAAGGTGCCATACAGTGTTGTGGACCGGGCGGATGCTTGAGAGCAAGAGCCGATTGCATGATAGGCGGGCGGGCATGAAACAGGGCAGTATAGGCACGGTTGTGTTCGCCGAAGGATCCTAGACGACATTTCAACCTGCAGCACTACGATTTGACATCATGTATATCCTAACGCTCCTGAGAGGCTACCTATAGCAGCAGATGCATTGATTTGGCTGATCATCCAGAATACGCTTCCGAAGAGGTGATGTTCGTTGTCGATGCTGTTGCGGTGTGACTTAGCTCTGCTGACTATAGTATCCGCATTTGTTGTGCGGGCAACAACCATACAATGAGCTACATTCCCGGAAGTGTGACGTGCCATACGTGAATAACTGGTCTAGATGGCAAGGAATCGTATCATTGATGAAACAAATACTCGGCCTCCGCAACAACAACACTCGCCCTCTGCTCCGTCTTCTCGGCGACAACCTCATCAACACCTCGAATCCAACTCACACCTCCACCCTCGCGACTCGCAGTCTCAGTATCGTCGAAATATCCAACCAACAAAACATCCTTCTTCATGGCAAGACCAGCCATCTCAAATACCTTATGCCCCGATATCAACAATCGTTCCGCACTCTCCCTCTGATGCATAGGAACCCACTTCCTCACAGTCCGAATCATGCCTTGACGCCCGGGAGCGATACTTTGCAACCACCTCGTGACATGGTCTATCGCGTGGTAGTTGAATGTCGCTTCTGATAACCACAGACTCCCGGCTTCGTGCCTGAATTGCCGACATGCGTACATCCAGCTTGGGATTCGGAAGGCTTGACCTCGTCGATGGTGATCCAGACTGCACGCGTGAGGCATGTCGTGGACGCATTGAAGCAGTTCGTCTTGGAGGGCGTGGGTATAGATTGCGTTGCGGATCTCGGCGGGGAGTGCCAGTAGTGAAGATGTTGTTTGCAGCATGGTTTCGTTCATGAACTACTGATATCTCTATTGTTCTTCTTGACGTCTCATTGCTCTGAAGTCTCTAATTTCCTCAGAGTAGCTATGAGAAACGCAGACAACTACGACCGGGCTATTCACTACAGCTTATTATAATCGCCCTGCCATTTGCTGGCTCTCCTCGCAGCCGCGATATTGATCCTTGTTTCGTGATGCGGAGCAAACATGCGGGGTAAACAGGGCCTCGGGATGCAGCCGATTGTGGGGGGAGACATGGATGTTGTCGTGCTGCGAGAAGTCGGGTGAGATATTTGTTGAGCATGTGAGCAGATCTCATGGCTTGTGCAAAGAAGCTGTGCTTCTGGTCTGCATGTTTGCCGGTCTTCTTCGCGCGCGAGAGATGCCGGCAGGTATGCTACAACGCGGTGATAGTGGTACAAACCTCTTGCCAAGGAGGACGCTTATGTGCTGTTACGAAGTAAGCAAAACTTGACGGAGCTGAACTCCGATGTGGGCTTGCATGTGTCGATTCGCATTGCAAGGATGAGTGCGCCAGCCCTTCAGCGGGACCAGTGCTTGCTTTGCCGTGCACAAGTCCTCCGACTACGGACGCGATTCGAGCGTGTGGGGTGAGCGAAGAGCAGGCGCTCGGTGTTCGTCGACTATTTCCTGATGACTTTCGTAGATCCGAAGCTGACACCTCTCCTGGCCTGTTCTTCCTGCCATCTCTTCTGCTCAGCTAGCAACGCATCGTCTTCATCGTCGACCATATCAACATCATGACTTCCGCCATCACGCATCACGGTGGCCGCAGGCTCCTCAGGCAACGCGCCAGCCAATTTTGCCTCCTCTTCCCACTGTTTCCTCTCCAGCTCATCGAATTCCTCTTTGCGCTCAATCCATCGCTCCTGTACATCTCGTACTTCCATCTTGCCATAGTTGTCAGACATGGCTTGTGCCCAAATGGATGCCTCGTCGTTCAGCGTCCTCCCGCTCTCGTCAGTAGCTCGTGCTCCAGCGAAGACATATCCGCTTGCTCTGTCGATGGCGCGCAGCAAGGACGCCATAGATTGTCGATCTTCGACTGCTAGTGTCTCGAACCCAATGAGTCCGTGATCCTCGATCAGCTCGATTAGTGCTTCATTGAGCTTGTCCCACTTCTCGGTTGAGCCTGTTGACGTTGCGGCAAGTTCTTGTGAAAGTGCTGGTAGTAGATGATGTAGATCCTGCACTTCTGTGTAGAAGTCGAGGTTGAAAGGTAAGTCTGCACCACCCACTGATTTAAGATTGTCGATTTTAGTCAGTACATTGACGATCGGATACGGGAGGTGTAGTGGTCCCCGCAGGCATAGTATCAAGCTCGACAGGTAGAGCGAAGGTCGGGTAAGGACCACTGAATCTAGGAGTTGGATGACGACGATCTACTGTTGCGTCAGTCAGCGGTGTTGGAATATTGCACAGTGCATCACTTACTCTGTAGCCAATCCTCTCAAGACGTTGCAGTATTTGTGGCAGGGCAGTGTGATGTGTGGTCAGTTCTGGTTGTCCCGGCGGATCTAGGATAATCGTCTCCTCTATATTACAAGTCAGCAAGGATGACTCCATAATAGACATGGAGTCATACCGCAATCTTCCAGTCTCTCCTCCAGCCAGTCAAGGTTCGCCTCGACTTCCTCCATAGCCCATAGCACGCCACCATTTGGGCCGAGCTCTTCTCGCTCCATGACTTCCTCGACATTGACCAGCTCGCGCACGTCGAAGACAACTTCGTATGGTATGTTGTCATTCGCAGGGTCTAGGTTGGCAACAGAACATGGTCGTGCTACAGCTCGCATAAATTGCTGGAGACCATTGCAGAGGGTGGACTTCCCAGCACCAGGAGGGCCGATCGGGAGCAATATGGTCTTCATTGCAGCATATCTTGTCTGGAAATGTGGAAATGTGAGGCAGGATGCAAGACACTTAGCTTCGACTCATGGCAGTTGGACAACCGTGGTTCAAGAGGCGCTTAAAAGTCTAACAAAGAGTGACCTGTCGTGAGGATGCAGCAAGACGTGGCCGCGACTATTTCCGTCTTCGTCCGAGTCAACTTTGAGCTGCGACTGCGCGGAATCCGAACTATTGACAAGATGATGACCCTGGGTCTGATGCATTTGTATCTTACCTACTAGCGCGTGAAGATGTGCTTCGCTTACAGCTAGTCCTTTTGGCGGGATGTGGAGCGCGCTAGCAGGGATGTGCTGACCCGAGATCTTTCGTGTTCTGGTAAACATCAACTTCGATCGGGTGACAACCATCATCTCCAGCATATTTCACACGATGAGCGCCATCGACGAAGTCGCTTATCCTCCGGTCGATGCAATTTCGAGCGTCCGATTCTCTCCCGACGACTCGACCTTACTCGTCGGCGCATGGGACAGCAACATCCACGTTTACAAAAGAGACGGCGAATCATGGCAGCTCTCGAACAAGATACCTTGCGGTGCGCCTATACTCGACATAGCTTGGAACGACGACAGTACGACGTTCTACGCTGCCGGACTCGATCACGAAGTCTTCTCATACAATCTTGTCGCGGGAGAATCGAGCAAGGTTGTCTTGAGCACCCACGATCAGGCGGCCAACAAGGTCGTGTACAGTAGAGAGCACAACTTGGTGTTGAGCACGGGATGGGAAGGCACTTTACATGTACACCAACCGCCAGGCGAAGGAACATCAGGGAAATGGGTACCAGTCAAGCTGCCTCGGAAGCCTTTCGCACTTTCAAACACATCAGACAAGTTGGTCATCGTGATGGCTGAACGCGAAATCGAGGTAAGAAAGTCAATGCATCTCCGTGAAAGCATTGCTAATCGAACGCAGGTTCACGATCTCCATGCACTGGCGGCACTTGTTCAACAAGCTGGAGACACGTCCGCAGAACAACAAGCGATCCAAGTCAAACCTTGGCAAGTACGAGAAAGCAATCTAAAATTTATGGCGCGAGACCTTGTGTGCATGCCAGATGGCACTGGGTTTGTGTCGAGCTCCATCGAAGGACGAGTGGGCGTCGAGTGGTTTGATCCAGAGCTAGAATCGAAAACATACGCCTTCAAATGTCACAGAGAAAAGACCACGACACAGAGCGAAAGTGGCGAGGAGAAGCCACTGGACATCATCTACCCGGTAAATGCGGTTGCGTTCCACCCCGTACACGGATCCTTCGCCACAGGTGGCGGAGATGGCGTAGTTGCGCTGTGGGATGCAAAGAGCAAGAGGAGGATAAGACAATATCCTAAGCTGCCTGCGAGCATAGCTGCTCTTCATTTCAGCCATAACGGCAGCTACCTAGCGATCGCCATTAGCCCTGGCTTCGAAGACGGCAAAGAGCAGGACGAACCTGATCAAGAGCAGATCAAGGTCTTCGTGCGGACCCTGGCGGAGGGCGAGACAAAGGTGAAGCCAGCGAAAGCGAAGTAGGCATTGTGTAGGATGCACTGTGACGAATTAGCGTGGCGCTTGGCGTAGGTCGTTATGGCACTAAATCACGGATGAAGCTTGCGAAGGGCGATGAAAACTCACTACCGCTCACCTCTGGCTCTCTTGACGGAAGTGTGGAGCAGTGGAAACTTCTGATGAGGGCAGCTCAAATGTCACAGTCTGTCACTGTTGAGATCCACGATCTCTGACCGACGATACCCATATGAATGATTGAGGATGCATACATCATCCATTCACTTCAACGTACCAGTACCAAGAACATCGGCTCCCGGAATGGCTCCGAGCTCAATAAGCGGCTCAACTGCACCAAACTCTCGCATCCGGGATTTGTTTGACAGCTCGGAAAGTGGTAAGAATCTGTACGGCGTCTCCACGAACGGGACACGAAGTGTTGAAGTCATGGTAGTTCCGGGGTCGTGACAAGTCCGCAGTAATGGCCTAGCAGTGTTCTGCGGATCAGGACCTTGTGAGGGGCCAGTATATCTTGCAATGTGGAATAGCCTCTTCGTGGCATCGAACGTCATCTACCTGTTCCGACACGAATGGCGAAACTTGCCATGATCGGTGAATTGCCTCACGGCGTAAAGGGCCAAAACCCCCCAAGATGGACCATTTCGTCTGCTTCTTACCAGGCGCCATCGCACTTGGAGCCACAAATGGAATGACTGGACGAGAAGCGCGGAAGCTACCATCATGGATCTCCCGGAGGAGCAAGAAAATGGAATTGGCTAGAGCTTGGGAAATTCAGTACGGGTTGGGAGCGGAATTAGCGGTAAAGAGAATCGACCAACGATCTTAGTAAGTCCAGTAATGAAGCGTACTGGCCTGAAAGATTCTGGCTTCCTTGCTTGAGACTGTCGATGGAGTATCTGTTTCCTAACCCATAGTGTTCGAATGACAGTCCAAACGATGCACCTTGTACGGGATCACTCTCGCCCAACAGACCCACTTCTGTATGCCTCTCAGCAGCTCGAGTGGCGAATCCCTGCGATTTCTCGAAGGCGATGTGCGTGTGACCACAACCTCACTTGTGCTTCACTACAAACCACACCGCGCAGATCGAGATACTGGTGCCTAAATCTCGCAGCATCTCTATAGACGTATTGTCGTCGACAATGTCTTTCCTATTGTTGCCACACTACCGACCACCACCTGAACCACGATGACGGCACACACCAGTCCTCAACTCCTGCAGCTGCCAGAAGAACTTCGCCAGCGGATATTCAGTCTAGCACTTAGCGACAACACGATCTATGTGGCGGCAGACGTGAAGAAATTCAACGACACCGGTAACATATGCGGTTCTGAGCTTCCGGGACTTGTCTTCTCCTGCAAGCAAGCATGCTTGGAAACCGCGGAGCTCAGCTTCGTTCATACGATATACTACTTCACCAGCATCTGTTCTCTACTCGATTGGGCACGAAAGCTTGAGGTAGCCATAGACAAGACCCAAACGTTCCTACCGGCCACTTTACGTCTCAATGCCAAAATCTGCTTGCTGGTCACAGCTGTTGTCAACAATGAGAGCACGATCGACGAGTTGATTGCATATGCACAAGACGACATCGACCTCGCCGCCGAGAGTCTGCCAAGCTTTAGCAAGCGACTTAGTGCCGTCGTCCGCCACAGTGGAGGAAAAGCGATCAAGACCATCAAACCAGCCGGCCCAATTGTCAAGCAAACCAGAAGGTCGAGCAAACTGGTTGGCCAGCAGCAGATGCGAATGTACTGGGGCGGCTTTGAGACGACTGGCAAGTGCAAGACGCTGCTGGAGGAGCTTAAGCAGAATTTCGGCAAAGTGAAGACGAATGTCACCAGCTTCCAGCTGCGTCCGGCTGGCAAAGATGAAGAGATGGAAGAGTCGATCGCCGAGTTCGCTGAGGCGAATCAGCAGCTGGTCATGTCTCCCTCGTTGGGAGTGGTGAAGAAGCGGGGCATGCACCGCATCGCGCGAGTAGCTAGCGATGAAGGGTATGGTTCTGGTGAGGAGCAGGACCAAAATCGCAAGTCTTGTGTGCCTACGCTCGAGGACGAGCTAGCAACTTGCGAAGCTGATTCCGACGATGAATAAGAGCGGTCGTTGTCTAGCTCGAATTGGTCACGAAGACGGCGCATGGCGGCTCAGTGGTACGGAGCTACATAACATACGAGGATGGACATCAGTACCAAAGAGACAGGGACTTGCAGATATGGAAGAGTCGGAAAATTAACGATGGCACCGCTGAATTCATTAAGAGTTGCGCGCAACATTGTGCTTCGAGATCGTACGTTGAATCTGAAAGTAGTCCCAGGCGTGCTCCAAGTCGGTAGACTAGCAGCCCAGATCGAGCTACAATCCTAGGGTGCAGAGGTCCTGGCAGAGACGGCCGCGTTGCAGGTAGCGACAGCAAACGTCGCATATTTGCCAGCTATAGTATCGGTTGGCGCATTGCGGAATGCTTTGGACATTCTTCAATAGCTTGAGTGTAGGAGGTGCAGCCCTGGGCAAGGGAAACGCTCGCTAGGACGCAGCTGGGATGGATGCCTCTGGTACTTCATGTTCTCAACATCCGTACTATCGCATGAACTGCTGCCGAATGCGTGCGCTCATGTTGGTTGGCCAGCTCCCGCATATCCTGGATGAGTGTGGCTCCTGATCGATCTTCTCTAAACGCATAGCTAAAGTCACTAGTTCATCCTAGATCTTGGGGATTATATTATAATTAGTCATCCTTACTTATAGGTTCTTCCTAAGCCTAGCAAGCAAATTAAAGAAGCTCTTTTCTATCGCTGTAGCTCTACCTAGCTTAGTTCTTAGGAGACAAATCTCGTAAGGTAGAGAACTCTACTGGAAGAGCTTTTCCTCTTATGTCTTTAACGGTATTCGTATCTAAAATAAGAAAGAGTCCGACATATAGCGCTCCATCTAGGCCTAGATTTCGAGCTCGAGGTAGATATCGTGGTCACCGACGAACCTGAAACGCCCTAGTAGGCATAACACGAAAAGACTAAAGAGTGGATAGGAAGAAGTACTAGACAGGCACGACATAACAACCTGGCCAGGAAAACAGAGCTTGATTAGGCTACCGTAATGGGGCTGAAGCGTATAAGTAGCGTGCAATGCGACTACCATGTTATTCCATTCACATCGCTCCTGCTTTCAGTGCCGCTCCCGTCGGACCAACAGTCTGGCATGTCGGGGTAATCTACAGAATTTTGCTAGCAACGGCCGTGCAGCCCAAGACATCGTGGACAATGAACCGGTCAGAGCCTGGTTTGAGTGAGCTCTATAAAGTATTCTAAATCATGCTATATCACATACGACCACAGGCTAGTGAAAATAGAACATCCCGTCCGCTCTGTTGTACTCAAGCACTAGACCGCAGGATCAGTACTACGGTGGGTGACCACGTGGGAATACCCTGTGTTGTATGTTTTGTTTTTTTTTGAAGCACAAAAACGTTTTGAAACCACTGTCGGATTTTCACATATCGCGCGTTGTATATCTGCTTATCCCAAAGTATGAACCCTGTAGTTTGCTCACTGCACAACATCAGTAATTTCAAGTCCAGCGACGACATCAAAGAATGCATCAGCGAGGTAATCACCCCGAGCAGTTGGCTTCCCATATTTGTCAGTTGCCATCTCTGCAATCGAAGGCTTAGCCACATCACGCATATAGCCAGCAATACCCTCTTTCTTGAATTTCTCTGCGAATTGCTTGGCATGCAAGCTTAAGCCTTGCGTGGCCCAAATCGGCTGAACCTGCAAAAGTAAATTTGAGTCTCAATACTGGAATAGGAACACCAGTAAGACTTACCTGCCAGACACACCCCAACTTAGCAATATCCGCTGGGAAGCTCTCAAATTCTTCCTCAGTATAGCCAGCTTTCAAGAAGTCGTAGGCACCTGTGTATCCGAACGCGAAGAGACGATCTGGAAAGACTTTGCGCACTTCGGTGTGAAAGTCGTACATATCTTTCTTGTTCGGCTTATCTTGACGGCTCCATGTTACGTCGCCCAGAGGAGCGGCCAGAATAGCACGATCGATAACCTGCTTGGTAGTCCATTGCCACATGTACTGTCCCGAGGGCAGTCGTGGCAGCTCCCAGTCGAAAGTGATGTCTTTGCCGTCGAGGCACTTCTTGGCGATGGCTTTGCGATCCTGCAGGCTGACGATCTTGCCATCGACATCATTGAAGTATGCAGAGTACTGCTGCTCATTTGATACAGCTTTGACTGCTTCATCAAAAGTCATTAAGCCTGCTCTGGCTTTCCAATCAGACTTGACTGTGAGATAGTCCTTTCCATTGGCTTTACCGTTCTCCAGTGCGCTAATGAAGGTCTCGATACCCGGCGTTGTCGCGCCGAGCACATACGGATGGTCTCTTGGGTCAACGACACTGGTGATGAATTCAGCATGATCACTGTCGCACCGGCAAAGCAGCATGGTGTCTGCTCCGAGGATATCGAAAGTCATTCTAATGGTCGTTAGACGGGTCAAGTACTCTGACGTGGGCACGATAGTGCGACCTTCGCCATTGGTGAACTTCTTGAGGCCAAGGGCGAGGTCATCAATATGTATCATTGCAACTCCAGATTCAACGAAGGAGCGCACCATCTTCATACAACCAGTCAGCGTACCAAAGCCCATGTCGGCGTCTGCTATGATGGGTAGCATATAGTCGATACATTCCAGGTCCTTACGATTAGACTCAGTGTATCTGAGACGCATCTGGGTCTGGCGCTGGTCGTGCCAAAGTTGCGTGTTGAAGATCCGCTTGACAACGCTGGGTACCAGATCTGCTGGATAGTCGGCGTGGTCAGCGCCAGGCCATGCCGCTTGCGAGAGACCACAAAGCGCGCCGGAGACGTAGATTGTCTGCACTGTCCCTCGTCAACCAAAGTTACGATACTGTGTCCAGGTTGTACAGACAGTGCTTCGCCATCTCTTTCGCGATCAACGGTTCAGTCGTGCCGAATGTGAGCTCGTAGGTGCCGTGGCGGTTGTGCTCGTTCAGGATCTGCCATAGCTTCCTCCCTTGCACACTCGAAGGATACTCGATCTTGAAGCCAATATTACGAAGGGCGGCGATGGACTTGGCGGAGTACGGACTGCGTTCTATGAGCTGCTGCCTGATGTACGCTTTGTGCTGCAGTCAATACCGCTTGATATGTTTCTGTCGATCAGTCTGCCACCATGCCTCTATATCCTTCACCTCAGCCTCGAAGGCGGTCGATTCCTCGTTCGTGCTGGACCACTTTGGCATGTTCTCGCCTTTGATTTTAGCTGGTTGTATAGCAATACCAAGAGACCTACCAAATGCCCATTTAAGGGCTCCTATAACACTACATCGGCGTCACCAGAGCATGCTCGACCTCAGTGGTAATACCTCGCCTAGATGGGCAAGACGCCGGCGCTGTCGGTGCCTATCGCCATGTCGAAATCGTACTATCACCAAGTCTCCACATACATGTATGTCTTTTGTTCCGGCACAATCTCGAAATAGAGAAATGTTATGCCGTGAGTAGACTTGAGAATGGACAATGTGTTCCCTGGTTCGATGTTTTCGGCGGGAAGTGCCGCTCCAGTCCTGGACGCGACTCGGATTCCAAACTGAACCTCATCTCTCCACTTCTTCCTTCTGGCCCTCGCCCTATCTGCACTGTTTTCCTTGGACGATGATAGCGCATTCAGATGCTTCGTGTTGGCCGAATGCAGTTGTGATGCATGCACATGGTCAATTGAGCCAGAGAGTGTCCAATGCATCGGGCAAGATACGAACGAGGTAAACGAGCGTGTCGTGTCGCGCTCACAGGGTTGTGATGGAGCATTGGGCTGCGGTATAGTCTACCAAGATGCTTCGATTGCTTTCAGCCTCATTTTCATCAGGCTCTCGTACAATAATCGACAAACCACATACATCGCGTTGACAATGTCTTCACTAGCATCAGCTGACGCAGCAGCACGGAATGGTAACTTGCCACTTCTCAACCTCCAGCTTGGCTGGCCAACGCCGCGACTTTGCGCGCGCGAGCAGCTGCTGAAGGCTTCACAGGAAGTGCTCGCAGATGGAGAGAATATGGCACCAATCCTGCTCTACGGTCCTCACAAAGGATATCCTTCACTTTGCGAAAGTATTGCTCAATGGCTGTCTGGATTGTACAGTCCCGCACAGCCAACGCATGCCACGAGAATTTGCATCACCAATGGCGCTTCGGCAAGTCTTGCCAACATCACCTTGAAATTCACGGATCCAACTTATACCAGGAGAATCTTCATGATTGAGCCTACCTACTTTCTGGCATGCCCCATCTTCGAGGATTGTGGCTTTCGCGGCAGGCTTCGCGGCATACCAGAAACAATCGATGACGGCATTGATCTCAAAGTTCTCGAAGATGAGCTGCTCATAGCGGAGGATGAACATACTTGGCCGGAAGCGCCACTGACGAAGATTGGGCCGCACTATCCTCACGTTTACAGGTACGTGCTGTATTGCACGACAACATTTTCGAACCCTAGTGCGAAGACGATGCCCACTCACGTCAGGGAAACTTTGGTGAAAATCGCGCGAAAATATGATGTGCTAATAATATCGGATGATGTCTACGACTTCCTCAGCTGGACTGGCGAGCAGCGCCAGAATGTCTCTAGTCCTGTGGTACCGCCGCGACTCGTGGACGTCGATCACGATATGCCTGGATGCAACGACTACGGGAATGCGATCAGTAATGGCTCTTTTGCGAAAGTGATTGGCCCTGGGATCAGGGTAGGCTGGGTCGAGGGGCCGCCTGCATTCGTGTCATCCCTTGGACTTGTCGGATCTTCCAGCTCAGGCGGTGCACCTTCGCACTTCGCTTCGACCCTAGTTGATAAAATGCTCCGTATTGGAGCGTTACAGCGACTGATTTCCGATGTCCTCATCCCTGAATATCAAAGGCGTTACATGGTCATGATGGAATCCGTAGAAAAGCATCTCGCTCCACTTGGCTTCGCAGTGGAGGCTACCAGGACGCCCGATAATACCGCTGGGGGCTACTTCACCTACCTCCGAATACCAGACGTCTTCACACAGCACAGAGTGTTTGCGAAAACGCTTGCCGGGATCGCCCTCAGAGACTATAGTCTTCGAATCTCGTTTGGGCACATGTTCGTAGTGGCCGGAGATCAGAAGAGCATTGCGCGTGCAGAAGACCCCGAAGGCTTCGCGTATTGCATACGTCTCAGCTGGTCATGGCTCGAGGCAAATCAGATTGAGCAGGCGATTGAGCGGCTTGCATCTTGCACAATGCAGCTTGTTGTCAGAATGGAGGATGGTGAGGATGTGAGCAAGGGTGTGCATATCGGCATACGATAGGGCAAATCTTAGCTTGGACTGAGCCAAGCTGTGCCACAACCAACATGTTAATTTGTGCTCTCAGCTCCACTCTTGTGGTACTGTTCACCATCACTAGCGCGGGTGCCGCAAGTAATCATGCAGGCTCATCTAGGCGAGTCCTCATATTCTTGGCTGAGCTGCAGGAGAACCGGGCTTTGTCTAGCACGAGATAGTGCTATCAATTTGAGGCAAGCACATCAAATAACAGAGTCAATGCTTGTACTACGCCTTGTTGGACAAACACAGTCCGAAGATGTTAGGCAACGACATGCAAGAAGCTGTTCACCGAACTGATCGCAAAGGCGCAGATACCTATGTAGACATCGAGGCTTCGAAGCCTGGAGTGGTCAATCGGCACCATGATGTCGGTGCAGCCTACAGTGGCTATTTCTACAGTCACGAACCTTTCACAACAAAAGAGTCCAAGAGTCTACGATGGAAGCTGGACCTGCGATTGGTACCGATCCTGGCCTTTAATATCATTCTTGGCGCGACTGACAAAGCCTCGACGTCGACTGGCGCACTGTACGGTATGCGAGAAGACACGCACTCCACTGGTGATCGTTACGCTTGGGCCGGGAGCGCTTTCTACTTCGGCTACCTATTCTGGTGCTTCCCAGCTGGATCGTTGCTGCAGAAGCTGCCTATCGCTAAACTGATGTCTGGTATGATATTCTGTTGGGGCTGCATTTTGATCGGCATGGCTTTTGTTAGAAGCTTTCCGGTTTTTATCTTCCTGCGCGTGCTGCTTGGAGCATTGGAGGCCCCGATCATACCCGGTGGCTACCTCATTCTTAGTATGTGGTACACTCGACACGAACAGGCCCTTCGAACTGGTTTCATGTATACAAACTGGTCGACCATTATCCTCATCGGGCCTATCGGCTACGGTGTCGGTAATATTGCTGGAGGGCATCAGTGGCGCTGGTGGTTCATTATTCTCGGTTCCATCTCGCTGCTATGGGCATGCATTGTAGGAACCTTCTTGCCCGACAATGTTGTTCGTGCCAAGTTCATCGGAGAGCGTGAGAAGGCCATTGCTGTCGAGAGAGTGCGGGCAGACCAGCTTGGTATGGAGAACAAGACTTTCAAGAAAGATCAGATGGTTGAAGCTCTGCTGGATCCAAAAACATGGCTCATGTTCTTCTTCAACGTCTTCGTCAGCATACCAAATGGTGGATTGACTAGTAAGCGAAGCACGACCTGCGGCGGACCCTCAAGCTAACTTCACTTCCAGACTTCCAATCACTAATCATCAAAGGCCTCGGATTCAGCTCTCGTAGGGCAGTTCTTCTTGGCATGCCCGAAGGTGTCGTCGGCACGATCTCTACATACAGCTGCAGCCTTGCAGTCTGGTATCTGACAAAAAGATGGCCGCGTGTGCAATCGCGAGTAGCTGTCATCGTAGTCGGCGAACTAATTGGAATGATTGCCTCTATACTGCTATGCGTTCTGCCGCAATCGGAGGTTGGTGGACGGCTAGCATGTCTGTGGCTTGCAAAATTCTTCCTCGGACCATACATCATCAGCCTGTCACTCAACGTTGCCAATATCTCTGGACATACGAAGAAGGTTACCGTGCAAGCGCTGATCTTCATTGCGTACTGTGGTCGGTCTTTGTCTAGCACTCTCGTAATCGTCTGATGCTGACATCTAGACAGTATCGAATATCATCGCGCCACAATTCTTCATCGATTCGCAAGCACCAACGTACCCGCTGGGTATGGGTGCGATTCTTGGTGGTTATGTCTTGGCAATCGTAAGCATCATACTCTATGGTGCTTACTGCTACTTCGAGAATTGCCGGCGAGACAAGATCGACGACATGAGGGAGGAACGTGTTCACGTCGACACCGATTTCAAGGACTTGACAGATCGTGAGAACAGCACGTCAATCCACTATCGTCCTTTTATATCTTGTACTGACTCGCGCAGTTCACTTTCGATACGTGTGGTAGCCAGCGCAAACGCCACTTCGCAGCGCCCAGGGGTTCCATATATCCGCGCGCGATTGCTTCTACCGAAAAGCTCATTGTCTTCATTATTCCGAGAATTTCCTACGTCTCCAAGCCCAGAAGTGCTCTAGCAAACAAGTACAACCCATAAGAGTAGGGCAACACTGCAGCATGACGTTCATCTTCGGACCATATCTCTGGCACTGGCATACAGCAAGATGTTCAAGACCACCACCACAGCACGCAACGTTCTCAAGACCGCCCCTGTCCCATCGATTCGCTCTCAGCGTGCCCGGGTAAGGTCTTTCCGATCGCCCGGAACGCTCTTCCCATTCTTTGATAGCAACGTCAATATCGTGGCAAAGCAGAAAGCAATCGCTGAGGCCCACGCCAAGATGATGGAGACCAAGCGAAGGAATCCGACTTACTACTACCACGTTCGTGAAGGCGAAGGTGGCGTCATTGAGCTCCCAAAAGTCGTCAAGGAACTAGATATGGTAGCTCAAGAAGTCAACGCCGTCGGCACGGCCGGGTGCAGATTCTGCGCTTGCGTCTACATCCCTCTCGACGAGCACCATTGCTTCCTAGCGCACATCAAAGCCTGGATCGATACAGCGATTCCAGCCTTCCATCCCGACCACGTCGCTGCTGCATGGTGCATTCGCGACAGAACGATCGGCGATGACTTGGTTGAGCACGTAATTGAAAAATTGAAAGACGATAGAACTCTACGAAAGTTTGTGCAACGCCATCCACAGCACAAGGAACGGAGTGTCATCGCTTGTCCACAGACGATTTGGCAGCTCGGCGAAGAGAGGACCACGGGCTACTACGTTGTCAAAGCTCTGCAGCAGCATTTCGACTTGGATGACTCTCACGTACAGGGTATCGACATTCATGGTTTCGGCATCGATCCGCCTAACAGCAAGCGTGAGGTGTTTACACGCCGCAGGAGAGACGCTTTCTGGCACGAGTTCGATCCGATTGATCCGTCGGAATATGGATGGCTGCGTGTCAATCCTAAGCTGAGCAGTGAGCGTGATGCTAGAGGTGCGGATGTCGAGAAGCAGATCTGGCAGTTCGTGTACTATCGTGGAAGTTGGATGTCTTATCGTGACTTTGAACGGGCAAGCCGGAACGGAAAGGACAGCAACCCGCTGATGAATATGTAGCTGCGGTGCTATGATGCTGGATGTCTTGGCGGAAGCTGTGTTGCAGACTGCGGAGGAAGTCGGCAGCTGGTATTAGCAAAGCTGGTTTCATAACTTCCTTAGCTCGCGCCCAGCCCTAGATATGTCAGGTTCGTATCGCCGCTTGGTCTGTTCTCCTATCGGCCTCAAGAAGCTTCGATCTTGCCTGAGTCGTTCTGTCTGCAACTTGAGAAGCGCCATGTCTGAGCAGCGCCAGTCTCAGATCAGAGCTACGTGCTCAGCTGGCAATTTCTTGAGAAATAGCACAAATTTGAGCCTGTTGTGCCTGCATGTCGGGCTGAGATTGGCGGTCGTTTTGTAGGCGGTGAAGATGCTACGACTGTAATAAATCAGGATAGCTTCTGCTCGAGTCCGCTTGCACGCGATCAGAAGCGCTGCGTTGCGAGCGGAGAAGCCGGAAATGACCATTTCGACTTCGAAGCCGCGGAAGGTGAGCTCGTAGATCTCGTCGCGGAGCTCGCGTAGTATGATCATAAGTGCCGGCTTGTCGGTATGTGATAGCGTCATGATTGCACCGACTGGTGTTGATTGTTGATGTTAGGTGCAATCAGACGCGACATTGATTTCTAGAATGATGAGCCAAAACAGCTTGAGCACGGACTCTGCGCGCCTGTGACCTGGAACTAAGTGAGTGAGAGCGTTACACTGACTTTGGTACAACGATGAAATTCGTCAAGCTAGACTCATGCTTTGAAACGTCGCTGGAGCGAGACACGCGAACATAGAAAGCCGTGCCCAATGACATCCCTCTTGATCTGTTCTCGCTATCCTGCATATGTAGTTATGATTGTGACTCTTATGTTCTAAATCGAGCAATAACCACGAGTTTAAGCCGCCGCGCTGAATATCACAGCACTACGACCATGTCAAGTGCCTAGCGTCCGATGGGTCTTCTTGTTAGAGCTGAAGGACGTCCGTATATTGTTCCCGTATTTTGCTAGGCTTGGAAAGTGCTTTCTTAAGCCCGAATCTCTATCGTGTGATGACTAGAAGGTGTAGCGACACTGCGCAACGACAGGCTGTAGGCTGCATACTTTGACAGATCACATAGGGAGTTTCGAGGTATATTGTCACCGGAAATGTCGTGCCATCAACGTACGAAGTTGTTTGTTTCAGTAAACAGTAAGCACGACTGGTCGCCAATGCAGACTCCCGGTGTGTCGGAGGAGCGGGTGGCAGAGTTGGGATCGTTGGGAATGAAATGGAGCATTCTGATAGTTTGGTGGAATGGTTGGAGCACGGCACGAAAGAGGCAGCGAAAATGTGAGTATGGATGGAGGGGCGGAAGTGGTCATGCTTGATGACCGATATTCTGTATAGCTCGTATAGATTCTGTTTTATGCTATCGTCCGAGCTTGTATGTAGTGAATGATGTGCAAGGAGAATGATGAAGTGAGGTTGGGAAGAGAGGGAAGATGGCGGTTCAGCTAAAATTTAGTTCCGGACCCCTGCAGCTTCATTGGTGCCGCTAGTAATTGTTTCCGACCCTCTATGAATGCGATAGCTTCACTCAGATGCACAACCTTTTCCACAGAAGCTACCATCCCCATCGATATGACGAGCGTTGATGACCTGTTTCGCCAGCCTGCAGTAGCCGGACTACACAAACGAAAACTCGAAGTGCCCGATGCGGATGCAGCATACAAAGCCACAAAAGTCTCCGCGCTATCATCACCGAATGGCAATCACTCTTCCGTGGAAGAGGGAAATGACGATGATCTCGAAGCCGGACCTGAACTACCACCAGATGACGAGGATGACGAAGATGGGCGCTTCTTTGGGACAGGCATGAGCCATGACACGAGCGAGGCTCTGAACTATATAGACGAGCAAGATGGAGACGAAGCACAATATCAGGAAGAGAAGATAGACTCGGCATGGTTGCGGAGACTATGTACGAGCTTCGAGAAGAAGGTCAAGAAGAACGCAGAACTACGGGCACGATATGAGGACGAGCCTGCGAAATTCATCGATTCCGAGGCAGACCTGGATGTAGAGATCAAGAGCTGGAGTCTGTTAAGTGAACACCCCGAGCTTTACGCCGAATTCTCAGAGTCCGAAGCTACAGTGAGCAGCTTGGTTGGACTACTGGCGCACGAGAACACCGACATAGCGATCGGCGCCATCGAGATCATTTCCGAATTTCTGGACGAGGATGTGCAAGCGGAGCAGGAGCAGTGGGACAAGCTTGTGGATGCGCTGCTGGATGCGGATCTGCTAGATCTGCTCATGAGCAATCTTGCTCGTCTTGAAGAGACTAGCGAAACGGATCGAAGTGGCGTTTATTATAGCATGGCTGTTCTTGAAAATCTGGGAGGACAGCAAGCAGTTGCTGAGAAGATTGGTACGGAGAAAGTCTTGAATTGGCTTTGCGAACGAATCGGCAAGCCAGAGAAACCACTTGGGCAAAATAAGCAATACGCGGCCGAGGTTTTGCAAGTTTTGCTGCAGTCAAGTCCTCTGCTGAGAAAGCGGCTCATTAATGATATTGATGGTGTTGATCTATTTTTGCAACTTCTTGCAGCGTACAGAAAACGGGAACCGCCAAAGGACAGCCACGAGGAGGAGTATGTTGAGAATGTGTTCGACTGCTTAACCTGTGTCGTGGATGAGGCGCAAGGCAAGGAAAAGTTTGTGGCTGCAGAAGGTGTTGAGCTTATGCTCATTATGCTCAAGGAAGGCACGAAGAACATCCAGCAGCGCGCGTTACGTGTGCTAGATCACGCGGTCGCGGGTCAAGGACTCGAAGCGTTATCGGTATGCGACGCGATCATCAACGCTGCCGGCCTGAAGCCACTCTTTAGCTTCTTCAACAAGAAGCAGTCTGACCAAGCGACAAGAGAGCATCTGCTAGGTATATTCTCAGCCATGCTACGACTCCTGCCTGGGGAGTCTGCGTCGCGAATACGGCTGCTCGCAAAGTTTCAGGAGAAGGATTACGAAAAGGTTGTCAAACTGTTACGGATGCAAACTGACTATGGGCACCGCCTCGATGCGGTCGACAAAGAGATCAAGCGCGAACAAGCGTCTTTAGCAGATAATGAGATCGAAGCGCGAGCGGCTGAATGGTTCTCACGAAGACTTGATGGCGGGTTGTTCTGTGCACAGATGGCAAACGTGATCCTGGCATGGCTTATTGCTGAAGACTCGAAGGCTCGACAAGTGATCACAAAAGGTCTGGGCGGTGGCTTGGCATCAGTACGGACTAGTCTGGAAGAGCAACGAGCTGGACTTGAGATTGAGGACGAGGATACCCGGGATATGCTCGATACGCTGATTAGCTTCGTGGAATAGGACGGTCCAAGCCTGCAGCCAATTTCATCTGATGGTACGTCGCGCCCAGTGCATGCAGCTTACAGTTGCCCACATTTAGAAGCCCTGATAGTGAGAATTGTGCGGCGATATTCGGGGACACCCAAGTGACCCAGGCACATGGTCTGCTATCGTGCAACTATATGAAGCTCTTATTGCACTCATATGTCGGCCGCCGTGGCGCTGATCAGCCTACAAGTCCTCGCTGGTTTTCACTCTTGTCTTCACAGATCGTGAGCTTCAGGGTGCTGGCCGCGATCTTGCTAAAGTTGCCATCAACGTCACATGCAGACAACCGGGAACGACGTAGACGGCATATACAAATACTCTCATTAGTGCGGAGACGCGGCAAGACTACAACACAAACTTGAACGAAATTCGCTCTTCCAACTCCTTCTCCTCGATCGCCAACCCAGACATCCACGCCGCTCGTCGCCTGTTCTTTAAAGCCAGAACCAGAGTTACGCAGCAGACCAACGCGAAACCACCACATGTCCAGCCCAGCCCATTCGCAAACCCTGTGTGATACCTCGGAGCCTGGCCAGCAATAAAGACATTACTACTGACGAAGTTCGCACAGTTCCCAAATCCTACCTGCCACGCCATCCCAACTGCGAGGTACTTGCGTCCTCGAAGGTTGTTACTAAGCCAGGTCATGAGAAGCGGCATCTGCGGGAAAGTGCCTATGCTCATGAAGAACAGAGCTGCGTAGCGAACGCCTGGTGCTGGTACGTAGGCTACCATGATCGCCCATCCGACCAGCTGACAGCAGATCGATCCGAGGACGAATGGGGCACGATAATTGACTCGAGACGCTGTCCATGTGATTAGGAAGGTGAAGACAATTCCAGCTCCCCAAACGGGCATTGTCATGACTTGTGCTCTGCTGCTGGTCCAGCCCAGCTCTTTCAAGATAGATGTCATGAATGCGGAAATCGAAGAGGCAGTGATGTCGCAGCAGAAAAAGCAGAGCGTGAAGATGTGGATCCTCCAGTCGATAAAGACCTTCCACAAGGAAACGTTGTCGGCAATAGAGCCTTTCTCTTCATGTCCTCGAGACACTTTTAACTTCGCGATCAGATGATCTCGCTCGTGAGATTTCAGGAACCACGACTGGGCCTTCTCGGGAAAGTTCGGGGTGAAGCAAAGCGCGATAAGGCCAAAGAAGACAGTCATTAGGCCTTCGATGATGAAAATCTGTCAAATTGTTAGGCCAAGCACATGGTCGGAGACCGCCATGCCAAAGGATCTCACCCATCGCCAGCCTTCATAACCTCCTCGCCCATCCAAATTCTCAATAGCGTATGCCAACAAACCCGAAAAGAACGGCCCGAGCAGCGCAAAGTTGAAGAATGCCGCAAATCGCACAGCAGCTTCTGTCTTTGTATAGTAGATCGAAATCATGTACGCCGCACCAGCTGGCAAAGACGCTTCCAACGCTCCCATCAGAAAGCGGAGACCCAACAAGCCTCCATACGACTCTGTCAAGCCCTGGCACATCCCAAGAGTTCCGAGCAGGCAAGTCATTCCTCCTAGGAAGTAGTTCGGTGCGATTCTGCCTTGGTTCAAGATCAGATTGCTTGGGACTTCGCTGTAAGTGAGAACATGTAAGCGCAGTGACCGACGGGCGGGCTGGTGATCTGAACATACGCCAGAATGAAGGGAATGTAGAAGATCCAGAGAGTGGTATTATAGCCGTTCGAGGGCAAGTTGAGACCTTTTGCCAATCCTTCTATTTTTGCGTTGGCGATGTTCGTTCGGTCCAGGAACATCTGTCATTGATTAAGGAGAGACCGGGCCAGGCACGGGCGCGGTCTTACGATCATGTAGAGTAGGCCGACCGTCGGGAGGAGGATCAGATCCCTCTTAAGCAGGAGTCGACGCTCCAAAGCTCCAACACTCGTTGCATAGGGTTCCGAAGGAGCATTGTCAAGGCTAACGATATCGGCAGAAGTGTTGGAAAGGTCTTTTGCGTCTGGCGTCTCCTCTGCATTCGAGCTCGAAATCTCCATGATCTCGGGATCAAATGAAGTATTGACAGTTCTGAACAGATACAGAATGCATTTCCAGACTGCAATCAAACGCCTAAGAGCATAGGCAAAGCGAAGATAGCTAGAATCTCGTCTGTTCGCGTCATGTCCTTTAGGCGAGCGGCCAATTCCCATCATGCGGGAGATTCACGTTGAGCTCCACCTCGCATAGATCTTCGCCTTTATCAATTTATGTAGACTATCAACAGCACTCGCATCAGGTACCGCCAACCGCTGAGACGAGCTTTGACTCAGTCATAACGTGATAGGGGAGCTGGTTGGCCGCGGCCTCAGGGGTCTGCCTGAGCCGAAGTCGCTGTTACAAGCCAAATGTGATGCTGATTGAGCGCATAGAGCGTCTCGAAGAATGATTCTCTTGATCAAAGGCGCGCACCACTGAGACAATTGAATCATCGAAGGAGGAAGATGGCAGGAAACGCCTCCCAGGCAGTCATCAGCCACGTCTCACCCCGTGCTCGCTTCGGCCTCATCATGTACGGCACCCACCTCCACTCAACCTCCAACTCTCTCTAACAGTCTCGAAGCCCAGCAACAAACACCGTAGTAGAAGCCGAATTCAACCGAATGCTCGCCCACGGCATCTCCTGGCACAGCAGCCGCATCCAAATCACAAACCCCTCCCTCAACTCCGACGAAGCCATGATCTCCTTCCTCAAAAACATCCGAACGACCATCGAAGCCGCCGTCAAAAGCGTCCTCTACTGCCAACCGACATACCTCGTTATGGGCATGTCCGCAGAAACTTTCTGGGGAGGCAAAGATGGTGCCGAGGAGTTTGAGCAGTTCATGCGGGAGATTTCTGGGCTGGGCGTCACTACGGGGGCTCATGCGGCTAAAGCTGCATTGGATGTTTATGGCGCGAAGAATATTGGTGTTGTGACTCCGTATCAGGCTGTTGGGGATCAGCAAGTAGTTGAATTCTTTGGAGGGTTGGGGTTCACGGTGAAGGCTATAGTTGGATTGCGCTGTGAGACTGCTACTTCTATTGCCGAAGAGAGTCCCGAGACTATTAAAGCTTCGTTTCGTCAGGTCAATGTTGAGGGCGTGGAGGCATTGTTTCAGGCTGGAACGAATCTTCCTGCTGCGAAGGCTGCGGCAGAGATGGAGGTTGAACTTGGGAAGCCTGTTATCGCTGTGAATACAGCGACAGTTTGGCATGCGTATCGGACTAGTGGTATCATGGACAAAATAGAAGGGTTTGGATCGCTGTTGTCAGAGCACTGAATGGTACTTCATAGAACAAACATCTCTCTTGCGTGTGAACTCAGATTATCACTTGTTTCCGCTGCTCTGACCGTTGCAGCAAGGTGGGCAGTGCATCCTCGCCGACCTCTTCAAGGAAAGTCTTCTCCGCCTGCTTGATATCATTTTTAAGATCATGTTGCCAGATCCAGTGAAACCGCTTGTTAGCATTCTCAACAATCTTGGCCATGTCGTCCTCGATGCCAGGCAGGTTCCACAGGTACATCTCACCAGCTTCTTGACTCGTTTGAACCACTTTCTGTGCTCGTGGTCTTCGCACAGAGTCATATGCCCGAAACGCAGCCGGTATCTGCACCGTAGATGTGACCAATGACAGCAAATGAGACAACACAACCGCGTCTTCCAGTCCCTGACCTGCTCCGGCTGCTTGTCCAGGGGAAGACGCATGTGCAACGTCCCCAAGAAGGCAGACGTGACCATTGTAATACGTCGGGGTCGACGGATGATGGAAGATGGGCCATCTCAACGGCTTTGCCCAGTCTAGAAGCTTGAGAAGTCGTCCGTCGAAAGCAGAAAGATCGGAGATCATATCTTGTTGAGTGCAGTCGACGGCTTCTTGCGGGCCTTCCCACGGCTCTGAGCTTTGAACAAAAAAGACAAAGTTCGCTTCCTGGCCTTTTGAAATCGGATAGATTGCTAGTCCCTTTCCCTTGGACATGAACCATTTCGCATCACCAGCATGCTTGCCCAGCACTTCCTTCGCATCAGCCATGGGCAGGATGCCGCGGTAGATGTACATGTTGCAGTACTTGGCGAAGACTTCCTCAGGAGCTGACTGACCAAGGACTATCTGTCTGGTCATGCCTTTGATGCCGTCGCATCCTATCAAAGCATCCGTAAGGATCGACTCGCCATCAGCAAAGGTGATCTGTACTTGATTGCCAATTTGAACGATATCGTTTGCCCGCTTCCCAAACTTCACGAGGCCTTCTGGAATCAGGGACTTCATAATTCGGAGCAGGTCCTTCCGATGCGCACTGCTTCGAGTGAAGTACGGTGCTCCTACCAGACCGCGCTGCCAACCAATCTTCTCTCCAAATTCCAAGCCCTCGTCTGCATACAGAGCATCGAACATGCAGTTTTCGAATTCCTGTCGTTCATTCTCGGTCTTGACAGCTGCGTACATATCCCGCAAGCGTGGGTGGAGAAGACCTAGTGCTTCCATGGCATTAGGTCCAAGACCAATACCGGCTCCAACAGCAGAGAAGTCACCGGCAGCCTCGTAGACGATGACAGGTATTCCTCGCCTCGTAAGCCCAATGGCGAGCGCCAGCCCTCCGATACCTGCGCCAAGAATCGCAATACTGATTTCATGTTTTTGATGCGCCGCCATATTGGTTAGATTTCTCGTCGAAGCACTCGTCGGAGCTGCACATGAGATCGATATGAAGTTTCCAGTTGCTTCTTTGCTTCATCAGACTTCCAGGCACGGTGAACGACACTTCCAGCCTTGGGCATAACACTGACGCCAAGCAGCCACTTAGTAGCCAGTGTGAGGCGGAAGGATTACTTCAAGCCGCAATCGGAGGTCAGCGAAAGATCACTGGTCTCGTTGGTGTGGACTTATGGCGCGCGGAAGAAGTCCGAGCCTCAGCGATAGTGCTCACATGAGATGCCGAACTGATAGGCCAAGTCGCAGACCTCGGGTGGAGAGCTGTCTACCTAGCATACAGGGATGGTCTCAGACAGTCGTGGCCGCATCGAAGCGTTTGCGCTGAAGCATGTTGATGTACGGCTGCCGACCTGGTATAGCTTTGCTTCCGATGCTTCTGTTCGTATGCGGCGTCAAGACATTTCTGGAGGCGCTCTACGACAGAGCTTTCTTGTCGTTGTACGTCTGAGCGTCCGGATGCGATCCCTTCCCAGGCTCTTTCGTGCCAAGAAGCTCTTTGTACTCCTCCTTGTGATCAAGAATATACTGAGGGACATCACCATTATTGTCGACTCTAATCAGCGTATGTTTATCCAACATTTCATCGGTTCCTGGAAAGCAAGAGGAGCAGTGCCACGCCGCATCTACCAGTCTGCCGGTCTGCCACCATCGCGTGAGATCATTCATGAATGATATACGGCTCCTTGACTTCTTCGTGCCGCCGGTCCCATTGCGAAGGTCCACAGGCGAGATTGTGCCTGATAGACCATGGTATACTGTAGCCTGCGGATGCGGCCAGCCGACAGCGTGCTTCCATTGAAAGGAACCAGAATAAAAGTGGCTCTGGAGCGTCAGTCTGTCAGGAAAGTCACAATGCCTGAGAATTTCTAGCGTCTCTGGCTTCGGTATCTCGTCTATCTCGCTCACGACGATGACGTCGCCCTCGTGAGCTTCCTGCTGGGTGTAAAGCAAGGAAGGGAAGGTTACATGCAATATTGAGTTACTCAAGTACTCGTGAAATGACCAAGTGCTGATACTAAGACTTGAGTTCGGATCGACAATCCTGTAGATGATCTTGCTGTGGAACTCAGTGTAGTTATCCCATGACTCCTTGAGGTAGAGTGGTTTCGCCAGGCCAGCTGCTGTCGTTCGAGACTCCACAACGACGAAATAGTCCACATAGGGCGACAATGTCTTCAGTCGAATGTCCAGCCAATCGGTATCGTGTGTGAGCAGGAACGTGTCGTACACCTTTCGATGCTTCTCATATGGCCGAAGTCTGTGCTTTTTGCAACTGGTTTCGATGTGACTATCGCTGAGAGCGCCATATGTCTGCAACAGTGACGTCTTACCACGGCCTTGCCCTTGCTTTGAGCCAAATTTCTGAGCCTGAGTCCCGGCCCGGATGAAAATGAAGATGAGAAGTAATGACGAGATCACAGCGAACGCAACGAGGACATTTCGTCTCGCCAACGTACAGAGCCACATGCTTGCCAGATCTGTGCCAGGATGCGGTATGAAAAGCAAAAGTCTAGGAATCCATTTTCAAAAGTACGAGATCTGGCGCGCGTGTCTTGCTAGATCTTTTTGGATCCTGACGAGACTTCACTTCCATCTCCAAAGCTGAAGTTCCCTTTTCGCTCAGGTAATAATTTCCGGGATGGATTGTGGCTTGCGTCGATTTCTTCGTGGCGCTTCTCATTGCGCAGCTTTCATCGGGAGGGCGCAATAGTAACTGCATACGGCGCGACGCGCCTGTTTCCCACGAGAACAGTAGCTACCGGACGGCATCGCGTTAGGTCCGTGATGAAAGTATTCCTCCAGTCGCAAACTGACTCGTGACTATCAGCCACCCGGATCCGTCGATCTAGAAAAGAAGCCCGCGGGATGCATCAAAAGCTTATATCTGCCGAGCCAGAACGTGGTATTTCATGCCGACGATGTCACAGTCATGACCTGTCATCATCGACGAGCCATGCATCAATAAAGTGTGCAAGGGGGAACTTTGGAAGTCATGCTGTACGCCAACCTTTGGTGAGCGTGCCAAGAGATACTTCGCCAAGACCGACTTCGTGGCAATACGACTTCCCCCTTACACACGTTAGGATCGAGCAGACCTGGGAGGTGTGGGGATCACTGCAAATCAACCCATTGTGGCTCGACGCCACTCTCGAAGACTTCTCCGTCCATTAAGCCAAGCACATGAGCCACACCAACAAGCAGGAAGTGATCCTCTTCGGGTCGTACCACATGCACGTACTTGCCACCCTTCATTATGAGGAGCATATCACCCTCTCGCGTGAGCTTTGGTCCCGAACCTACATAGCGGCTCGTCGCAAAGAACGTGCGATGCGAAGAGACATCCACGAACAGTCGTAGAAAGCTGCGAGCTAGCGCACTCAGACCGGTCGATACTGTATGGGTAGCAACCTCGACGATGCCGAGTAGTTCACGCAGGCCTCGAGTAGCCTCTACGATCCTGGTGACTCGGTTGCCGGCAAATGCCAATTGATTGCAAAGCAGGATAGACATGGTCGCGGCCTCCAGCTCTTGAGGATCGGGCTGAGAGAGTGATTTGCACACGCTGGATTGGATGAAAGCCACGATATTTCTGAGAGGCTCTGCATTTGCCCATTGCGACACATCAACAGGGCCCTCAGTTGACGTAATAGGCCCAAGCAGGAATCCGAGCACTCGAAGAGTGCCAGGATCATCTTTGTAGTCTTTACCAATCTGAAGTCTAGAAAGAGCTTCCGTGCCAGCCGAAACTCCGGCTTGGCTGCGTTCTAGCATGTCAACAGATGATCGCGTGGCTGGGTCATAATCCCAGTCCACTGTCCACGATGGCGTAGTCCTGTCAAGTAAGTCTTCTTCGCGGCAGTGATTGATCTCCGCGAGTAACTCATCGTCCTCTGTCCAAAGAGCGAATCTCGTAGCGTCTCGGAAGACGTCTAAGGCAGACTTTCGATAGTCCGGCTGGACCAAACGAGGAAGAGTATCATCCACGCCGTAAAAGTGCTGCACAAGGCCCAGCACGCCGTAAACATGATCGCGGGTGTCTGTAGCAGACAAAACGACTGACAACTTGTAGATCAGCCGCCAATTCAAAGCCATATCGCCCTGGTTATGGATGCTCGATCTCATGAAGTCGTTGAGATTGCTCGCTGACACGACACCTTTGTTGTCAGCGTTGGCGTGGGTATAAATACCAGCATTGGTACCAGTCCATAAAGCCAGGGAAGAAATGACGAGAATGTCCTTCAAGACGAATGTCGCTTCACCCCAATGACATAAATTTGATCGCGCAAGTGTGGCTTCTTGTACCACCCAGAGTCGGCTAGATGGTCGGTCAGACCTTCATTCAAAAAGACGGGCGTGCACTTACGAAAACCAGGGTAGGCGAAACAGTGGCAAGAGTTCTTGAAGATCATCGTAAGAGATCAGATCCGACTCTTGCCACAGATCGGGCTCAATATCGTCCTCTTGGTAAGCTTCTCGGTCGTCTTGTGGGAGAAGACTCACTGCGCCTGCGACTTTGGCAGACAATTTCTGCAAGCTATGCATGGCTGTGTCCGCGAGGTTCTGATCGTCCTCCCCCAGATAGATGAGATTGCCAGCTGCTTGGCGATAGATTGCAGCCATGAGCGTGACTTGGCTGTTCCTTTCGAGGACATCGGTCTGATTGATGCAGATGGCGTCGAGCCAGAGGATACGATTCATCGTCTTCCATCGCATTCGCCGAATGGCAGCTGCACAGCTGGCGGGAGCGTCAATGAGATGACCATCCAGCGTTATTCGTGCTCGTTGCGATGCATCGCCCCAGCAATACGATATGGTCTCGTAGGAAGTAGAGTCATCTGATAGCAAGCTCGTAGATTTTAACCTGCACACTATGTCATCATAGAAATGACCAGGAAATACCACAAGTAACCTGAATTCTTTCTCAAGTATCTTTAATCGCTGATAGATGCCGGCCAAGCCTGGCGTGGTGGTCTTGACTCGATCCATAGAATTTAGCAAGTATAATACTCATTGCCTCGAGAGTTGGTCCACGACATGACTCGGTTGCTGCACAAAACCATCTATCTTCCAGCTTGGATCGACGACCTTTGCTAGCACAGGTGCCGCTACCCCGAGCCCGTCGGCACTGCAGTATGAGTTGATGAGAAGGATCAATCAATGGTTGATGGTCAGAAGTCCATTCTGGAACATGCTACATCGTGCCGTCTATGCAACAACAAGCCAGGAGATCTCATGTTGCTTTAGGATGAGTCGTTCAACGACCCATCTATGTGAGAAGCCTCAAAGTGGTCGATACCATAGAGGCAGAGTAGTAAAGCGTCATGTTGGCACAATAGCGGACAAGAGGCCAAACACATGGATTTGTCCAGTGTCCGTTGTGAGCACATATAGTACGCCGTAGAATATTTCTCGAGTTCCGCATAACAACCTTATTCTATATGCATACGCGCTAGTATCGCGTTCATCAACTTACCAAATCTCGGGCTGCTCCTAATAATGACCTGGAGCATCATCGATCAGGTAATGTCTTGTACTCATACCCAAGTAAAACAATAATATGTATCTCCATCATGATCATCCCACAGAGCCGCATCCGATCGCTCCTAATCGCGGCAGGAGTCTTCTTGCTCCTCCTTCTCGCCCTGACTTCCGCCCTCGTCGCCAAGCCGACCCTTCTTGACACCATCCGCAACTCTGTCGCGCTCACACACCGACCAAACGCGCTGAACGGAGAGGAATGGGATGAGGCTCACAAAGTCTTGAGCCACGAGGCGCCCGGAAAAGGAGGCTTCTCTGCTCTTTTGACGCCTGCGCAGAAAGCGGCTAGTGATCGTAACCAGAAGATTGAGCATAATGTGGTCAAGGGCCAGAGTACACGAAACGGAAGATGGTTTCTGGTGGACTTTGGCGAGCATTACGGCTCTTACAATCCGTCTATGCTGCACCATCCCACAAAAGACGATACTTGGATAGTGATCGCGCAGAGGGACAAACAGAATGACGACTCGGATATATTCAACGTTGAGCTTGTGTGTGAAGCGCGCTTCAACAAGGCTAGAGACAAGATGGTGTGCGTACCAGGCACCGTATTGAGCCTACCTATAGCAAGTACCAAGGCAGGAGAAGGACGATGCGAAGGGGAACTGGCTTATTTGGATAATATGATCGGACCGCACGATGCGAGAATCTTCTTTGGGCCAAGCAAGGTGCCTGGCGGAGACCCAAATCCGTACATCATCTTCGAGAGTCAGCACGAGAGGAGCTGCATGGGCATGTTCATGCAGAATCTCAGGAGACTCACAGACTGGACCAGTGAGGACCAAGGACATCTCAATCCCCACGAAGATGCCTTTTTCTGGCCAACACAGTTACTGAGACCTCCGAGAGACATCAAAGCCAAGCGCCTTCCCACCGGCAAGATTGAGAAGAACTGGTTCGCCTTCTGGGATAGCGAAGGACAAATGTATCTACACTATGATATCAAAGCCGACTGTCGCTCTTTCGCGAAAGTCCTCGACAGCACTCCTACCAATTTCAATGTCTCCGCAGACCTAGCGCCCAAAGCCAACGACAAAAAGTGCATGAAACGCCTCATGCCCCATCTCCAACACAACGGCCTAGAGTGGCTGCACCAAAGCACCAACTCCCTATCCATCACCCTCTGCCACAACACTGAGCCAGGATGCGAACCCACAGACGACAACACATTCATCATGACCATCTTTCAGACCAAAACCTTTTACTTCCACGGCGTCTACGAACCCTACGTCATGCTTTTCCGCCAAAGAGCACCATTCGAAATCTATGGTATCACCCAGAAGCCACTGTGGTACCATGGAAGAGGTAAACCGGGTGGTGATTGGACGACTGGGACACTGGCGAACAGGCCGCACGACCAGAGTGAGATGGTGTTCACGACGAGCATGAATTTTATGAAGAAGGGCAAGGGTTATCATGGATATCTCGACGATGTGATCATCATCAATTTCGGCATTGAAGACCAGAAGAGTGGGGGAATCGATGTGCTTGCCGAGGATCTGCTCAAAGGATTGAAGTTGTGTTGATGATATGGGTAGCTCTGTTCCTATTCACTCTTCGCCTGATGCCGGACTATTTTGTCTCGGCGGTTCAGGGCTGGAGGACCAGAGAAGGAGCTCCACAGCGGCAGACCTGGGTCACATTTCACCTACATCGATGCCGCAGCCAACCTATGCTCAGCCAGTAACGAACGGAGGCGCTAATTGCGACAACGTGGTTAGATGCTACGTTCAACACTGCCACTCGGTCAAGTCTGCGACAAACACCTAATGCAATGGCTTCCGCGCACATGGTTGATGCAGGTCCTGTCTGCAGAGTTCACGATCTGCTACTAGTGGGGTTCAGCAGCTGCACTGTAGATCAAGCGTGCATGCAGCCGCTGCAGCTCTAGGCGCTATCTACGTGGCTGACTTTCAGCTCGAATCAACATCGCAAGACACCAAGATGCCGTATCCATATCAACCGCTCGACCACGAAAAGCATGAAGTCCGCTTGCTGTCGTTTATACGAATCGCTCAAAGCGACGACGCTGCCACGCATAAGCTCACTTTGCGCCACGTTGCGTTCGATGATGAACAGGATCCGTCGCGACGCCCTGAGTGGAGGAAAGGTGGTTATTCGTTTGGCGATACAGCTCAGACTTCTGGTTGGGGCGACTATGCTGCGTTGTCTTACGTTTGGGGAGATCCCTCCGACCCAAGGACCGTTTCGCTTGATGGCCATGATGTCAGCGTTACACAAAACCTTTTCGATGTACTTTCAAGGCTTCGCAGGCTCATGATCGAGGACGTCGGTCTGCCTCGATTTTTTTGGATTGATGCTTTGTGTATTGATCAGTCAAATGTTGATGAAAAGAATCTGCAAGTTCCACGAATGCGCTATCTATATGGTCTCGCTCCTGTCGTGTACTGTTTCCTAGCTCCTATCACGTTGCCATCGAGCACATCAGACGATGCCGAAGAAGAGCTTGTACCCATTGAGACAGTGCTTAAGCTCGGCATCAGGACACTCTGGCAGCTCGCTAGTATTCGCGAACACGGCCGCCAGCCGCAATATATTGAAGCATTGATTAACGGAGAGACGAGTCTGGAACCAAATGTGATGGCAACGCTGCTGCTTTTGTTCTCCAACCCTTACTGGACACGAATGTGGATCGTGCAGGAAATGGCTCTGGGTCATAGTAGCCTTAAGCTCATCGCGGGCGATGAAGTCATTCCGTGGGCCAACATGGCTCTAGCCGCCGAAGTGTTCGCCAGCATTACTGAGCTGCTCCCGAACGTGCTCACGAGAGTGACTGATGACATTCCGTCACTGAAAGATCATTCGCCTAACATTCGAGCGATCGCTTTTGCTATCTCGCACCTATTCCAGTCTCCGGATACACTATACACTTCTCCGGATTGGCACGTCACGATGGCTGTAAGCACCAATGCCAGCGACCCGTTGGATAAGGTATATGGTCTGCTGAGTCTGCTTGATCCTGATCAGGCTTCCATGATCAAAGTCGATTACAACAAAGATGCTCGTCAAGTATATACCGACTTCGCAAGATCATGCGTGCAGTACTGTGGCAATCTGCGAGTACTGCCACGAGCATCCTGGCAGGATCCTCATGGAATGTGGCCATCATGGGTGCCCCATCTGACGCATAGTCAGCTTGTCTCAGTCGGATCTCCATCATCCACTCGTTTGAGGTGCAGGCCGCTTCAAGGTCTGGCGAAAATGTCAGCACCTGTCACTCGAGACAGTACTTTGGTACTCACAGGCATATTACTCGATCATGTCGACGGTCTGTCAGCTGTCGGTGGCATTCGTCCACCCTCAGTACTGATGCACCATAGCACAGATGCCAACAATGTCCCACCAGAAGCGGCCAAGGTCGGCGACCTTGACTACAGAGCCGAATCTGCACTCCACCTAGCCCTCATCGATGTACTATGCTCGGATGCTCAAGAGGCCGAACCATGGCAACCAACGGCATTCTCTATGGGCTCGTTACGATTCAACAGCACTAAATCACAAGCAGCACTTGAAGTTTGCGTGTTCTTGTACGAGCAAGCCAAGGATTTCATGTTGCCAAGCAATATGACTCTGAAGCAGTGGATGCATTATCGCACAAATTCTGGGACCAACCAAACCGTTCCGCTTTCAGTGGGGCAGCAGAGTACGCTGAAAGCTATGGCAAGGACGATCACAGGGCGCAGGCTGACTGTTACGCGCCAAGGTCGTATTGGCATTGCACCGGCTGATGCGAGGAGAGGTGATGCGATTTGTGCTTTGGCAGGACTTGACACGCTTGGGCTGATGAGGCAGCAAGGAGATCGGTGGCGATGGGTTGGCGACTGCTATATCAACGGTATCATGCATGGGCAAGCTGCTGTTGGTCGCGAGAATGACGTACAACAGTTCTTGGTTGTTTGAGAATGCTGTCTTGGTCGACCTGCACACCACTCCACGAGTCGTGGCTTTGTCGTGAGTACAAGCATAGTCCTTTGATATCCATGCAACAAAGATGCTGACAATGGCATTGGATCACTGGTGAAAGAAACATGTCAAAGAACCAGATAAGACAATGCCTCGTGATTCAGTATACATAAGCGCCTTAATTCCCGTCCGACTGCTCGGAACTTGTTGGCTCGTCGATTCTCGATCTTTTGGATTCTTAAGCATAGCTGGAAATCGCTTTGCTGTTGTGATTGCGTTGATCTATTCAAGCGGTTCATACGACTTTCCGAGGAGCAGGCTCCCGCAGCAGCGATATCCAACATGAATCCATCGGTCGAGACCTTCCGCCTTGCGCCACCAATCATCTTCAACGCGGAGCCTTGGAACGCGCAGTTCTTCAGAGGTGAGATCTTGCCCACCCTTCCCAAGCCAGCACTTACTAACCAAGTCCTCAGGCTCTTCCAGCATGGCCAATTCTCCACCGACTTCGATTACTTCGAATGGCATGACTCGCTGCAGCTTGCTACACACTTCATTGGTAAGCTTGAGAATGTCTTCCACTCTATCTTGGTTCGTGGTGTCATAGAACAGCCCAGCACAAGACTTGCTCTGGGATCAAGCCGGGAGGCTTTCCATTTCCACGAGCCCCTCCAGACGCTCACGCCGTATCAGCAGATGGAGACTCGGGCCAAGATCGATGCCATGGCGGACGCTGTGCGTTTTGGACTTCTAGAAGACTCGCCGACTCCGTGGACCACGAGGTGCTGCGACGCGGAGACGTCTCGCCAAATGGCCAGAAGAGACGTTCCAGGCTTCAGCAGCTGGATTCTCATCTCCCAGTCGCTCAACGCCGAGATGAAGGCAGTGTACTGCAACGGGGACGACATGGTTCTGGCACTGGCCACCAAGTTCCGTGGCGCCAATTGCATAATCCACGAGCTCATTCATGCTGCCATCTGCTATGCGACCAAACTTTATGATGATTGTGTCTTCTTCCTTGGCGACGCTGCTACCACAGAGGAAGGCTTCGAAGCTGAAGCGCTGCTGGGCGGCGGCTTCTATTTCGAGCACTGGCAAGAAGGCAGTGCATCATACCTTTACAGGGACTCGGGCACCTATAGTGCTTTCACGCGACTGATCGTTGCTAGGACCTGGCCTGATAAGCAAGTCGTCGATTCGTACTACGCTCCGGGATCGACGGTCTACTACAAGACCCCTCCGCCGCCCGTGCGTCTGGAATGGAACGTGGATCTCGTTGCGATTGCGAGACTCTTCACGGACGAGTATTGGCAGCATGAGAATAATGGTCCGCACAAATATCGACCGCTTCGACTGTGTCAGGAGACTGGATTTCGATTTTGGCTGGATAGTGAAGGCCTTTCTGCCCCGTACGCTGTGCCAGATCGCGATTCGATTCCAGATGGCTTCACTGTAGATGAAAGGGGTCTTGTGGTCAGACAGCAGAGTACGAGCCTCACTCCGTTGCTGACGTCTGCTGTCTACCGACCGGACGCAGGGATTCGAAGAACACGCTCGAGACGCGGACGGCGGCATGATCTGACATTGCAGGCTATGGCTGGTGAGTTCCTGCAGACCATGAATGATTAGGACAGTGTTTGATGATAACTGATAGTGGTTTGTGTTAGCTTATGAATCGTGCTCAGGAGGCATTTTTATTTGATTTCTATGATGGAATCTTCTTCGTTCATGCTTCACTTTATTTTGATCAATGCAGGGACTTTGCCCTTTCGGGAAGATAAAACAATGGGGTCTACTATGAAGTTCTTCACGCTTCTGAACACACCAAACGCGACACATGACACTTACGTTCACGACACTCTCCAACACACCAGAGTTACCTACACCACTCCTTGAAGGCCGCCTCATCTCACGCGATCTCTCGACCGCTCACATACCATCTCTCCTGAACAAAGTCCTTCTCAAGTACACAGAAGATGTCTGGCGAAAACCAGCATACCACCGCCGCCGACCGCGCACTCTGCGCGGGCGACCACGCACGAATCACCGGCAACGCCCTCGTCGACATCCTCCATCGCCATGTCGTCAGCGACATAGTCAAGATGTACGATGCGCGCCATCCCAACGGCCCTCCACTTAAGCCCTCGCAACTGTCGACTCGACTGCAGACGGCAAAAGCCAATATTCGGAAAGCGGGTGGTCGCACCGAATGGCAGACCACTGACCACATCAGAGAGGCTCAACGAGCATGTGGACTGAAGGTAAATCCCGGCTCTGGAGGAAGTGCTAGCAAGGGCAGAAAGCGCAAAGCAGCAGAGCGCGAGGAGGAAGAAGAGGAGGAGGATGAGTTGGTCGTCGGTGACGAGGGCGAGTCCGACCCAGCTACCGACGATGGTGCTGGAGAAGGCATCAGCGCGTCGCCCCTTGGAAGCGACGACTCCAGACTCGCCGATAGTGTCCAAAGCGAGCAGCGAGTCTCCACGATCCCGAAGCGCAGCAAGGCGAAGGTGAAAGTGCCGGCGCGCGGACCTGTTGTTGGGAATATTTCGTCGTCTCGTCTGCCTGCAGTCTCCCAGTTCGTGCTCGCTACCCAGCAGAAACGGCGTCCTGGCAGAATGACGGCAATGCTTGAGGTGAAGATCATTGACCCCAGCGGCGAACAGATGTCCCGGACCTGTAAGCTCAAGGATTGCGAGAATGGTCTCCTGCCACACGAGTACGATGCTGGAGTCTGTGATAGCTGCCGTAGGGAGGAGGATAGGGAGCCGAAGACTCCGGAGCTTGGTGATCGTGCTCGTAGAAATCTTGGCTTGATGTACAACGCGAACAATGTTGATCCGGAGGATTTGTACAAAGATGAGCTCTAAGGCATGGAACGAACGGCATGAAGGGACGAAGCAGCATTGATCGTACTGGCAGAGGTGCAGGACAAGGCGAACATGTGTAGAGAGAGTGAGATGATTCGTGGATTGACGAGAGACACCCAGTCACAGCAGAGTGCGTAAATCAACTCAAAGAACGCTCACAACAAGCTCAATCAATCTCACTTCTCCCTCACCACTTCCTTTTCCCCCTACACTTCCCCTCCACCCGTAAAAGCCTCCACCGTCGCCATCCCCGGCAAACACCTATACCTCTCACACAACCACCTCCCCCTCACCCACACAAAATCAAAACTCCCGACACTCTCCCTCACCACCCCGACCGGAATCCCATTCGACACAAACGTCACGAAAACATTCGCCCTATCACCTCCTCGAGGGACTCTAGCAGTTTCCCTGACGGTCACGTGCATATCCACGACCCGTAAGAAATGCTCCGGATGTCGTGTGGTGTAGGAGTCGAAGCGGGCGAGAAATTCGGGGAGGAGACAGTTTGTGGGCCATGCTGTGAAGGTGGGTTCGCAGATTGTGGTGGGGGTCATTGTGGTTCGCCAGATTTTGGAGGAGGGGTTGAAGTTGCGGGTGTTGATTGCGGAGGTGATTTGGAGGATGGAGGATTTGAGGTCGTCTTCTGGTGTGAGTGGGGAGGGTGAGGGCGGGTGGGAAGTGGGACGTTCTGATGCTGTGGAGATGGTGGCGAGGAGGTCCATTTTTGGGTGGACGGGTAATAGAGGTTGAGATACTGTGAGTGCACCGTGTATTCCCAGCTCAAATATAAGACGCTCGTTACGTGGAATGTGCGGCTGAACAGACCAAGCTGACCTGCATATCAGCCCTGCTGTATGTGGACCCATTGTATGCTCAGCCTCGGTATCCTGCATCACGCCCGAGTTTCGTCGCAGAACGTCATAACTGCTTTCCTCAGTCAAAATCCTACGGCCTACTTGGCCTCAATCCATTCAACACCTCTTCATGATCGTGAAAGTCCTCCTTAACACTGAACCCCGGGTCAACCGCAGGCGAATGTTTCCATTTCATGGTCCTCACCATGCGACACTCGCACAAAACTCCCGGCGAAGCATGTCCCTCATCGAGATCGCAAAACATATTGACCGCAATGATCACGCCCTTCCGATCATCATCTGCCATACTGATATTAATGATCTGGCGTGGCTGATCGCCGCCGACTGACGATGAAGGATAGATGGGCTGTACTTCAATCGGCCAGTGAAAGCCTTGCTTGATGGTCCTCATGAGAGGCATACGCAGCGAGATGGTGCTGAAGGTAGGAGTGGTGCCTGTACCTTTCTTGTGGTCGAGCCACGTCACATTCCAGAATGCGTAGCCGCATGACCGAGAGCACTTGTGCAGCCGCGATACTTCCTTCTCCGAGATGTAGACTCTATACTGTATCGCGAGAATGATACGGCCTCTTACATTGCGGCAGTACCACGTCACATCGCTCCGTGGAGCTGGCATTCTAGTGCCGCAGCGCTCACAGAGCACTCTACCGAACAAAGCAATTCCCGGGTTTCTCCATACTTCAACGCCTCGAACCTTTTCGTAGTGTTTGAGTCGCTCGATAGGATATACGCCACGAGCTGCAAGCTGCACATCAGCGACAGAGATGCCAGTCTTGATACCCAAAGGTAGCTCGAAGAATGGTCTGCACGGCTTGTTGCGAATCCAGAACTTGAGGTGGCGTGTGATTGATCGAGGTTCGGGCTTACAAACGTGCAAAGTCGAATGCTCGAAGCAGAACGTAGCGTAAGTAGCCGGAAGATCCCGTGACAGCAGCACCACGAGTTGTCGTCTTTCCTTCTGCAAGCCTTTGAGTAGCTGCTTGTACTTCGAGTCGGGGTGCTGTAGGTTGATCATGGCGTTATCAACACGGCAGCCGAGCCACGAGAGCGATGTTGCCCCGATCGTGCTCATCATGTGCTTACAGGTAAGTGCTAGTGCAGCTTGCGAACTTGTTGGTAAGTACTGCCAGCCGATGATCTGCAGAATTTCCGTCGGTAGTGCCAAAAAGCGGTTGTGTTCAATACGCTGCGCGTCCTGTGGCGTTGTACTCGGCAGTGGTGTGAAACTTGGCTGTCGAGGTTTGGTGACGGGGCGGAGAGCAAGGTCTGACACCTCTACGCATGCTCGAGTTGTGTCGACTGATGACCGAGCACTATAGTCGGTTGCTTGCTGCTTGTTCGAGGTAGGCGGTTTCGTCGCTGCTCGTTGAGACTGCCGCCGTGCGTGGAGTGGGAGTCGTACCATGATGTCGTGGCTGATATAGTAAAGTGATTGTTACTGCTGCTTTCGTATCGTCAGTAAAGGTCGGCGCGAAAGCAGCAGATTTTATAATCTGAATGTCGGCGTCGCACGTTAACATATGATTGCCAAGAAAGTACACATAGGCGGCCGGCACTTCACTTGACCATCAGATAGCGCGTTCCCGCGTCCTGCCCTTCATGCTTCAGTGCGTCCCAAGCTTACTCATCCCTAGTAGCAAAAGCACTTTACAACATTGTCGGTTTCAGCATATTTGAAGCGACACTGCTATTCCCCTGCACCGACTGTGACCTTAATTAACATCATGGCACCAGAGCAGATCGACCTGCACTTCCTCACGCTCCCACGCGAGCTTCGCGACGAAATCTACGAGTCAGTACCCAATAGCTCTCAATTGATCTGCAAACTAACATATCTCCAGACTCAGCTTCACTCGCACCGTCGACATCGCACTGTCCCGGAACAGCACCACCAAGAGCAGCGCCGGCATAGTCCTAGCGTGCCAACAGACTCACAACGAATCCATCAAGCTCTACCACCAAAAGACCATTTTCTACGCCGATAGCGCCAATCAGCTTAGCGACTGGCTTCGTCTTAAGCGTCTCGAGGATATTCGGACCATCAAGACCATCCGTTGCAGCTTCCCGATCCGTAAAGTCTTGCATATGCTCTGGGAGCAGGGCCACGAAGTGATCATAACGATGCTCCAGGGCTCAGACGCGCTGCAGGAATGGCACGGCGCGTCGAGGGAGTGGAGGGTTAGGAGCGGGTGCTGGAATCCTGACATGCCTATACCACGTTCCGCGCTCTGGAGATCTTACTTGTGAGCGTTAATGATGGTCAGGGTGAAAGCAGATTCTTGGTGTGTCTTGCCGAGAGCAGCAGCAATGTAGGAACAAAGGGGCATTCTTGGTCGAGGAAATGAAAAAGTGCATCGCCAACAGATTGGCGGGCTACATGAACACATGGTAGATTCGTACGCACGAGACCAATCGTGTCATAGTGAGGTCTATCATACACGTTCCATGTCCGAAAAGCAAATCACTCAACGCCTAGCGCCATTAGATCGCGGTGTATCATCACTTTTACCTTTTCTAATTTATCCCCAAACGCCTTCGCTATGCTCATTACGGTCGTCATAGTTATTCAGTCCCTCTCCGGCTTACCAATCGTGCCAGCCTGGAGTTCGCTGCTCGTGGAGCTTAGTCTGCCTCCGCGTCATTGCTTACGGTGCCATGACCATAGCCAGCAGTGCCATCCGTACGAACATGCCTGTGAATGTCGTTAGTAAACCTGTTCCAACACCGTAGAGCGATATTATGGACTTACCATATCGCATCTGCCTGAAGTATGCTGCTCGTGGATCATCATCCACCTCTTGATTCAGCTCAGCGTTCCGAGGAAGCGGGTGCATAACGATCATGTTCTTCTTCGCGTCCTTTAGCGTCTTGGCGCTGACCACAAGCTCGTCCTTGACCTGCTCGTAGACGTCCAGATCCTCGAAGCGCTCCTTCTGCACTCTAGTGCAGTACAGTACGTCAGTATTGGCGATGATCTCAGGCGTGAGTTTGTCGGACTCGACGCCAAGCTGGCCTCGCTGCACCAAAGACTCGCGAACCTTCTTAGGAAGCGCGAGTTGTGGATGCCCGGCAAGCTGCACTGTAACATTGTAGTGGCGAAGAACTTCGCAGAGTGAATGCACTGTTCGACCGTACTTGAGGTCACCGGTGAAGGTGATAGTAAGCCCATTGACCGTACCTAACTCTTCACGCATCGTGAACAGATCGAGGAATGCTTGGGTCGGGTGCTCACGTGAGCCGTTACCAGCGTTGATGACAGGATGGCTGGCATACCTCGCGGCAATGTCGGCGCTCTCGTTGTCTGGGTGTCGGAGCACGATAGCATCGCCATATTGGTCGAGGGTACGGATCGTGTCTTCAAGTGACTCGCCCTTCTTGGTAGAGGAGTGGCTTTCGTTGATCATAATGGTTTGGCCGCCGAGGCGTTTCATGGCGGCATCAAACGAAGCAGAAGTGCGAGTCGAAGGCTCAAAGAATATTTCGCAGAGCACCCGACCTTTCAGGATGTCCAGAGACCCATCACGCTCCACGCCACGGCGCATTTCGGCTGCGACAGTGAAGAGCAGATGCAACTCTTCCTTAGAGAACTGCTTCACTGAAATAATGTCTCGGCCCTTCAGCGAAGATCGTTTGAGAAGCTCATTCAGCGGCTCAAGCAGAGCCTCTTGTGGCTTTGGTAGGGCCACCGGTGCAGTGGGAATCTCGCTAAAATCCTGATAGTCGACTTTGCTAATGCTGAAGTCGTAATTTCTGGCGATGCCCTCGATCAAAATCTTCGCAATCTTGACGTTAGTGACCAGTGGTGTTTGAAAGTCGACTGCCATACGACGGGTGCGGTATCCTTTGCTCATGTAATTGGCTGGCCGTCTGAACTTGTTATTCGATGGCAAGTTGATATACAAGTCGATCATGTTGTTGGCAAGAGCGTGCGTCAGTGAGTACTCCTCACGCTGGGCTTCCTTGTCACCCAAGGCCTCTAAGAACTGTACCGGAATGCCATGCTCCTCAAGGAAGTCAGCAGTTCCAGCGGTGGCGAAGAGCTTGAACTCGAGCTTGTGAAGCGTCTCGATGGGCTTCAGCATTTCCATCTTGTCCTTAAAAGAACCAATGGAGAGCAGAATGTTCTTCTTAGGCAATTTGAAATTGGTCGAGATCAGGCCCTTCATGTATGCCTCGTACTTGGTGCGACCGAAGCAAGCGACTTCTCCGGTGGATGCCATTTCGACACCCATGACCGGATCTGCTCCTTGCAGACGGGAGAAAGAGAACTGTGGCACCTTGACTGCAACGTAGTCCGATGGGATGTTGAGAGGTGGATAAGCGCGCACAGGGAGACCAGTCATGGCCTTGGTAGCCATCTCGATAAGATCCAGACCCATGACCTTTGAGACGAATGGGAATGATCTCGAAGCGCGAACATTGCACTCGATGACTTTGATGTCATTATCCTTGGCGATGAACTGGATATTGTATGGTCCAGTGACATTGAGTGCTTCGCCGATTTTGCGCGTTGCATCCTCTATCTTGCGTACGGTTTCTTTCTCCAAACTGTTCGCAATGTGTTAGTATTCGTGTATTAAAGATTGGGGCAGAGGCTTTTCTTACTCTTGAGGAGGTAAGATCAGCGTGGCATCTCCAGAATGAACGCCAGCATTCTCAACGTGTTCCGAGATGAAGTGACCAATCATCTTACCATTACTGGCGACAGCGTCCATCTCAATCTCCTTGGCGTTCTCGATGTACTTTGTGATAACGACTGGATGATCCTTGGAAACTTCAGCGGCCTGGTCCAGGTAGCTCTTGAGATCGTGTTCGGAGTAGACGGTGTTCATGGCGGCACCACTAAGAACATAGGAAGGCCGAACCAGAACTGGGTACTTGACCTTGTTGCAGAACTCCTTGGCCTCCTCGGTGCTGGTCAGCTCTTTCCATTGCGGCTGATCGACATGAAGTCTGTCGAGCATACGGGAGAACTTGTAGCGATTCTCTGCAGTGTCAATCATCTCGGGTGAAGTTCCAAGGACCTTAACATTGGATCTGTACAGTGGGAGCGAGATGTTGTTTGGCACCTGACCACCCATAGACAAGATAACACCAGCAGATTGCTCGAGGGCGTATATGTCGAGAACTGCAAGAGGTCAGTAATTGTATTGTGTGTGTGGTGTGGGTGAGACCTGCCTGTCTCGAGTGTGATGCTGCAGTGATGTTAGCCAAGGTCTCATGGATAGCATGAGTGATACTCACTTCTCGAAGTAAAGACGATCGGCTTCGTCGTAGTCGGTAGAGACACTAAAAGGGTGTTAGCTGTAATCGGGATTCAGAAGAGTATTGGGGAGTCATGCGTCTCCGGATTCTGGATCACATCATATACGTCAGCAATTTCTCATTATCGTCGTTGTTGTCTATGCGACTGCATGGTTCGCACGTGAACTCACATAGTTGATCATTACTGCCCAAAAGTTAGCAAAATCTAGATATCAGCATGAGGGACGACTAACCAGTTTTATATCCATTCGATCTGAGCGTGCGTACGGCTCTGACGGAGCACCAGTCAAATTCGACAGAGGAACCGATGCGGTAGACGCCAGAACCGAGGACCATGACGCCACGGTCATTGAATTCGATATCGTGCTCAGAGCCGTTGTACGTCGTGTAGAGGTAGTTAGTATACCTATACCACGTTAGCGTTTGACTTGTGTTTGCGAAAGCGGAGCAAACTGACGCGGGAAATTCTGCAGCCACGGTATCGATCTGCTTGACCACGGGCATAAGTTTTTGCTCAAGTCGAGCACGCCTCACATGCGGCTCGTTACTCAGCCAGAAGGTGGCAAGCTGCTTGTCCGAGAAGCCCAGCTGCTTCGCTCGACGGAACAAAGCAGGAGTGATGGAGTCAACAGAGTATGTTGTCATCTCTTTAGCAAAGTTGCTGAGACCCTTCAGTTTCCTCAAGAACCATTTGTCGATCTTAGTCATCTCCCAGATCTTATCGACAGTGTATCCTTGATGCATGGCATTCGCAAGCGCAAACATGCGCTGGTCTGACGGAGTCTGAAGCTCAGTGTCGATGTCGATGGACATCAGGGCAGGACGCTCGCTGAAACCGTCATTGCTGGGATCCACGGATCTAATGGCTTTCTGAATTGCTTCCTCGAATGAACGGCCAATCGCCATGACTTCTCCTACAGATTTCATGGCGGAGCCAAGAAGTGTCGAAACGCGGGTGAACTTCTTCAGATCCCATCTCGGTATTTTGACCACGACATAGTCAAGAGATGGTTCGAAGCATGCCACTGTCTTCTTTGTTACGGTGTTCTTGATCTCGTTGAGAGGGATGTTGAGACCAAGCTTAGCAGCAATGAACGCGAGTGGGTACCCGGTAGCCTTCGAAGCCAGCGCCGAAGATCTAGAAAGACGTGCGTTGACTTCAATGATGCAATACTCTCTGCTGTCAGGGTTGAGCGCATATTGAATGTTGCATTCGCCGACGACGCCCAAGTGTCGGATAACTCGTACAGCGGTCGTTCGCAGCATGTTGTAATCCTCATCAGACAAAGTCTGCGAGGGAGCAACTACGATCGAGTCGCCGGTGTGGATGCCTAGAGGATCGAAATTCTCCATGTTGCATACAGTGATGCAGTTGTCTTGCGCGTCACGTACGACTTCGTATTCGACTTCCTTCCAACCCTTCATGCTGCGTTCGACAAGTACTTGTGGACTAGCCGCAAACGCCTTGTGGCAGAGGTCGACCAGTTGCTCCTTGTTGTCGGCGAAGCCACTGCCAAGACCGCCGAGAGCATACGCAGCACGAACGATGACTGGGTAGCCAATGCCCTCAACAGCTTCAAGGGCTTCCTGCATGTTATTCGCAGATTTTGATTTAGCACAAGGTGCGCCAATAGAGTCCATGCTTCGAGCAAAGAGCTCACGATCTTCGGTGGTGATGATAGTGTCGATAGGTGTACCAAGGACCGTGACACCGAGCTCTTCGAACTCGTCTTTGAGCTGGATACCGACTTGCAGTGCGGTCTGGCCACCAAAGGTGCAGTAGATGGCATCTGGTCGCTCCTGCTTTATGACCTTCCGCACAAAGTCGGCATTAACGGGCAGGAAATAGACCTTGTCTGCCAAGCCTTTCGAGGTCTGGATTGTGGCAATATTGGGGTTGATGAGGATGGTGTAAATGCCTTCCTCTTTCAGTGCCTTGATGGCCTGACTGCCGGAGTAGTCAAACTCTCCGGCTTGTCCGATACTGAGACCTCCAGACCCGAGCACAAGCACCTTGCGAGGGTTCAGTCGCGGTTTCAAGGCGGCATTCTCTGCGGCGTTTCCACCTGGGAAGACAACTGGCTGTTGCATATGCTTACTGTCCTTGAGCACGTCTGTGATTGTGTTGATGAAGACGTCGAATAAGAACTCGGTGTCACGTGGTCCAGGCGCACTTTCCGGGTGGAACTGAACACTGAAATATGGTCGGTTGTGTGCTCGAATGCCTTCGTTGCTGCCGTCGTTGGCGTTGACGAAGAGCTCGCTCCAGCCTTCTGGCAATGTTTCCGCATTTACAGCAAAGCCGTGGTTTTGTGAAGTGATGTAGCACTTGCCAGAAAGCAAATTCGTCGCTGGGATGTTGTGCCCACGGTTACCGAACTTCATCTTCACAGTGTCCGCACCTGCCGCGCGAGCGAGCAACTGATGTCCCAAACAGATACCGAAGATGGGCACTCTCGCCTCTTCAATGGTCTTTTGAATGTTCTTGACGGTGTTTTGCATCATCGCTGGATCACCAGGACCATTCGATATAAAGAGACCGTCGTAATCCTTGCCAGCCAGTGATGGGAAGTCGTAGTCCCATGGCACAACCTCCGCCTCGACACCTCTTCTCACCAAGCAGCGCAGCTGGTTGTATTTGAGACCAACATCGACAACGAGAACGCGCATGGGACGACCTGACGGATGACGCAACGCAGTGGACGCAGACGGGTAATAGATCTTGGGCTTTGATGTTGATACTGGGAGACGAATCAGATTCTGACTCTGTATTCATGCTACATGCTAACGAGGAAATAAGTGGTAAGGCGAGCTTACCGTCTGCGACCAAGTTTCTGGTGTTTGGATTGATGAAGTCGACCTCTTCGTAGACTGCCACCTCTTGTGATTTGCCAAAATATCCATTTGCGCCATTGATGCCGTTCACGCCGTTGGGCATCAGCGCCTTGTTCACTGCATTGAGGTTGGACAGACCCGGCGTGGAAGGTGCCGCGGTGCCGTTTGGTGTCGCGTAGCCGCTGGCTGAGACATGTGCATGTGTCAATCGCTTGGTGCCGGTCTGCATGAGCAGTCTGCCGAGCATGCTTCCCTGCTCTCGGATGTGTTTTGTCAAAGCTCGAGTATCGATGCCGCAGATGGCAGGCACGTTCTGCTCTTTCAGCCAATCCCCGAGTGAAGACTTGGCCAAGTAGTGCGAATAGTCATCGCCTTCACCGGCATATGAAGCCACTACCAAACCTGCGATATGAATCTCCTGTGCTTCAAAGTGAGCTGGCAGGTCCTCGAGGATGGCATCTCGATCCTCTCGTGAAGGCACGCCGTAGTTTCCTACAAGCGGGAAGGTGATGACTAGTATCTGTCCGCGGTATGAAGGATCAGTAATGGACTCTGGGTAGCCCACCATGCCAGTCTGGAAGACCAGCTCGCCGGCAACGCTGCGGTGGGCGCCAAAGCTGCGGCCCTCGGCGAAGCGAAAGGCATTGTCGCCGTTCTTGACCTCGAGAGCCATTTGGCTCCATTCGCTCTCCTTCCTCTCCTCTTGGGCGGCCATCTCCAAGAGTTTCTTCAATTCGCTGACAGTTTCGTCAGAGAAGAAGAGAGAAGAGAAGGAAGAAAAGACGCAGTTTCTTGCAACACGAATTTTTGAGCCGAGCTGGTACGCGCGCACGGGGCAGTTCGCAGGGTTCTTGCATTAGCGTGGCGGAGACTTAGCGCCGATCGCCGCTGCATCTTTGCCAAGACCTTTCCAATGCCACGGAACAATGATAAACAACTTTTGCTGGTGTATGAATATGAGTGCACGAGCGTGTATGCGGCCATCATGAGCCCACAAGGGATTGTGATACGCTCTGGTTGAACTCGTACGCACTATGTTCATCGCGCCATGCATTCGAAGCATCGCATCAACGTTGAAGCTTCTTCGGTCGACATCGATGATTGAGTGGATACAGCCGAGAGCATACGCCGATGATCCAAAACACAGCCAACAAAATCATGAAAAGATGATTCTTTGTCACCTTACGCATCAGGCACGGCTTTATACGTTCACTGCGGTCTAAGCCAGATGCATAGGCATATCATAGTCTCTGCCTTAGCGCGGCGAAGATCGCTGTAAGCGCCGATGTCAAGACTCTCTCAATGTTGTCGCACAACAGTAAACTGACAGTCAGCTGACACATTCACACGTCCGCCGACGTGATGGTGCGGAAAATCCCGCGAGGACCACGAGATAGTCGGCACGATGTACTGGCGAAGAGTCTGTCACAGTGTGTCACTGAACTGCACGCTGTACAAGTTGCAGTATGGCTACACGGTGCGAAGCGGTATTCACCAACGACTTTCAACAGCAGCATTTACTGTGGTGAGCGTTCTCCTCAGTCTTGCTTAGAATGTAGTATTTCAGGCCTAGATGCGCGTACAGGATGCAAGATAGCCTACGTCGACCTGCAGCTTTTGATAGGTAGCTGTCCGCCTGACGCGTGAGCATAAGCGAGCCGCAATGTCCAAACCGCTTCACGGGATGCGACAAAGAGGCTCTGACCATCAGTTAGATCAAGCCGAATATTGACCTTTCCTCACATCCACTCTATCTCGAAAATGCTCGCCGGAGAACGTTGGGATCGCGCGTGTCTTCTCTATTAGAGTCCCCAAGCGCCCACGCTATGTTATGAAGTGAGTGTGCCTGTCCATAATAGCCTCTCGCATCACCTTTGTGACCATGGGGAGGTTTTGGTTGCTCGGCATCGAGTTCAGCGAATGTGGACTAGCACACCGTGCCAAAGATGGCGTGTTGCACGCTCGGAGTATTGCGATCGTCTGTTTAGTCGTTCATCACCCAGCATATGGTCTGACATGTATACCAAGCGTGTATCATTGCAAGATGCTCAGCGCGCTTGGTGTCCTGGTCGATGCTTTACCAAGAATCTGCAGCACAGTAGCGTTGCAATCTCGTGACGTTTGCCTGTTTGCCATTCAATCTACGGATCCCTTCTTGACCTTGGGCAAGAACACCCAACATATCAACATAGCGACAAAAGCTGCTATACAGATTGGATGTAGCACAAAAGTCCCAGCTCCTTGTGCTACCACACCGGTCATGAAAGGCACAAGCGCGCCACCACTGCTACCCGCAGAAGATATGAGACCAATGGCGGTGGTTTGCAGATTGCCATGTAATAATTTGGTGAAGATTGTGGCAGCACAGGGATACACTGGCCCTAGCACGAAGCCTAGAACGGCGACCGAGACTGCCTCGCCAATAATGTTTGGGATAAACCAACACATGAGTTGGAAAAGGATGCAGCTGACAACCACGGCGAAGACAAACAAACGCTCCCCGATGCGATGCGCGAGGTGCGTAAGGGTGAATCGGCCGACGGTGATACCAGCCCAAAACCCAGATGTCACGTATCCCACTCGGGCAGCATCCCCGTGGCGGTAGTTGATGAGGTATGAAATGAACCATCCTGATTCGGAGACTTCGGCACCTTGATACATGAAGATGAAGAGTGCTCCAATCAAGGTAGTCTTGTTCTTGAGTGCTCGTGCTAGCAACACCTTCTTGCTCACCACACCTTCTTGCTTGCTGGCGATCTGCTGCAAGCTATTTGCGAAATGGGCGGCGTCTTCGTTCTCGTATCCCCAGAACGACCAACCTGCGAAGAAGAAGCAGAGGATGCGGATGACAATCGTGATGAGGTAGAACCTGGACCAGATGATGCCATCGGAGACTATCGCTGTTGCCGCGAGAGGCGCAACGATGCCACCAATGCCGTATGATCCATGTGCCAAGCCAAGAATGATTGTCGAGCCCGCAAGATTGGCGCAAAACACGTTATTGAGAGCTAGGTTGACGGCGTTGCCGAAGCCCATGAAGAAGTATGCAACCACGACCACTGGGAAAGGTGGCGTGGAAGCGATGACAATGTATGCTGCGATCATGAAGACCTCCGCAAACATCAAGGTTCGTGCTCTTCCCAACTTGGATAGAATAGGATCCGTAACAAAGGCTGCCGTGATGAAACCCAGAGCATTTGCGATCCAGATAAAGGATACGATCGCATAGCTGATGTGATAGTAACGTTCTAGATAGGGAAGGAGAGCACCTGGAGCAGAATCGCTCATGCCGTTGCCGAAGTATGTAAGACAAGCGCAGAGAATTCGCCACTTGCTCATGTTTGGGTACGACCAGCTGGGCACAATTGGTGCTACGATGTTTTGCTGGGGCGTCGATGGCTGACTACTTTCAAGCTCATTGGGAGTCTTGATCGCATCTTCCTCCCATCTTGGAACATAAGCTTGTGATGGATTTTGTGGCTCCTGGATGTTCTGCGGATTGAGCTTGCCGCGATCAGGTAATTCCAAGGAACCAAGTCCCTTCACCGATGGTCCCCTGATCTGCCTTGGAGTCACGGACGGAGTCTTGTCCTGCGAGACGACGGAGAGCATACTTCGAAGGGCTGCCATCGTGTCTTGATGGTCTCAATCTTGCAGGCTGAGAGATGGTTCATTGATAATGCCTGAAGACAAGCTGTACTGGGGAAAGGAAATCATTGAGCTTGTACAGGAAAGAAGCGAAGAAAACCTACTTGCAGAATTTCAATAACTCCAAATGGCAGACCGCGCATTTCATGTGAGCATCATGGCGGCGATGATGTCCATGGTTGAGAGAACATGGCGGCGTGTGCTTCCTGATCGGGCTTGCCGCCATCCTCGACATCTACATGTACAGTAATGAGTACAGTGGTTCTTGGATTCCAGATGGTACCGAACATGCACCTCCACATGTCGTTAATAGAAAGGTGACCATCGTAGATCATGTTTCTAATGGTGATGTACGAGAACATGCAAAGTGGTACATGTCGAAATACACGTAGCAGGCAGCAGGGATACACGTAGCAGGCGGCAGGGATTCACGTAGCAGGCAGGCTAGGAGGCCAACGCGCGCGTGGCGCCGACAACCAAGCATTTTGTCCAGCTGTGCCGAAGTTGTACTAGTACATCTTGCCGAGCTGCCAGTGCTCATCACGTCACCGCTGTCAGAGCGCGTCAACTTGATCTCGTTCACGTTCGGCTTCGCCAAACTTGGAAGCCAAGAATCCTTCGAGAAGACTGAGCATTCGGCATCCCATGATCAAAGCGAGTCCCATACAATCATAGACATTTCCCTTCGCGAACATGTTCAACTGGGTGAAGCAGACGCATGTGCGAACCCGATCTCAACTCACCCGCGCAGAACTGACTTTTGCGCAGAGTTGGCTTGACTGACCACCACTATGGCGAAGCTGGCATACAAAGTGTCGCACGACAAGTCGCCGATAACACCCCGTACACCGAACTTACGAAAGACGACCTGAAGTGGGAACTCGTTGGCGGCACAAATGTGGAAACCAAAACCTTCTATGTCATCGGCGACAACGGCAAAATCGGTCTGGCGCAGATCATATATAGTGATGTGATGGGCGTACGGACGACTGCGCAGTTCAGCAGCAAGGTATACTCCAATGAGCCAGGCAAGCCGCATCTGTGGGCGTCTGACAATCTGCACAACTTTTCCTTCTCCAAAGACAAGCAGAACTTCAAGGCCGAAAACTGTGCCATGGATCTGAGCGAGGATGGCAAGACGTATCACATCAAATCATCGACCAACAAGACGCAGGTGGTGGACCTCAAGTTCACGCAGGTCACACCTGGTCTTGTGGTGGGCAAGAATGGTACAAGCACGTTTGGAACAGATCCTGCACATCCGTGGGGCAAGATGTACCACAAGTTCTGGCCGAGATGTCAGGTCGAAGGTACCATCATGACCAAGGAAGGTCCTGTCGATTTCAAGGGCAAGGGCGTGTTCATCCATGCACTGCAAGGCATGAAGCCACATTTTGCTGGTAAGTTGTATCATTCTCAAATGGCTGCATGACTTTTGCTAATGACGCCGCAGCTGCGAAATGGAACTTTGCGTACCTTCAAACCCCCTCGCATACCGCAATCATGATGGAGTATACCACGCCTCCCTCGTATGGTCCGACAGTCGTGAACGTTGGTGCCGTGGTGAAAGACGGCGAAATTATTTTCGCCGGAGCATCGCCGCAAACAAGAGCAGAGCACACGCAGGTCAAAGGTGATCCCGAGAACAATTGGCCAGAGCCGGCAGCCGCAGCCTTCATCTGGGAGGGTAAGACGAAAGACGGTCAGTCAGCACACGCCGAAGCCAAGGGCAGCTTAGGTACACGAGTCGATCGAGTCGATGTCATGGGCGAGGTTCCCAAGTTCGTGAAGCAGATTGTGGCAGGCGCAGCTGGAACGAAGCCGTACATTTACCAATATACACCAAAGCTACAGCTCAAGGTCAAGGTTGGAGACGAGGAGAAGGAGGAGGAAGGACAGCTTTTCATGGAGGCAACGTTCATCTCATAGCGGCAGTGTGAAACAGAGCATTTGGGCATCAGGATGAGGCGGTGTTTGGTGAGATCTTAACGCGTAATGACCCAGTTTTGGCATTGGTGGCCTTGGAGCGCCACTCCCGGTTGATGCATGCGAGGCAGGTTAATGACAGAATGATAGACTTCCTCGGTTCCCAGCACGTGCGTGCCATTCGTTTGATATCTTCCAGCCTGGGGTACTCTACACGTCAGCTAACGACGATCCACTGCAACCGGCGTCGCCTGCACTTCGCCGGCTGAACGACACTCGGCGTATTCCCAGGCTAGCGCGGCGATTTCATCAACGAGGAACCATCGTACTTTGGTCTTACCGTGTCCCCTTTGTCTGTCCTTCGCACCTTCCTCGACATTAACCACGTGCGGAGCATGTTACAAGATGGGAAGCGCGACACGTGTACTGCAGATGCCCAACTCATCAACGCCTTCTCACACCGGGAACAGCCGTTTGCTCTTCGACATGACGTACAATTTCACCAGACTGAAACTACACCATGGCAGCACGATGCTGGATTGGGTCACGTGCTCATCAATCGTGGTCAGCCAAGACCAACATGGTGAGTCACGACCGTCACTGAGGTGTCACCTCATACTAAACCACCCTCTGTTGACCGACTTCACCTGCGTACTGCCCCTAGAACATTTCAGACCGTCACTTCACTTTTTCGCACAAATGGTTGGAAGTGAAGCGTCCGACGCCCGCCTCCACCATGGCAACGGCAGTCATCTGCCCAGACTGAAGTAAGCGGTGTGCTGCTAGGTGAAGTCAATGTCTAAACATTATCCCAGAGAAATTCCTCTCCTTAAGGAATCCCTTAACGTCGGATACCAGAGACTTCACCAAACAGCATACAGCCTTGCAGGCTCTCACGAACGCTTCTGGGTGGTTGCACATTGGTGCTCTATGGGGCCTATCTTGATCACGATAACAGATGGGCTGGCTAAATGCTTTCTGCTTCACTATAGATGCCGTGTGAACCGTATAACGGTATTGTCCCTACATACTACGGCGCTTCCCGCTATCTTTTGAACACTCCATACTGAAAACGCTAGAGCTTGGACGCTCGATGCTTTTCAAAGTGAGCGGTCGCATCACTTCTACAGCTGGCGAACCAGAATCGTCCGTTGACCATAATTGCTATTGCTGAGGTCCACTTTATCCCGACCTTCCCCTATCTCGCACATTCCACGACCAGAACCCTTCGTCGACCCTCTACGCCGTTCAAAATACTACAGCCAACGGTATAGTACACCGCATCAATCTCCCAATATACCACTAACAAGTAACATAGGATGGCTCGCAGTAACCAGACAGTCCGCAAGAGAGCAGACACGCAGCCATTTCGACCAAAACCACAACCGGACCCCGACTCAGAAATTAAGTGCGATGGCGCCGTCGAGATCCCTGCCCGCGACACTCCTCGCACAGCTGCAGCAACCGGCTCCCGTGCTGTGAAGCCCAGTTCAGCACCATCGGTCGAGTCGCAAGCAAGCTCCAGAACCCTAGCCGCCAATAGTGACGAGCAGACTACTGGACCTCCACAGTATCCGACCTCGAACACTCGAGTACAAGATGCTCACGATGGCGTGGGTCCAAGCAGCTTCGGGAATGCACGCGCCTCGGAGCATGGCCAGGAACTGCAGCACGTCGCCCAGTCTGCTCTAGGTTTCCCGATGGACCGCTCATTGGGACCAACCCGTGGCGGAATCGCTCTCGGACGCGCTTACCAGAGCCGCCGCCACAGGCGAGTCGTCTTGATATTCATCCAAATGATGGTGCTGACATCTACTTAGAAAAGTGCTCCGCGAGAGTATTCAAGGTATCACGAAGCCCGACATTCGCCGTGTTGCACGTCGCGGTGGAGTCAAGAGGATCAGTGGCACTATCTACGATGAGGTGCGCATCGTCCTCCGAGCCCATCTGCAACAGGTTTGTTTGTGTGCCACTGTAGCTTGTGTGCCAAAAGTGCTAATAGTCCGACAGGTTCTACGCGAGGTCGCAATGCTCGTGGATCTGGCCGACCGCAAGACTGTGTGCACTACCGACGTGGTGTTCGTGCTCACAAAGCAGGGAAGAACGATCTACGTAAGTTCTACTCTTGTCGAGACCACCGATCCATACTGATGATTAAGCAGGGATTCGACGTTCCCCAGGCTCCGACGAAAGCATCACGCCGCTGAGCCCTAGGTGTCAAAGAGGCATGATATCGAGAGGACCGCTTGGCAAGACAGAGAACTGTGCACGAGCTGTTATTGCAATTACCTTGAAAAAACAGGAGGGCTGGTTAACGAATCGAAATTATGGAGGTCATCGACTCTTGTAGCAGCATCGGCCAAAGAACTCCGCAATCATGAAACTCAACGCAAGAGGCACGGCAGCTGCTGTAGACGTTGCAAATGTCTGTACCCCTTCACCACTATAGCCCTCATGAGCATTGTATTGAACGTCATAACAAGCATTGTCGCGCAGGAACCTAGCAAAAGCGGAAACGCCCTTCTACTGTAGCCAATCACAATCTGCCTGCCCGCAGCGCCTCCCACAGCTGTACCGTACCGTACCTCACATCGCGCTAGCAACATTACAGTGACCCGACATCAACCTCACGAACTTCACTTTTGATGCCCCGCGCTCACGTATACGATAGAGAGACTCCCCCCTTTCCAGAATGGCTCATGGCGCGTTTCTGCACGTCCAACCAACGCATCTGCCCTGAGCAGAGTAGACGTTGCATGCGATCTAGTCTGTCGTTCGCCGTGGCGTTGGGGATAGTTGGCCAACCGTGATGCTGACGAGGTTTTTTTGTTTTTTCATTTTCGTTTCGGCGGCGAGCGCAGGTATTTACTGGAGGGATATTTATTTGTGCGGTGGTGGTGGGGTTGTGGTCGCGGGACTAGTGTTTGTATGGATGATGATGTGGTGGTTTTTTGTGCTGGGTCGGAAGGGAGGGGCGGTTTATGGTATTGGGGAGGGGAGGGGGGAGGTGAGGATGTGGGTGGGATGTGCTCGGTTGTGGGGATACTGCTTCACCTAATGTGTGGAAGGTCTGGTGGTGATGGGTTGCGTGGATGCGCGGATGATGGGATGGTTGAATTAAGGGAGGAAGGTACGAGGCGATTCCGTTCGGCGCGGACTGAAGGGCGCTACCTTAGGTTGCGCAGATGATACCTACTGTACATGGCATGATACGATAAGTGATTCGGTAGAGGTGGAGAGGAGCAGCTGCTATGTACGACAATGTACACTATTCTACAGTATCTACAGATCTATACGACACGTGTTATTGTCGACATCACAATCTATACAAAATTGAGCGACAACTACAAAGATCGACAAACATCCATATAAAAACTCCAACTCCTCCACACTTCATCCTTTCCCAACCCTATCCCTCTACCGCAAAGTCCGAAGCATAAGCTTCACAACATCCATACTCGCACCAACAGGACTATTTCCCTCTTTTAACAACTCTTCCGGACTCTTCAGCGATCCCGAACTTCTCCTCTGCGGTATCCCCAGCGGTTTCATACTCTTCGTGCCGAAATCTACAGGCGCGCGGCCTGGACTCTGACCCTCTTCGGCCAGATCTTCGGGGCTTTTGGGCACGGCAGAGACTCGTCGTATTCCCCAGCGTTGGAACATCGACCCCCTACGGGAGTGGTGACGGCCGATGGCATTGGTGCTGTTGGGATCATCGGGATCGTCGGGGTTGTCGTCGTTGTTATTGAGGACGGGTGAGGAGGACGGTTGGACAGCTTCTGCTGTGCTGTGAGAAAGATTATCTGACCGAGGAGACCGTGAATCGTCAAGTTTCACGATGGCAGCCTCATTATCGGGAGCGAGCCCAATAGCGTGGTCGTAACTATCTTGATCGTAGTCTGCAGGAGTTGCCTCTGGCGGAAGATCTCCAAGCCATGATCCATTACCGTTCACGTCTTTGTCTACAGACTGACTAGCCCGTGCGGCACCAACGCTTCCGGTGGACGAGCGGGTAGCAACTACACCAGGTTGAGGTCTATCGCGAGTGTCCCTACGGCTAACCAGAGAAAGAGCACTCGTGTCAGATCCAGTTCCACTTTTCTTGAAACGTACCGCCCAAACATCTTCGAATGCAGAATCCGCTGGCTGGGGCTCAGACAGTGCTTCAGAAGCTAGTTCGGATCCAGTCGTATACAATACTGGAGGAGCGGCAGCATCATCACCATCCGCCACAGCTCTCCCAACCGGCTCATCATGCTGCTGTAGATCTGAATTCTGCTTAGTTACCACTGCGATGTTCGGCCCGAGATCCCCAGAATCAGCCTCCCGGCTCACGCGAAGTCGATCATACTGATCGTGGGTACTGGGTGATATCTCGGTAGAGTAGTGATCAAACCTGCCATCGCGAAGAACGCGATCGACCGCCGCGGCACGTGAAACGCGCGGCTTTCTTCTAGTGCGAGAACTCCCGATCTCAGGAGCTTCTGGCGGGGACTGTTTTTGCAGCGTCAGCGGCTCTACTTGCATAGACGGGGAAGGTGCAGCAGCACTATCTTCCGGCTCAGTTGTTTCAGTCTTTTGTAGTCGACGAAGTAGTTCTTCGGTGGGATCGCTCAAGCCTGAGGAAGGTGCTTTCAACGAGGAATTGTTAGAACGTGCTAGCGAACCATCACCGGGCTGCCGTAGAGCATCAATTGCCCCCATTCTCTGCATTCGGCGCTTAAGCTCTTCTTCAGGATCGCTCAAACCTGACGATGGTGCATTCAATGAAAAGCCTGGTGCTCCATTCGTGTCGTCCAAGCTCGACGATGGCGGTCGTACAAGCTCTTCACTCGTACGCACAATCTGACCGTAGCCAGTTCTTGGCGTCAGAGGAGGTTCCATGTTTCCAACGACATCCGTAGTTGCGTTGTTGCGCAATTTTGCCTGGGTGGCTGCAGAGATTTGCTCTGGAGCCAGAAAGGCGGCGTCAGCATGTCGGCCCTTCAGCTGTGTTGCGTTGGAGGTAGAGCCTTGTCGTGATCCAGCTGTCATTGCAGCATGACTCGAAGAGCCCATAAAATTTGCCTGTGTACTGCCTGGATTCATGACCTTGAGCTGCGGCTTAGCTGCCACAGCGAATTCCTCGTCTCCGCCTTCGAAGCTAAGAGGCGCAGAGTTGATAGCTTTCACTCGTCTCGGTCGCCAGTTCTTGCTCGCGTCATCTTTAGCAGCCTTCAACTTCACTATCTTGGCAAGATGTTGTTCTCTACCAAGCGCTCTCGCCTCCGCCTTCTCCTTCACAGTGGACGCGGCAATCTCATTCGCGTTGAACGATGTACCATACTCCGACTCCTCCACGCCGTCAGGACCTATATCTGACTGAGCCACAACCCTACTGGCACCACCGCGGCCGTTTCGATAGTAACTATGACCCATTTCCCCCTTCTTCCTTTTATACGGAAACTTGCTGATGTATTCTGGATCCTGTTTAGCATGAACCGGCGCATTGTCGAAACCCGCGGCCAGAAATCCTTCAGGATAGTCCTCGGGCTCTTCACTAAGCGGCACAGGCACCCAGCCCTTGTCGGGAAGGTTCTGGATATCGTCCTTCTTGGGCTTGATAGGTCCGAACCAGGGCTGCTTGGCATTCCAAATCACGCCATAGTGGTTTTGGTAATTCCGAGGATCGTAATCCTTCTTCGTCATTTGTATCGTAGCATACTGTGGTAACATACTCCAATGCGGGTTGATACCAGCCTCGCGGACAGCGATTTTCTCCCCGGGCGGATTTCTGTTCAGCTTCTTTTGGTTTGGGACTTGGTAACCAAAGACCATATCATCGTGGGTACCGCCCTTGGAAATCAGCGTGCCGTCTTGTTTAGTCGCAATCCTCGGACCAGCATAGCCCTGGTATGGAACCTTTCCTTCCAAGGCTCGCCTTCGATGATACTCCATGTCCTTCTCTCCTGCGCTGCTGAAGTCTGGCTGCGAAAGTCCGGGGCGCGGGCCCTCGCCAGGACGGCGAGGCCGAGGAACAGGGTACACATCTGCGAGTCGTTCCTGTCGCGAAGGTCGGTCCCCGGAGGTCGGCGGGTCGTAGCTGAACACAGCTCTAATTTTCCGTGTTGTGATTAGACAGGCTGGCACGGCACATAGCATAGCATACCACAAGCTTGAGTAGGTCATTAGAGGTGACGATATCCATAGATTGTAACCAACGGATAGAGCAGCAGTGCCAGTGACCACAACGAGAAACCAGGGTAGGTAAGCAACAACACTGTGAGAATTCGCCCATGTGGACAAAGAGCCTTTCTTGCTGGTGAGACGTTGACTGTCGTAGCTTCCTGAGGCTGGACTGCTTTCTGGTGATGAACCTCCAACTTTGCGAACGTCGCTGGCGAAATGTACGTGTGGCGTGATCGAGGGCTCTTTGTATCCAAGTGTCACGCCACTTGCAGCTGGTCCACAGCTTACTGCGACGTTGACGGAGCCTGGTCTGCTGTCGTAGAGCGGATCGTGGCCAGACTTAGGCTTAGTATGACCTCTTAGATGATCGGGAAAGATGATCGAACTGCCAAAGCTCTTGGAATCTTGCTCGCTTGGAGCCGCGCCACCACGGGCGGATACGTTCGAACTCGCCTTACCTCCCAACGGTTCTAAATGTGAGTCGGAGGCTTGAAGATCGGGTGCACGATCAAGCATCTTTGGCTGCTGTTTACCTTTGCGAGCTGCATGCAACATCGACATATCGCCTGACGACTGGGATGACTGGTGGTCATCTACACCAGACGAGCCTCTGCCAGGCTTCTTTCGCGGTGCATTGGGTGTCGCAGGCTTGGCCGCTCCTGACCTCTCCGGCGAAGCACCACCTCGAGCAGTCTGAGAACGTTGTCCACCCAGAGCATCAGCAACGTGATTGACCGCATGTCGAAAATAACCTGTGATGTAGCTCCATGACTCCCGCGCGCTAGCACTCAGAGAGTCCGGCTCAGAACGACCATCCTTACGACTGGCTCTATGCGGGCGGTTTTTCTGAGCCTCCAACTTCTGGATAAATTCCCGCGCTTGCCAATTCTCCCTCACTGCATCATCCAGCTCCACAAATACGGAACGAAAGGTCTCAAGCGCCTGCTGGACATCATTGTTGCGGTAACGTTCCACAGCCAGATAGTACTTGAGACGAATAGCCTGCTTATTGAGATTCTCGTCGTCATGATGTACTTCACGAGTCTCGCTGATCAGCTCTTCGGCTGTATGAATCAAAGCGACTGCAGCGTCGAGATTTCCTTGTGGTCGCTTCAGTTGGTTGATTGCGCCAATGATACGCAGCTGGATCGTGCTATCGACTGCAATACGTCCTTGATGTGTGTGGTAGTTTTGTGCCAGCGTTTTGTTTCGCTCAATCTGTGCTACCGAGTCGTCCTGTCGTATCTGGCTTCCCTGGTCTGTACGCTGAGCACTGGGCACTTTCTGAAAGCCATTTGCTTTGTCGCTGATAAGAGACCCGCTTGCAAATGGTTCACTAGATTGTGCGTATGGCGCTGGCTTTCGACCTGGCCACCCTTGACTCTGAGCACTCGGCGCCTTCTGAAAGCCGTCCGCCATGTCGCTAGTGAAGGACCCGCTCGCAAACGATTCTCCAGATCGTGCTTGTGCATTGAAGCCAACAGCGGATTCCTGCGAGCGACTGGCTCCATTGTTGCCATCTTCCTCGTGACGCCACTTTGGCCTTGTATTCCCTTTCAGATCATCAGGGAATTCAGAGTGCACTCCAGCGCTGCTAGGACTCTTCGCAGCCGGGACGTCGCTGGCCTCAGTACTCTGCTTCGGCATGGACTTCAATGGCTTCGACCGTCCTTGCTCGATGAAGACCTCTCCATTGCGATCCCATGACGTTGGATATTGATACTTGCCGGGCCGAAAGGCATCGGACACATTTTCTTCAATCCAGAGTGAATCGCCGCTCGGTCGTAGTACGTGTTGAGTGGGTGAAGGCTCACTGGCCGAAAATCGTGCCGCGTTGAAGCTGGATGTTTCAGAGGCTGCATGCCGAGCCCTGTTCTCCTGTTCCTGTCTCCAGAACGAATAGACATGGCCAATTTCGTTGGTTGGTGGAGTGAAAATATCGCTTTCGACTTGGTTTGTAAATCGCTCGTCGACCGCAGCTGTCTTCGAAGCTGCAGGCTTGAGGTTGCCATGTCTATCCAATTGCTCGGAGGCATCCTGTGCATTAGTATTCACGTCGAGCGACGCATCCTCTGCATTAGTATTCACGTCGAGTTTATCGAACACTCCATCGATATCCTGCTGCTTCTCATCCTCTGCATTAGTATTCACGTCAAGCTCATCAAACGCTTCATCGCTATCCTGCAGCTTCTCCGATTCGGTCGGCGAAAACAAGAACGCGATCCCATTATCAAAGCCCCCCGTCGCCGCCGCGGTGCTATGGGTCGTACCAACGTCCTGCCTCTGAGCCCGATCGTCCGGCTCCGTGCGCTCGTCCCATGTGAAGGCCGTGCTTCGTGCCATACTCGTTGCCAACTAGGTATGTGACATGCCATAATCGACATTTTGGAATGCAGGTGGCGGTGTGGTGTAATCTCTTTGTGCTTGCAGTGATACGGCCGGATTCGTCAAGAATACGAGCTGAACAAAGCGTACAGAAAGTTGACGTGCTCGAGCAAGAAGACAAAAGGAGAAACAAAGGACTCGCGGTTGTCGTGAAGATGGTGGAATTTTTACCTACAGGAGTACTGTTCGGACCCGAGAATATGTCGAACCTGAGCGTGATTGTGACCTGAAATCAGCTACAGTAGTACACGATGTGGTAGCGGACTGCACGCTAAGTGTATACTGTCGGTGACGATCTGTCTTGATGTGAAGGTCTGTCTTGATGTGAAGGTCCTCAGCCGTCGCCGAAACTTGGCAAAAGAAAGAGAACATGCGAAAAGGCAGATGCGGTGCGGTGCGGTGCGGTGCGCGATGCCAAGAGTCGACGGGCGTTTCTTGCAACAGGAAACTTGAAGTGCCGGGATGTATTCTCCATGTCGCATCGCTGGGAAGGGAGACCAGGCATGAGACGAGGCTATTTATGATCATCCGTCTGAGCACGTACCTAGGTACGATGGATGCATGGAACTCTGTTGGGTCGTGTGCTCCGGGCTTTCAAGGCTCATTCAAGCTTAAAGCATCGCCGCGACGAGATCCAAACGCCAAGTCCTTTCTGTATGATGATGATGATACTTTCCGGCACTGCGACTCAATATTTCGATTGGTGACATTCGACGGGACAGCGTTCCATGTCATAATGCGCCTCGCAACGGTATAACGGGCGTCGCATACGGGCGCAAAATGGTCTGATTGCTCAATCGGAAAAAAAGTGTGGTAGTGCGACGGTGGCAGGAGAAACAATAAAAATAATGTTCAGATCTGTCAGAATTAGCGGTTGGCGTTACGAGTACGGCTGTGGCTGCCGCGTGTTCTTTGTTCCTTGATGATCGGCAGGTCCGGTGTAGCGTAGATGAAATGCAGTGCTGAGGAGGGTAGGTAATAATGATGGAGAAGAGGGCGGGTTGCACCAACGCGGACTCGATTTCTTTGTCCTCTGTAGTCCGTTCGGTCGCGACCCGCAGACTATGACAGTAACAGGATGAACCCATGCAATCAATCATGATGCGTGAACTTCTTCCCGATGTTGACAGGACTCCTAAAAGAGAGAATGACAGACAGTATGCGGGCAGCGGTTGTATATGATTGTGCGACGTTGAGAAAATAACGATCAAGCAGAACACTACCGGCTGTATCTGACATGGATAAGTTGTGGGAGATGACATGTTACGACGTACAAGCAGGTCGAGATGATGATTGCAGTGGTTGAGTACGACCTGGTCGCTCGCTCGCTCACTCCTACCAAAAGTGAAACACTTCTCACACCGTACATATATATACATGTATGCATGCATGCATTCATTGACGCGGTGCCAGTGGCAGCTGTCCGACCGGGTCGATGGAGGATGGATGGATTCATTCATGCAGATGAACGTTGGTTGGCTGGCGCTTGCAAAAAATTTTCCTGAGCTCCCACTGCGACAGGTCATACATGATGAATGTGTGCACGACAGCAGGGTGTATTGTTGTTTCCGTTTGACCGCCTTCAACTTCTCTCTCTCTGACTCTCTGGTGGACACTGGACAGTCTGCTGACGGTGCAGAGTGCCAGTGGTATATACTTGGTATACTTGGCAGTGCATTGGGCAGAAACAGAGCCGCTGACGAATGGCAGCGTGGGAAATACGACTAGCGCCAGAAAGCTGAAGCTGAGCTCTACCAATCACGTCTCAGATCAGCTCGATGGGGCACGAGTTCCGCAGCGCTGTCGTCGTCGTCGTGTGCATATGTAACTTGTCCGTAGGGCGATGCGCGTGGTTGGATACATGTACCGTCGGGTGTCTAGTAGTGCATCACAATCAATATGGGGCCAGTGGAAGTCGTGACCCGTCGCATGGACGAAGCGGCGCCAAAACGAGCTCAGCCGGCTGCCCACTGCCCAGAGCAGAGCTGGCCACAGCTGCTCTTGGTCTTGGTCTTGCACAGACCTTTGGTGCCAATTAATTGATTTGATACGAGCAAATCGTAAACGTTTGGTCTGGCAGCGGCCCTGCCGTTTCCTCGGCACGGTGCGCGTTTTTAAAAAGTTGCTTATCGAAAATCTTGTTCCATCACAGATTGCCCTGGGAGGCATCAGGCCAGATAGGAAGAGCCCAATAATGTGCAGTGAATGGCGCTGTGTGTGCCAGGGTAGGTGGAAAGTGAGAACCATGCTCTGACACGCGACCGTCTTCTGCAAAGTGATGATACTTTTATGCAAGTGCTTCCCGTCCTGCATTCTGCAGGCACCCCCTGTCATTGGTCCAAAGGTTGGCGTTCGCATCCTTCAATCCTGCCATCACGCATGGAAGGCAGCGGCACCTCGCAGAAGCCAATAACGGAATCCCGTCCGAGCATGAATGTACATAACCTCAGGTGGGGTTCAGGAGTGAGAGAGTCGTTCATTGTACATACCTGAAGCAGAAGCAGAAGCTGAAGCTGAAGCAGAAGCCACATCATCCATATCGATGAGATCACACAGGCAGGCCTGCTGAATCGACGTAGCTGTTTCTACTTTCTAGCCTGACGTACGTACTCCCAGTGTACAGCGTGAGCCGAATTTAGAACGGAATGTGGTGTCACGTTTTCATTCACTCGGTGCTGGGAGAACTGCCCTCGCCACTGTTGTACCGGCTTACGAGAGCACATCCGGTCATAAGCTTGCCCAAGTAGAACATACCTGAAGACACCAGCGTGTGCAAAGTCCGTCAGGTACCTTTGACTACTATTTGCCGCTTCCTTCGGAGGTACGAGGCGTCGTCGCCGTCGCCCTCTCCGTATCGTGGCTTCGCGGACCACTCATAACATACTGTACTTCATAGGTACTGTATGTGACGAGTCGTCGAGGTTGCAGCAGACAGCGTCTCGGCTGCGGGTGGATCAAAAGCAACGTCTGCAAGCTCTGCCAGCGAAGCATGGTTCCCCCCGTTGCCCTCTCGAGTGGACCGACTGCCACGGACGCAAAGGCACCCAACCGTCCGTCCCTCCCTCCTGCTTAATTACCCTATACCTTCTGCGCACTCTTTGCCTTCGCGTCATCTCGTTATTATTATCATCATTATCATCATTCCAAGACGAACGACTCATACCCACAGAGTCAGGGAGATACAGTAGCCCCAGGGAAATATCGTAATTTCTGCTCTGTGACTGGCCAGCACCGTTGTCGTCGGCACACGCCCGTAACCGTTCCCTCTCAGCCACACTCTGGACAAAGCGCCCGCCGCGCCAGGGGAACTCTGCATTTACCAACCCAACCTCCTCGCACCCAGCATTTCTTCTGCTTCTCTCTCGCCTCCTGCAACTCTTCCATAGAGATCCACGCACCACCATTACTAAGAACTTCACATATCTCACCGGCAACGTCACGAGGTCTTCTACGATCTCGTCTCGATTTGGAATCCCCTTCCAGATCATCAACAACAGACTCAATGTACCGACACAGAGAAGGCACTTCACCACTTTCCTGCTCTTCTCGCCCTCCTCTACCGCACTGTCGACCGCATAGTCCGCGATAGATCGATTCGAAACCCACTGGATACGACGGAACGGTACACCATTCTCCACCCCAGCACCCGAGGCCCGACTGGTAGCCTCGCCATATAATGGCAACATACCAGTCATACACCATGCCACCCGGCTACGCGCAATACCACTATCGCACCACGCCGCCACACACGCCTCCGCCCGCGAGCGGAGGCTACTATTACTCGCCCCGGGCCTACTCATACTCGGCGACGAAGCCGGGCCATGCGCGACGCGCGACGGGAGACGGCGCATACACATTCACATACACGGCACGGCAACCAGAGCCAACTTACACCGCTTCCGCGCAGTCCACACCGCGCAAAGACTCCGACTATGTAAGTGGCTTTGAACGCAAACAGCGCGAACCATCTCGCACCCACCGGGTACAGACGGAATCCACCAAGCAGCGCAAGTCCTCGGGCAGCAAGCAGTACTCTACACGACCGCAAGCGTATGTCGACCCATACTACAGGCGCGATCGCTCCGAGGAAGACTTGCTGCCAGTCCACGAGGCCACGTACGAAACGCGACCGGCGCCCGCGTCCAAAAAGCGACACTACAGCTATCATTACGCGCCACGAACTGATCAACGTTATCGTGATCAGGTGCCCATTCACACAGCAGCAGCACCGGCGGGCAACACCGTCCCCAAGCCGTCCGAGCGCCCACGTCGATCATCATCGTACACGGCCAAGCCGTCGCAAGCGCCACCCCGACGACCGAGCACAGCCACCAAGTCGCCACCGGCCAAGGCCACCGAAGAGGATGCGCGTCGCGCGGGCATCCCGGCCGGTTACTCATACAAGAACTGGGATCCCACCGAAGAGCCGATCCTGTTGCTCGGCAGCGTCTTCGACGCGAACTCGCTCGGCAAATGGATCTATGACTGGACCGTCTTCTACCACGGCCCCGCCACGCCCATGTCGGAAATCGCCGGCGAACTCTGGCTCTTACTCATCCAGCTCGCGCACAAAGTCAAACGCGCCGAAGAATGCATGCCGCGCATCCGCGCCCAGGCCTCGCGGGATCTCGTCGACGACTTCCTCGAATCCGGCGAGCGCCTGTGGCAGCGCTTCAACAAGCTCCTCAAGATTTGCGAAAATTTCATGTGGAAGGCGGCGAAGAAGGAGAGTGGGTCGAAGAATGCCAAGAACGTCACGATGGGCAAGAATAGTGGATGCGAGTTTGTGGACTCCATCTTCGGACGCGATCGCGAGTTGGAGCGGACGGAGAAGTTGATGACGGGCATGCGGCTGTGGAGCATGCGATTCGACGCCAACTGCGAGGAGATTCTTCGTAACCCTACTGCATAGAGGCTGCGGCTGGTCACTGACTGACGTGGGAGTGAGTCACCGGTGGCTGCTGCCTGGAGTTCTGGTGTGGCAAAACTTCGCTCTCGACCTTTTATTGGGTGTTTCACTGCACTGCCTTGTTGCACTGTCGCCTTCGGATATATACCCCAACAAGCTTCCTTCTATTACAATATCACCGGGCTTAGAACGGCATACTGGAGTCTTTTCGGACGATGACGGATATTTGGGAATATATGCACTTCCTCACTGACTCTTTTGCTCGCATGCATGCTTTCTTCACAAGGATCTGGAAACCGGGCACAGAACGTGTACGAGTACGAGTTAAACTTCCATCTAGTTTTTCTTTCTGATCACGCGCACAACGCTTTCATGGGAGAAATCGGACATGTTGCGCACGATACAAAAAGGCTTCCATTTTTTGATGCGCGTCCCCTCGGGTTCTCTGGGATCTTGGCGCTCCGCTGGCTTACATGACACAGTTATGAGTCACCGTTTTCTTTTGGGAGGGATGAAACGAGCGTTTCTCACGTCCTGGTCACTTGCATGATGGGCATCAACGATGACGGGGGGAAAAGTTGGTTGGTTTCACCTTATTGATCAGCGATATACCCTTTTTGCGAGTGTGTCTCTCTTGCTTGCTTGCTCGCTTGCTTGCTTGAAGCATCTTTGGTGTCAAAAGGAACGAATTGGAATTTTTGTTTGCTATGTTTCTGCACGCGACGCGCAGTTTGTCGTCGCTCAATTAGACAGCATGTTTTAATTCTATACATTTGGTATGGGCCATCATCATCACCATCATCATGATCCTCCATCTTTTGTTTGATTCAAAACTGTTCCTTTTCTCTCCCGATTCGAGCTGAGTTCCATCAGACCACGACTCCCACCACCCTGCATCTTCCCTGATGACCTGATTCGCATTGAAAACGTCCCACCTCACTACCACCACCACCACACCACATGAGACTGATTCTCGCTAACCCCTACTCATGATTTTTGAGTCCCGTTCCCTTCCCTTCCCTTCCTTTCCATTACCCTACCCATATTCTGGATCTTGAAAATATCTGTCTGTCCATCCATCCATCCCTCCATCTATCCATGCAGCTATGCAACCATTGAGACCAGCCCGCACTATCACTGCTGCTACTACTCCTCCTCCTCGGGACTTCGGGCCCACGGGTCCCACGCAGGGTGGTATTATTCATCATCATCATTATCATCATTATCATCATCACCATCACCATCACCATCATCATCATCACACTCACGCTGTACATTGTACCATTGTACCATTGTACCATTGTACCATTGTACCATTGTATATAGGTCGAATTTTTCCACGTGCCACCTGTTCGCAGCTGTAGTACTGTAGTAGTGGTTCTAGAAGTAGTAGTGGCCTGGCCAGAGTGGCATGGAGCGGCTGCATGGGCAAAAAACATGGCGCCACGTGGCTTTTTTGGTTTGGTTTGGTTTGGTTTGGTTTGGTTTGGTTTGGTTTGGGGGGTTTTTTTGGGCGCATGCTCTGGGGAGATAGATACATGCTTTGCTTTCGTTTTGCAGTTTCGTTTTGCAGTTTTCTTTCCTTTGCTGCCTTTCCGGTACATTCATTGTTTGGTGTTCGAATTATGTAGGTACTTGAGTACACGATGATGATGGCTTACGAACAAATTACGTCGGTACGTACGTGTGTATATGTACTTGAGTACACCGATGATGGAGGATTTTGCTAGGCTCCTGATGGAATGCCTAGCTGGAACTCCTGCTCCGATGCAGGGAGTAGTGGGATTGTTGTCACGGAGTCCCGGTTTTGGGACGGGAGTGTCTAGATCTGGGTAGACATGTGAGATGTTGCCGATACATGCATGCTACTGCGAACAAGCGCTGGAACTACAAGCCTTGGCGTGTTGATGGGCGGGGCCAAGCGAGATGTTACTTGTCAGAACTGACATTGTAGATGTACATCACGGACGGGACTTGTTGGTGAGACGGACTTGTGGAGGTCTGGTGGATCGAGTTGTGAATGTTTCTTCATGTTCCGTGCCGACAGGTCCTCATCACTCTGCTCACGTCCCTGGGAGGTAACTTCTGCTAACACGTACGCCAAGAACCTCGGACTAGTTCTACCCATTGCATCGAGCGAGGGCAAGCGAGATGTGCCCTTGTCCATTCCATCCCATGCAGCTCTCCGCGGCGGAACGGATCTCCCAGAATAATGCAGTCATGCGCCCACCATGGTTCCATCGACCGAGCGCTTCCCTTCTCCGAGTCCACTTGTTCCTCCGGTCAATGGTTGTCTTGCAATCCACGCTTCACAAAAGCTTCGACCAGTTTGACATGTTTGATGGCATTATCGTCGTTGAAATCCTCACGTCCGTACATTCCATACGGCCAGAAAGTGTGCTTGTTACAACCGAGTTTGACACCAGCTGGAACCCACCGTGCGAACATATTCTCGGCCATGCCCCATTTGAGCAATCCTGCTTGACACCGGGCTGTCCATGGTGGTGTCTGACCTACTCCAAGGACTTGCGAGATGGCGTACAGTGCCGAGTACTTTTGTTGCGTGTTTGGGTCCCAGCCCCACCAAATAGCTGAGTCTGCGCGGGAAGGCGAAGAGGTCCGAATCTCCGGATACCAGTAAATTTTGATATGCTGCGGAGGAATGTCTCGAGTGTGAGCGTTGTAGAAATCTGCCGCCTCCTTCATGGCGCCGTCGATGCGTTGACGAGCATCTGCTGGGAAGTTGTTGCCTACAAGAGTATAGGTTATGAGTGTCGATGTAGCGATGGAGGCGTACACCGCAAGGAGGACCAAGTGGACGGCTCGCATTGTGAGTATGGACTTTTGTGTATGGCTATGCTGAAGCTGGGGGTAGAGTATGGTCGCGGTAAGTGGATAGAGTATGGCTGCTGCTGAATATCGTTGCTGCTGATGGATTCATGCTCGTTTTAGTAGTGCTGCTGGTTCTTACGGAGTTGCGAACCTGCCGTGAATGAGCTTTGAGCGCCTGGCTTATTCGCAATGCTGATGACACAACTATAGAGTCACGATGCCGATAAGACAACTATAGAGTCGTAACGCCGATCAGACAATGCCAGGCATAGTCGTGAAGCTGCTGCAATGCGAGAACTCGGCGTCTTCGCGCTTCTCGTCAGCGGATATCCCGGATTGTGTCCTTCCATGACCAAATAAAGGAGAGCGGACTTCGTAACACCAGGGAACATACACACGAGGCGCGACCTTGAACCAGCACAGAACAGGTAGGCGGTGTTATGCGGCGAGGTGTGGAGACTTCGTCACGGCTAATAATGGCTGTGGAAGAGGACGGATGAATGGCTGGCGAAACACATCATTGTTATGCTTACTGTACGAGTCCGCGATCTCTTCGTCCTCCGTGTTCTGATACTCGGCCTATCAGCCTTATCCACCTTTTGAGCCCGATCAGCAAACCTAGCATAGGCGAATCAGGGAAAACCGATCCCAGCCAAAGGACTCGGCAGCAAAAGGTCAAGAGAAGTGACAAGATATCCCCTCGGCGTGCCCCCAATCACACATTCGCGCCAAATGCTCATCCACGGCTCAAGTCCATCTCCATCATTCAGTTCATGCCCATGCCCAGTCTTAAAATCCAGCTGAAAGGCCTTCCCAAAACGCACTGATATTCCACTGTACCACGACCTCCTCCTCCGACCTACTGCAAAGCTCTACAGCGCGCCTACATTTATTGCATAGCTTGAAATTCTGGAGACAGGGACAGCCCTGCAGTATCATTCTACGACGATGCTGCGCCTGCTCTTAATTCACCATATAGGCAAGCCAAGCGGTCCTTTGGGGATCCCTATCGTTTGCAGCATGCTCCAAATTCCACCATCAACCTCGACCATACCGTCTAAAGTTCTGAGTTCCCATTCGAAGCCTTCCTCAGATGCGATGTTGCTGCTGAAGAAGAAGTAGGCTTTAGAGTCGTCGGGTCTGACGTGCTCGAGACGAAGACGCCTGGCGAGCGGTCATCTTATGCAGCGAAGATCGCTGCGTGCGCCAGTCTATGGCAAAGATCATTGGCGACATCGAATAATACGATACATTTTGTAACTGTATCTGCGGAGTTGACCAAAGCGTTGATTTTCTCTCTACTGAGCTCGATGATGCTACTGACACCGTCATGGAAGCAATGTACCTTGTAAGCTCTTTGGGGCTGAGTGACGCTGTGGCTCTGCTCGCTTACGTCCAAACTGACAAGGTCCACAACTTTGTCCGAGTTCGCTCGTGTCTGCTAATTCTGTATTTTGTTCAGTTCTCCCACCTCTTTCACAGACCCGTAGCACCCGTTTCTCAGGCTCATTGGGCGTGTCGAAGCCCTCGCCTGATAACAAGGTATACCAGGAGGGGAAGGCCTGCTTCCAGCAACCTCGGTGCCAATTTGATCGCTTGGTCTATGGCATCGTATTATGCGGTGGCGAAGAACTATTCTGTGAACTTGCCTTCACGTAAGCCGCGCTAAATCTGACTGTGCAGATCTGGCTGTGCGAGGTTACGAAGCCGCTAGAACGTTCACCTGACAGTTCATCCGGATCAAGGACCGAGTGGTCAGTTTACTTGGGACAGAGCAGGGGAATCGTTGCTAGTATCAACGCCGCCAAGACCTTCGCTATCGGATCGTTGCTAAAATCGGAGCCGCCAAGAACGTCCCTGTCATCTCTCGAAATCGCTTGAAGAGGCCAGCTCTTTGGTAGAAAGGCATGTGCGCAAAAAGGAATCGTGACAGAGCTGATGAACGATGCTATCGGATACGCTTCTGACGTTATGTGCCAGGCACCACATCAAGATGCTCAGTCTACCTGCAAAGCAACAGAACGACCCAACCACGTGCCACAAATCGGCAACAGAATGGCGTGCACAATCCGTCATATAAGCATGATAAAGAATACAAGAGAGCCATGGCTTCATCATACATCGAGCTCTCCCGCCTACCGAGTGTCGAATAGGACCTTTTGTCTTGCAAATGTTGTCGATCGAGGTGTATCGTTCTTGCTCGTCGCGCCCGACTGCGAGAGGTCGCGGTGAGTGTCGTATCTCTCGCTGCCGTAAGCAAGCATGCGTCGTGCTCATCGATCATTGCGATCGCATAATGTAGCATTGCCCGTGACTTCAGACGCATACTTCCGTCTGATGGCGATCCGTCCATGCCTGTACCTTATCTGCTCACTCGGCTTCGACCTGTTCATCATCTTTCCCTCCTCTAAGTTCTCATTCTCAGCAGCACCATTGAGGCCAACTTCATCGTCGACGAATGGGGTCGTCCCCTCCGTCCCTGACCATGACGCCACCAAATCGGTGCTAGCGAGAACGTCGTGGCAACGTAGAGGGTGCCTGCTTGGCGCTCAACAGTGCAGTACCCTCCGGTCCCGCGTTGGCACAGCTCTCAGCTGGTGCGACGATTCCTGTTCCGCCGGATAGCTGACTGAAATCGGTCGCTTGAACCACATTCTTAACACCCTTTCCAATGCCTGCGATCATGTGCCCAGCAGGAGTGACGGCGACCTCATCTTCATCGTTGAGGTGAGTGGCGACCGGCGCAGTCTTGCGACGCTCCGCAGCATGAGTCATCTTCTAGCGCGGCATGCTATTCCACAGCGTAGCCGCATCTTTATCAACTTGGTCCTCCTCGATTGTCGTGGAAAAGACTGACTGACTTCGCGCAGAGCGCTTGCCGTTGTCGTTCGAACCATTCTTTTGACAAGCAGCTGCGAACTCGGCTGGAGACTGAGGGTACGAGACTGGTATCCATGAATCGTGAATCTACCATTGCGGCCGAAATCTGCACAGCGAAGCGTATTACGCTTATGAGTCTCGGTTCCACGTGATCTGTACTGTGAAGTCGTCCATGGAGTCAGCGATGTATGAGGACGACAGTGCCTCGCTCCGGAGATGGCAGCTCGCTTGACCTGAACATATCGTCGAAGAAGCGAGATGGAATTTTGATATACACATGAAGCAGGAAGGAGGAAATGAAGTGCTTCGATGTGTGAAAGTGGACGTCGGAACGAATTTGCGGCCAAATACCACCAGAGTAAGCCTAGTTGGGCCTAAATGGTGGTTAAACGCCAATGCAAGGATAGTAATGTATATGTCATCGCTTTGTGATGCTCGGTTAGCATTACACTGCATGACATTACCCAAGAGGCAATGCAATGTTACGACTATAACATTCTCCAAGTGACCCAACACAGTAATCTCTGAGTTCGGGTTGCTTTCATGCTGAAGTCTGCCGGAAGGTCACAGCTATTTACAACCAACTTCACGAAGAATACTGCATACAGAACATTCATGGCCAACTCAGACAATAAGAAGAACATCCTCAACTGGGTTGATCCCAAGGATAAGTCCGGAGAATTCAAGCGGCAGAGCTCGGCCTTTAGGAACTGGATCTCGAAAGACCCAAACGCAGAGTTCCCAGCCGAAAAGGATCGTTACCATCTCTATGTCTCCTACGCATGTCCGTGGGCCCACCGTGCCCTTATAGTCAGGAAGCTGAAGGGTCTTGAAGACTTCTTGCCCTTCACCTCGGTCCACTGGGAAATGCTCGAGAAAGGCTGGCGCTTCGCCACGAAAGACGAGAGAGAACCCGGCGAAAACACCACCCCAGACCCACTGCACCCAGACTACACCCACCTCCGCCAAATCTACTTCGACATGGACCCCAACTACGACGGCCGCTTCACCGTTCCCACCCTCTACGACAAAAAGCAAAACAAAATCGTCAACAACGAATCCTCCGAAATCATCCGCATGCTCTACACCGAATTCGACGACCTCATCCCAGAAAAATACCGGCAAATCAACCTCCTTCCAAAGGACCTTAAATCCACAATCGAAGAAACCAACGACTGGACCTACAACGACATCAACAACGGCGTCTACAAATCCGGCTTTGCCACAACCCAAGACGCCTACGAAAAAGCGGTAAAAACACTCTTCGCCTCCCTCGACAGAGCCGAAGCCCACCTCGCATCTTCCCCAGGCCCCTACTACCACGGCGACCACATTACCGAAGCGGACGTACGTCTCTACCCGACCATTGTACGCTTCGACGCCGTGTACGTACAGCACTTTAAGTGCAATATCCGGGATATTCGAAGTGGGTATCCGGCATTGCATAAGTGGGTCAGGGAGCTTTATTGGAAAGTGCCGGCGTTTGGGGAGACGACGGAATTTAAGCATATTCGAAATCATTATACCAAGTCGCACAAACAGATTAATCAGTTTTCGATTACGCCTGTTGGGCCGGAACCGTATATTTTGCCGTTGGAGGAGGAAGTGCCGGCGGTGAAGGCGGCGAAGGGGAAGAAGTGACCGTGCGAAACAACGCGGTGGATGAAACCCAAGGAGTTGATGCTCAATATGCAAATTCGCCTCCAGACTGCACGATACTTTTGTCGCATGAGGCTCGACGTAAGAAGTAGTATGATTTGATTAAGAACTATGCTGTCTGTCAACGCAAAACGTCATTGACTCGTAACGGTAGTGGGATCATCATATCGCGCATTGACGATCATAACATCATCTGTCATCCTTCTTGAGGCCCTGTCATCTTGCGCGTAACCACTAGCGCGAAACCAAATATGACTCTTCGTTGTCCGTGCTTCGCAGGCCGCCGCCGCCGCCACATATCGACGCGCAGGAAATCTTTACTCCCAACCCTGCTGCAATCTTCCGTCAATGGATTGTGACCGTCTGTAGCTTCCACGAGATGCTCTTGATATTCCTGTACCAGATACGACCTCATAGTGGTATCGATCGATGACTGAAAGTCCACTCGCACATCTCTCATCACCTTGTTACCATATCAGGACAACATTGGTGTCTGAGACATACGGCATCTCAAGCTTGCGGATAGCATCTTCTTCGTTCCCTCAGCCAAGAGAATGTGCAAGAACTCCATAAGGCTGGTCGTATTGTGATTGTGAAGTGATCGTCCTAGCACTCGGTTGGCTGTTTGTACAAGATGTTGTAAGTGCAGACAGACCTTGGAGTCAGGTCGCACATCACGGACCATGTGTTGATGCTCTTGTGGTGGATCTTGGACATCGTTCTATGCGACTTCCCCGTGTTGGTGCTGCTAGAAGAGCTGCGGCCGTCCGGGGCTTGCCAGTGCCTGATCATGATCGCACCGATAGTCTTCTCGCTTGTGGTTTGCAACAGTTCTGCAAGCTCTGGACCACGGGCGTCTTATCGATATGTGTATGCGCCATCGGAGCGAAAAAGCGTCGGCCACGGACTCTAGGGACCATAGTCAAGAGCAGATTCCGGAACGTATCTGAATTCGAAAGGGCTTCTCATGGCGTCCCACCATGACTTCGTCCATGAGGCCCCGCCAACGTGATCGAGTCCTCATCGCCAACCAGAGTCTCGCTGCCCACCCTCGCCTTACTTTTCGTATCCCGATCTTCGGTGTAGAATGCTCCCGTTGCCTCCAAATCATCGACCTTCCGCCGCGACCCACTAGCCTCGCCATCGCAATTCCTGAGCTCGATCCAGCTCGATCCCTGAGCCCTATCCTCACTACGCTTCGTCCACAACGACCGAAAAGTCTCACCAAAAGCCACAAAGATAGTCCGTACGGTTGGCAGGGTCCCGAATATGATAATGAACCAAGTGCTCGTAAGGGCCCAGAGGCTGACTTTCCCGAATCCTCCGGCGTAGTGAATTTCTCCAACGTAAGCGACCATAGAGATCCCAGCAATGGCAGCAACAATTCCACCACCCATGATGACGCATATGGCAATTTTCAATCCTTTCTTGATCTTTTGCAAAGGCCCGATGATCAGTACCGCTGGGTATATAGCCAGAACGACATCGACAAATGCGCCAAACGAGCCGGAGAAGTAGCTGTATTTGACACCGAAGTCGGCAAGTCGACACTCTCCGGGTACCATGATGTCCCAGAGCTTGCGAGCAGGTTCGCACTGGAAGAGCGTCACGAAGATCTGGACGATGAAGACGGCGGCTTGGAGAAAGCCGAGGGCGTATAGCACTTTACGCCAATTGGGCGACACTGTACCCTGAAGTGCAACGAGGAACGATATGACGCTTATGCGTCCGAAGATCATCGAGACGATGGCGCACATCTGCCCGGTTCTGGAGCATTGTCAGTGGTCTGGCCGTCAATGAGACTCGTGATACTGACATGCTCCAAAGGATCACCGTGCTGAGCTGTTGTAGCTGTGCCGGTCCAGTAGTCTTTTGAACGGCGTCCACGTAACTGATTGTCACGAACGCTTGGGAAAGCACGGCCAAGACCTAGGTGGGCTTCAATCAGTACAACGAACATGATGGCAAATCGGTACGGTCTCACATATGCGATCGCCATGTAAATGTAGTCCCATCTGATTCCCAATAGCGATGACATGCCTTGTCGGGACAGAGACGCTACCATCGTGCGAGCCAGAAAGAGGATTGAGCCAATTCCAAACCATGTCCATGTGACAGTGATGAGCGCCAGACCTTCTTCGCCATAGAGAATGACAGTCATAGTCACCGTGAAGCGACGATGTATTGACGGTCAGTATCATGGTGTGTCAATAGGTACATGATCAAGAAGAGCTCATCATTTACTGTATTGACGGGTCCGTTACTATTGGGCTGATCTCGGACACAATTGCGGGGATCCTCCCAGGCTGGCCAACTCGTCCGAAAATGTGTGACAGCGTTCATGCAATATGGCGCCATAAGCAACGCTAAGACGGGTGCTGATGTCGCTTAACAGTCTTTCGAAGTCGCCGCCTGTGTGACATGGATGCGTCAGCCAAAGCAAATGCTACTCATGCAGCACGGTCGATGCGATAACAGAATACAGATTTTCTCTTTCTTCTTTCAGGGATGCGCGCAGCGGCGGCCCGAGGAAGCGTACGAAGCGTTCGAGCTTGTCCAAGTGTCGGCAAGTGTCGCCAAGATGATAGCGTTACAGAGAAAAATATGCCAGGCTTTGCTTGTCGCCAGTGGGCAGTTGCAGTACTGAGTTCGGCGGCCTTTGTCAACAATAATAATATGGCTACTCATTCATGTATAGTATACTGCCAAGACCTGCAGACATTTCCATCTTTCATGCGGACTGATTATCCAGTGTCAAACTTCCAAAGCTCAACAAGGGATCCCATAGCGGGATATGGACGTCTTCTCAATGCCTTTTTTTTTCATACAATTTGGGGAAGACCGTGTCATCGTTCGCTTGTCACAAACGTACGCCGGGGAGACATGTCGATTGTGATTGACACGGCTCGAGCGGTAACTCAGAGGATGCATAGGCGCAGCCATGTCGTTCCGGATCGGTTTCACATTAATGCATATCGGTCGTGCTGATAATTGGGTACCGCCAGGCACAGCTTTCGGTCCATATTTCGCAAAGAGCGGCTGCCGCGCGTGTAAGGAGGAACGCTGGAGTGAAACAAATGGGGTTGAGGTTCAGGGGAAGGAGAGCATCTCCTGCGTCTGGCATTATGCATGAGTAATGAGGAGTGTGGGTTATAGGATAGGAGGTAGAAGTATTATTACGCGTTCCAACGGGGAGACGTGATAAGGTTACTGTCGGCGTCTGCTCGGCCGGCCGTGCCCCGCCTCGGGATCGACGGGACGTTTCGAGCCCGGACCCGCTATACCCGGAGCGTGCCGAGGTCGTCTCTCTGCCTCTCCAGCGTAATTACGTTAACATATATCCTTTCGACAAATGCTGGTGTAAGTCATCACGGCAGACTTCCACCACAATCCAAAGAAGTTCGACTGATCAGTCTCTCGGGTGGATGTTCGAGACCACAATCTGAGAACGTATGTACGTACGTCTGATATAGTGGTAGTATGTGAGGGAGCTTGACTACTATACCAAAGCCTTGCTTCGCATCGCGATCAGATCGATATCGCACCGGAGGTTCACCTCTTAGAGTTGTGAGCAAGAGTAGCTTCGTCGAAATGTAGCATGAACTTCTTCAGCGGAACTTGTCTGCATGCCTGAACCCCTGTTGCAACACGCGGGGGTTTCGAACGACTGTATGCTCGTTGCATTCTCGTGTGCCGATTCGTTGGCTCTGTTCATGACCCACAATCCTGTTACGGCAGTTCCGATAGCCCTGGGATCACTACGAAGGTCATCTATGGCAAAACAGCATTGCTACCCGTCGCGCAGCCCACCACAGATCGCCTTATCAACATCACATAGCACACTTTGGATGAGGAAGCAAGCATGCTCGTGGCCAGTGAGCCAAGCTTACTCACGTAGGCCAAGGAAGCTTCTAATCATGAGTCTGGCAAGATGACGCTCATGAAAATCTATCCTGGTCCATACCCATACCGTGGCATTTCGTGCATGAACCGCATTCTCGGAGGTCCAGAACATTGAGTTTCACCGTCGAGCTTCGATCTTCAGCCAACTCTGGGCCAACCCAGCTGACTTTACGTGATCGGTAGATCGAGGACATCAGGCAGTACGTGCAACAGCCGCTGCCACGTAGTACTATTAATATGCCGTGATGGTACCTGTGCCATCTTCTAACTACAAAGCGGAGTGGATCTCAAATCACATCCCTCGTGGTCAGCGTATGCTAACGGTTCTGCCAAAGCTTGCCCCATCGATTCTTCTGTGTTCATAATTGCGTCAAAGGCCGCTTGGAAGCTCTAATAACTGTTCGGCGAGATGTCTCGAAGCAGGTATGCCGTTACCGCCAGTGGGACGATAGCTAACCCAAGGACGAGGGATTCGTGAAGAGTGATGCAAAAATGCAGGGATGATGGCCTATGCGGTACGCGCTTGACACAATGTAGCACGCCATGAGTACACACTGTGCTTTCATGCTGACAACTGTACACTCTTCCGAATGAATAGGCAGACAGGCAGCGCCCACGACGTACAGAGCCAAGCACTAGCAACGTGGAAAGGCGGGCTCATAATTTACTCAGTATTCGTGCCTATGTTCCCTTTACTGGGAGTAACGCATGTAAGCGCCGGATAGCGAGCTAACTGCGCGGTTCGGGAAATGGAATGCGATGTGCTTCCACGGCAGGCCATTTTCTTCCTTGAGACGGATCAGCAATGCTATCTCATTAGCTGTGAAAGGCACTCGCTTTCTCTGCTTGGCGCTGTGCTGGGCTGCAGGTGATCGACCAGACTGTGAACGCGCTGACGGGCGTAAGAGCGACCCATTCACAGCCCTCACAAATGTGTCTTGATCAACCTCCTCTCCGTCCGAATGAGCCATAACGATCGATCAACTCAACAGCTTTGATGGGTGTCCATCGAGCTGCTGTGTACGGCGCTACTTTGCTTGTGACACCACGAATCGCCGAATCGTTTGGCAAAGGTTGAAGCGCCCCGTATTGTGTGGCATGATTCGAGGCATCACTGTGGTTGGCAGTTTCTGCTACGACAGTCGAGGTACGCCGGACTCGATGTTGCCTTGAATGAGCAGGAGCAGAAACCAGCCTTTGGTCAGTTTTCCGTGTACGTCCTCTCTGTCGGCGAAAAGGTATATCAGTCGTGGCTGGTTTATCACCAATTTTCGCTACGGAAGCCGAGGCATGTGAACTGTTTTGTCGAAGTCCTGAAGCAGCAGGAGTCCGATCTTGGACCATTTTCCGTGGATGTCCTCTCTTTCGACTAACATAGAACTCAGTGGTGGTCAAGATCGTCGGTGTCGAGTGTACATCTACCACTAACCGTCGCTGTCTTTCTCGTTACCAGGCCTCCCCACGTGAATAGTATGCCCCGTACAGCGAGTTGTACGAGCGGCCGGGGAAGAAATTAGCAATTTGATGCCATGACATCCGATCACCCTCTTTCAGTCTCACAATGAACTCGATCTCGTCTTGCGTAAAAGGTATGCCACGAGTGCACTCGTGTTGTGCGTGCGGACTTATGGCTGGCTCACCCAACTCCTTCTGTCTCAGAAACTGAGCCAATGCAGACGATCCCGTATCGTCATCGGTATCGTCAACGTCGGAGTCAGACAAGTCGACCAATCTTAAGGGCCTAGGGTTCAAAGGCATGGTAGATGTATTTGTGACCGTTTTCTCGGAAGATCTCGGAGATGATGCAGCATCAAGACTCGGCCGTGCCTGTTGTGCCGCGCATGGTCCTGTGGCTAAGGTGCTGCGCGGTGAAGTCCTTGTACGATAGAAAGCCGTAGCATCACTGCGTTGGGCATGTGGAGAGCGTGGCGACCGGCTGGCGTGGCTCGACTTGCTTAAATATATCCTACGGTACCGAACACCGCTTTGTGTACGCTTACTCCCGGCCGGCAGCTTGGAGCAGATGACTGAAGCCTGCCAGCCCTCTCGTATACCTTGAAGCACGATTGAGTCCTCCTCAGCAGTCCAGTTTTTACTGCCGACAGTGGCAGCTTCGCGTCGTCGAAGCACCTTGGAGCCACAGTTCGCCACTGGTGCTTGCTGCGTGGAAGACCCTAAAGGTGTAGTCGTATAGCTTCTAGAGTTCGAGGATGAGGCGGACGAATATGCTATGAATTTCGTCGTGGCACTCGAACACTGATCACTGGCGCTTTGAGCTTCAACATTTCCTTCCTCATTGAGATCGATCACAATAGGGTGGCGCACTCCGCTTGCCACGCGCAGTTGTTGGCTGACCCGCTCGTCTTCCACCTGCTGACTTGTCCTAACTTTACCTTTATCTCTGTGACCAACACCTCCTGTGGCAACTGCGCCTTCGAGCACACCTCCTCCAAGGCAAGCTTCGCCATTCCCTGTCGAAGTAATGTTCTGTTCGGCAGTCGGAGGATCCAAGATCAATCTTCCTCGCAGGGTCGGATCAATCTCTTGCAAGATTTCGTCGAGTGTCGTATCTTCAAAGTGCTCCCACTGCTGTGTATACTGATCATACCGCTCCACAGCAATTCGGACAGGACGATCAAAAGAAAGACTCATCTCGTCCCACGAGTCGGCTCCTGCGACTTCGTTCAGACAAAGGCTTCACGAAAGGATCCGAAGTCGCAGAAGCCGATCCCTGTGATCAGACTCAATTGCTTCTGACTACGAGGCACAAAACCGCGAAAGTGATGCGCAGCTGCAAATGTAGCGGAGAGCATACTCGAGATTGGCGTGGCTGGGTTCAGTGGTCATCAAGAAGACGCTAGTGTCGATTAGTATTATGGAGGGTCTGAGCTGCAGAGATGCGGAACTCTATCCGACCTCCTTGGCGACAGAGAAAGGCGGGTGGGCGGAAATACTTGGCGTTGCCACGCGACTCTGAAAGTGCGCGTCCGCCGATTTTGATAGCATAAGCCTATTCTCTGCGAGTACGAGTCTCGCCCCTATACCAAAGATGCCCTTCTCGCTTTGTAATTCGCGCGCTTAGTCGAGCGTATGCCACAGTTACGAGAAGCGCTCCGCTTGTCCTGTCACCGAGGAGCTGACACCTTTCCAATGTCAGATCGCAACACACACTCAGCGATGCTATCTGATATATTTTACAGCTGCTCATTGCCTGTCGGCTTTTGCATAATATATGTCAGTGAGTGAGCCCCTCGAGCGACCAGGAAAGCACTCAGCAATCCGATCCCGGTGCAGATCTTACTCGTCCTGTGAGTTGAAAAGCAACTTGCTCTCTTCGGCGGCATATGCATATGCAAGACCGGCCGGACGGGGGCCGGCCAGCGAGGTGGGCAAGCCAACGTGGGCCAGATGTCCCTTCTCTGAGGTTGCAGCAACGTCTGATGCTAGAACGTCGTCGTCGGGCTGCGTGGTATCCTGAGCCTCGGATGATCCAGGGGTAGCATCCTCGTCCCGAAGATCTGACCCATCAGGGCGGCCCTCGTGGAAGTTGTGCTTCGGCGACGTTATTCTCATAGTGCTTTTACCGACTGCGACAATTTCCTGCTGGCTTTCACGAGGTGCGTCGGTCTCTTCCAGCTTGAGGCTTGACTTGTCCTCCAGGCTCGCTTCATCCAATCTGAACTTCTCTGAATTTCGCTTGCTTCATCACTATCATCGTCGGCCATGCATAGATCGAGCACGCCCACATTCGCAGCACCAGCGGATGTCTGATCTTGCGATGTCGCGAAGTTGTTGGTATCGGTCTCGTCGTGCATGAGCTGATCTGAACCAGCGTGAGTGGTGCTGCCGGCGTTGCCGTTCGAGACAGCCTGCTTCTCGTACGCGGAATCATCATGCATCGTGCGATTCTGATAGCCTTTGTAGGGCTTGCTACTTCTTGTGCATCTCTTGCAGACCGATCTCTCTCCGTCGCACTTGATGTGACGATCGCGGCATGTCTTGCAACTCAATATGGTTCGATCTACACTCATTCGACCAGCAGGCCGTCCTTTGGCTTTAAAGGGCTGGTAGATGTCGTGTGCTTCTGACGATGTGGAAACATGTCGATCTTTTTGCCTCAGCAATGCATACTTCCGATTATTGACCATGCTTAACGTGCATGTGCTCCCGTTTGGCAGCCTCGAAATCACTTCTTTGCCTGATGACCCATGCTGTATGCCTCCAAGCACAGCTCTATCTTCTTCGGCGGTCCATGCCTTACCTGCCACGGTAACAGGCACAGTGGCTTGTTGCATATCTACGGTAGCTTCATCCGCGCTCGATCGGGGGTCGACAACGGGTATCGTGCGAGACACGTCTGCAGCGGAATATTCTTGTTCTGCAGCGTCTGTATTGAGTTCGTTGGCGGCTTGCTCAATCTGCACCCGAGCAAACGCGCGGGCACGCTGATGCTCTAGTGTGTAATGTCGATCTCGCGCTGCCACATGCGCGAGCGAGTGGGGCGATTTCGACCGATCAATCCGCTTCGAAGACGAGAGGCATGTGGTACAGTTTCTTCAACTGATTTGTTTGCGAAGAGGTGCAAGAAGATGCGAGCCACGTCGTTCAACGAAAGGGCGTATTCCCCAAATCCAATGTGGATCACATGACGCTTTGCTGGCATCCAGTTGTGTGGTCTAGTGCCGTTAACAGTTGGAAAGGGTTCTCGTTGCGGAATGCTTGGGATATGTTGAGCCGTCATTCCTCGTATTGCGCGACTGTATCTTTCGGTTCGACCTGTAACTAGTCCAATCCGACGCTGAATCACTTTCACGGCTTATTTTGATTGAGTTGGGCGCAAGACTATGTTGAGCTGAGCGATCGCGCGAATTCAAGGCCATGTTCTGTCTCATACGATCGCTGAAGCCTTGATTCTGTCTCAAGTTAGAGGAGCCTTGAGTGCTGGCCGCTTCAGCGCTCCAGTCTGCCAATGCGTCAAAGAACCCGGAGTATCCTAGCTCGTGGCAACAATTCTCCAGGAGAGAAGTCTTGGTTGTCCAGATGCATTAGTGGGGCTTGAGGCTTCTGGCCCGCTCAATCTACCTCGGAGCGTCGTATCGATGCCTCGTAGAACCTTGTTAAGGGTAGTGTTGTGGATATGCTCCCACTGCAATGCGTTGACGATCGCAACATTGCTGTTCTGCTCCGCAGGCATTGTTGCGCCACAATTTCAATTCGGTTTTAGTGCTATGACGCGCGGCATTAATGACCCCAGAGATCGTGGCGACACCATCAATATTGATCCCGGTGGACTCATGCAAGCGTATCCAGTCTGTGTGTTGTGGAAAACTGCTGCAGTTGTGTATGCGGGAAAGGGTTTTGGCTGATGACGGCTGGAGTGTCGGGCGCCACGTCTCGAGGAGTTTACTGCCGATACATTTCCATGGGAAAGTTCGCCAGCCTTGACGATCAGCGGAGTGCTCAGCGTGCCTGCGTAGTGAACAGACGAACTCCAATATGTTATATCGGAACCGCATGTAAGTGAATGTCGGCGAGGCAGCTCCCGATACTTGATGCAGTATCGTTATCTTAGCGCCATCTCGGTAGAACTGAGGCTAGTGGCGGATCTAGTTCCGAAACTTTGACAAGGCCTTCCAGGTTTGGTCCTTCTCAGTTGACATCCAAGATTTCCGATATTTCAGCAGAAAAGAGATGGCGAAGAGAGACAGGTCAGGGTACGCAGGCGAAGGCGAGGGTGAAGGCGAAGGCGACAGGCCGCAGAAGCGACAGCGCTCGGAGCATCAACAATTGCAAACCCAGGAAATACACTTCGCGCGACAGCTTCAGGATTTTCTGGTCTTTCGACAAGACGGCGTACAGCAACTCCGAAATGGTATAGCTTCCTTTAAGCTGTTCTTGGAGAGCATCCTGTACCACAAAGAAGAAGAAAATCGGGGTCGTCAGATCTCTATCCTACGAGAATACCTCGAAACACAAAAGCCCGCCGATGCAGCAGATCTTGATCGCCCATTCCTATCACAACTGTGGCAAGCATGGTCATTTGCGAATCAGAACAACAATGACTACTTAGCATCCTCCGTGAGTGTAGTGCTGGCGTTGTTGCTAAAGACAATTTCTGGCCTTTTGGATCTGCGGGAACATGGCCTACTTCTCTGTCGCACTGTGCTCCAGAGTCAGCACCTGCGTCTTGCAAAACGTGGTCTAGAAGCCCCAAAGCACAAAGACTTTGTCATATCCCCATCTTTGAGGCTTCTGACAGAAGTTGCGAGCTTCGATGGTGGCGTCCTTACTCGCGAGCTTTACAAGCGTAGGGAACAGACGTTCGACGTCAGAACTATGAGGCGCTTGCTAGGCCTCGTCAAGCTGAACCTCCCGGACGAGGAAGCGAAGCGGAAACCGGCCGTCCGCACTCTTGCTCTCCGCTACGTGCTGTCGCTTTTCAAGTACCTCCATGAGGGTGGCAAGAACGATATCGTGAAAGACAAGCCTCTGTGCGGAGCATTATTCCAACACATTCAGGACGACCCCTCTGACCTCGTCAGCGAATTGTTGAATGCGGTCGAGCAACATGTACTCAAAGACGAGGCAGTCTCCAGGTCAGCCAAGTCCACTTTACTCACATCGCATAACCTCGAGAGAGTGACGAAAATTGCCGCCCAAAGTGCGGATGATCATCACGCTGCTAACAACGCATTTGACTGGCTTGAGCGTGTGTGCACCACCTCGTCATATGGCATCTTGCGCACCAGTGGCTGGTATCCACCAGGCACAACAAAAGGGAACAGCACACGACGAAATTTCATCATCGACCTTGGATTGGACAACTTGGAATTCTATGACCGCGACGAGCCCATAAATGTCCGAAACACTACTCTGTTGTCGTGGGCCTTGACACTGAGAGCACATACCAACGAGCGAGAGCGCGAACTTTTACTGTCTTGTCTCAAGGCCGCACCAGAACTGGTTGCGCCATACTTTGGCGAGAAGACAACGCAGCTTGATCCTAAGTTGTCAAATACATGGATCGGATATGCTTCTCTTCTGTTCGAGGTAGTCAATCTTCCTTTGCCCGATCACCTAGGCGCTGGCGAGGATTGGGCTGTACTACCTCCGCAGACAAGCATCATGGTTGAAAATCTTCTGCCACGTCCTCTTACGCAAAAAGTCCTCACCCGATGCTTGAATCAAGGCAGCGATCTTATATCATTTTTCGCTACAAGAATACTCGTCAAAGCTCTGGAGAAGTTGCAGCTTGTGTTGAACCAGCTGCAACGGGCAGCATTAGACCACACGCCTGATCTTTGGCGCGAGGCCATCGATAGACTTGTGCAACGCTTCACAGAGCGTGCCCCCGCCATAAGGGAAGTCATTTCTGCGTTCAGGAGACTGCCTGACGATGAGCAACACGTCTTACAACGCGAGGCCTGTACAAGACTCCTCAGTCTGTACCACCAAGTATTGTCGCAGCCAGCGCTCGAAGAGCATTTTGACGTCTCCGTGGCGTTGAATGCAGCATTATCGCGAAAAGAGGCTGCAGAAAGAAGCGAAAGCTTAGACACTCAAAGTCTCTGGACACTCGAGCTAGAGCATCTGCTGAATATAGCTCAACACAGTAGCGGCATGAAGTGGTTCAATAAACAAGGTGGTCTGACATACACGCCGGTCGTTACACTACTTCGTATGTATTCAAAGGATCTTCAATGGACACAAATGAGACGGCTTCTTGAGGATGTCTTGACCAAGCATGGGATATTAAAGTGTACCCAGGACGCTGAGCCACCTTCGCCACTAGATGCGCTTCTTGCAAGCTTGATGGAGATAGCTCCTGACGACAAAGTGGTGTGGAATTTCGTTGATGACTGCATGCAGCGAGCGACACGAAAGCCTGTGAAGTACATCGATGATTTTGAAGAGATCTCTGGAGTGGACAGCGCTGTTCCAAGCCTAATTACCGCTGTTTTGATGGAACAAGCGTCCTTCGTGGCAGCCGATTGGCACGGCTCAGGTCAAAGTAAGGGCAGATGGGTCAACGATTTCCTGCAGTTGCTTATTAAGACATCGGATAACAATCGCACCTTAAATAAGGTGATTGAACAGATCAGAACATTACCCGGCTGGGCATCCTGTGATGACGGACCCACAAACTTGCTACCGAAGGTCCAAGTGATCGCCAAAGGCGTAGCCACCGATGCAGGGGACGAGCGGTCGAGAAACCACAACAACGGCGCCATCTTACCATACGAACAGCCGCCTAGGGAAGCCACCAGACACCCTGAACTCAGTCGCTGGAACCAAAAGGATATCGATCTGGCCGTAGAAGACGGAGACATCGGTGCTCTCTTTCTGGACCTCTGCTCTCGTGAAAAGGACATCAGGTGGCAGGCACTGACCCAGCTCAACAAGCTCAAACTGCAGCTGCGATCCGAGGACACGTACGAGAACAGCGCGCAACTGTCTCTTCTGGTCGGAGAGCTTACCGAGACTTTCGAACAGCATTATCTTCCAGCTGATGTAGCCTTACCATACCTCGCCGGCACGTTCGCAATTCGAGCATTGCAGGTGCAGACACAACCCCAACACTTTATCTACCCAAAGCTGAACAAGTTTCTCATTCGCGGCCCAGAATGGCGGGTGGGAAAGATGCCAGGATATTGGCTTTCCAACACGATCTTGAGCTCGCCAGAGGAAGACGACGCTTACTGGAAGGAAGTTCAATGGGTCTTGGACTGGCTGGTTGACGGGTTGCGTGCGTCGGAGGACTTGGATATCTTGAGGCGAGGTGAAGTATTCGAGAAGGTAATGGCTCTATGGAGCTCACCTGGAGCTGCCTCGCATAAACAGATTCGGGAGCGTATTTTCGAGCTCGTCTACCGTGCGACGTGTATTGATGGTGGCAGCAATACTGTTGTAACACGAGCTGGTGCACTCAGCTGGTTGGATATGACTGCGCAGCTAGGCGATGCAAGAAGTACGGCTCTGCGCACTCGTGTCAGAGAGGCTTGTGATCAAGAGCGTCTCCTGGCTTGGGCTGGGCTGGCTGTAGCTTAGTCATGTTGTCACTGCAAACTGGTATAGTTATGTCCAGGCTGATATTACCAGCTTCGTTACACGAAATCTTGCGCTGCCGGCATTTCTCACAACCACTTGATCGTCGAGGCCCATTAGCTGGAACATGTCCAAATAGCACAGATATTCGGATGAACAGTGGAAAAACGAAGAAAGGCAGAGCAACCATTTCCGGTGCCTGGTATGTATCGAGATGAGGTTAGAACGAGGTAGCTGCAGTTAAGCTGATTCCTCGATATAGAGTTGATCAGCCTCAGCGGTAGTCTGAGCGCGTGTTTGTAGTTACAACAAGCTTTTCATATCGAGAAACGAGCGTGACGCTGCTAATCTCCTGTTCCAGAACTATACCTGGAAGTCCTTGTATGTCCACTTCTCTGTCCTAAACGTCTGCTTCTTCTTGACCTGCCCAACTTTCTTCCTAACCTCCAACTTGCCATTGATTAACAGGTTGCGATACCTGTCAGTCAACAGATTGCCCTCTGGCTTTAGCCTTCGTAACGTATCCGTCACGTCTTCTGGGAGCATGACCTCGACTGGCGCGTCAGGAATCGGCAATTTGCCAAACCTCCTCTTTTCCAGCTGAATCGTAGCATCAGTCTCATCAGAGTCTGAAGAATGTTCAATCCGCTGCAGCTGTTCACCAGGTCTCTGTCGTCGATCTTTAGCGGCGGCCTCTTTTGCAATCTCCTTGATCCTCCTTTCCTGTGCATCGCGCTCCTTCTGCTTCCGCTCCCATTTCTCGCGGGCCTCTCGTTCCTTTCGCGCCTTGACCTTGTTGCGTTCAGCGGGTGTCTTCCTGCCTTTCTGTTTCTGGGTATAGCTTTCCTTCTCGGCTTCGCTCTGTATACCCTCCCACTCGCTCTCCCAAGCACTTTCGTAGTCTGTAGCATATTCTTCCTTTTCTGCTGCTTCGACTTTAGCAGCTTCCTCCTCCGCTTTACGTTCGCGCTCGGCTTGCTTCGCTTCTGCGGCGAGTCTCGCCTCTTCTGCCTCAATCGCCGCCATTGCCTCACGGTTGTACGATGCGAAGTATTCTACTTTGGTTGGCATGTAAGACTTGCTGCCTTCTGGTTTGCGTACGTGAGCGAGAGGCTTCTTGTTTGTAGTCAAAGGTATTGGCGCTTGTTTTAGAGTACTCGGCTCGCGCTTCTGCTTTGGTGGTTCGAGAAAGTCGAGGTTCTTGTACGTCGGGTCCTCGCTCGGTGCAGCCCACAGATCGAGTTCTGCTTGATCGTCCACCTTGATACCAATATTTGCGCCATCTCCAATTCTTCGCAGTCGCTGCAACTCTTTGTGCGATACGTATACACCATTCTGCTGCTTCTTGCCGGTGGTCGCAACAGGCTCTTCCGCTTTCCTCTTACGGCCAGGATTCAACGCAGCCACAGCACTTCGTTGCGCCAGAATCTCGTCTGCTTTAAGTAGTCTCTTTGGCTTGTGTCTCTTCTCGATCTCTACATCTCCTTGCAAGTCTGTCGCGAAGAGCTGATCTGCCTTCTTCTCCGCAATGACACCGCCTTTGATGATTTCGTCGCGAACATTTTCAAGTCCTTTCTGCACTTCGCTGACATCAACGTTCTTCCTCCACGCCTTTTTGCCCTTTCGCGAGGGTTGCGAATGTGTCGCCGGTGCTGACTTTGCTTTTTCTGCCATATCGGGCGCCAATTATTGGGATGTACAGATCAAATGTATGAATTCTGAGCGAGGACAACTTTTTCATAGCTCGTTTGCCAATTCTTGCATCACTCCACATTCAAATCTTGGACCCTGGGCGATCACTTCCGCCGCTTGTCGCATCTGGAGGCTCCTTACTCGCAAACCTCTTGGTCGACTGAACATCTGTAGCATATTATAATCATTTCACGCTGTGTCTATATTGGCTACACACGGCAACAGAACTGCTCACAAGGTCAGCATCCGGCGACTGAGACATCGGCCGTTGACAAAAAGCGACACAACCCAATCCGGCATTCGAGACCCCCAGAACCGTAGGCACACCACATAGACCATACCACGACCACGCAAGACTTGTAAGATAGTGTATAGACCGAGGCCGACACTGTCAAAGACCAAAAGATGGCATCCAACGTGGGCTCATACACGAATCCGCTCAAAAAGTTCAAATTGGTCTTCCTGGGCGAACAATCGGGTATGTGAAATAGCAGCGCTGTGGACGACCAGTACTAACCCATGACTGCAGTCGGCAAGACTTCGTTGATAACGCGGTTCATGTACGACTCCTTCGACTCAACATACCAAGCCACAATCGGCATCGACTTCCTCTCCAAAACAATGTACCTCGAGGATCGAACAGTACGATTACAGCTCTGGGACACCGCAGGCCAAGAACGATTCCGATCTCTGATCCCCTCGTACATCCGCGACTCTAGCGTAGCCGTGGTCGTATACGATATCACATCGAAGAAGTCGTTCGAGCAGACGCGAAAATGGGTAGACGATGTACGAGGAGAAAGAGGAAACGACGTGATAATAGTCCTGGTGGGCAACAAGACGGATTTGAGCGAGAAACGAGAAGTCACGGCACAAATGGGTGAGGAGGAAAGCAAAAGGCTGGGCTGCATGTTCGTGGAGACTAGCGCAAAGGTCGGGCATAACGTCAAAGGACTATTCAAAAAGATTGCGCAGGCACTACCGGGCATGGAAGGAGAGGCAGCGCAGGGTGTTGCGAACAGTAAGGATACAATATGTTACTATGCTTCCCAGCGGAACGAACACTAACCCGTGCGCAGCCATCGACGTCAACGTCAACGCGCCTAAACCTGAAAGCGAAGGTGGCTGCAACTGCTAAGCCAGCAGACTCCCACCAAATCGGCGCCGCAAAGTCACATGTCACTGTACAGCTAATGTGTGGCACCATCTGCCGACTACCCGACGAAGGTATGCTTCAGCGAGGAGTTTCGGGGTTGGAGAGGACGCACGCAAAAAGCATGCAGCGAGGCGTTTCAGGAGGCGCAGGATCAGCCGGAGAGATGCGCGCTGGAGGCAAGCAGCTGTATCTACAATCTTGCATAGCATTCAAACAATACCTCTACAGATTACGAGATTGCCACGAACCGGGAGGTGCGATACACGCATGCGCGTCGTTTTGCGCGCGGTTCTTAGTCCTTTGCAGTCGTTCAGGTCAAGTAGCTATGCTTATTATGTCACAGACGAAGCGGCGTCGACAAAATGACGCGCTTTCGCCTTGTCTGGTGAACGAAAAGGAGGTAAAAGTTCGAGGTGCGCAGAATTCCATTGATTGGTAGCAGGAAGTCTCGGTCTTGCAAACCTCTACAACAAAAAGCCTGTCTGTGTATTCATATTGCCTGGCGCTTCACCTCTTCGGATTCTTGCTATCGCACGGAATGTCCGTCGATAGTTTAGCAGGGTATATATAGTAGTCATGATACCAGTAGACTTGTCCTTGTGGCTCTGGCGTCAAGTTCGGCAAGACTTCTACTCTCTGATCGGTTTTGAGAATCGTATATCGGGTCTTGTAGCTGCATCATACCGTCAGCATATCGTAGCCGTGGGTTTCGATTCTGGTAGGAAGACTCACTACTGCTGCGAGCAATTACCGGGAGGTTCTGGGTATCTCATTTCAATCCGTCCATGCGATTCGTAGACAGTGGCTGTCTCGTTGTTTTGATACACGAAAGTATCTTTGGGGTAGTGCTATGCCTATGGCGTAAGTTTCTAAGCCTGTGCAAGTGGTGATTCCCAAACATTGGCGAATGCTCGTCTACTTACCGTGATCTCACGGTGGTTTGCGAGGAATCCCAGTTTGCACTTCTCGATTGCTGCTGCGCCAACACAGTGGATAGTTAGAGTGGTCTGCATGCCATCTGCTGGGAAGTAATCTGTGTAGCCGGTAGTAACATTACGATCCTCTGCGGCATTAACAAGACTGTTAATGTACGCGTATCAGCTAGTGGCGTCGAGACCGCTGTCAGACAGTTCTCACGCTTCAAGGAATGGTCTGAACTCTGGCGGCAGATTGGGTGCTGGGCTCCAGTCCGTGAAGTCGATTGCATTCGCAAAGTGCGCGCCAAGGACGAGGAGCATGCCGAGAACAGCTTGGATCATGTTGACGATATTGGAAGTGGACGAGGCCCACGGTACGATAGGTCGAGATGTGGTGGATCAGAATAATGGACGATGACTCCTCTTTCCAGGCTGACTGACTGTTCAGAGGCAGAAGCAGCACACCTACCGCTCAGCTGATGCCATTATATAGTAGTAGACGCGGAAGATCAGCGGCCTCAGTGGAGGACTACTGTGCTCGTGTTATCTAGGATCAAGCAGGGTTAGCAGTCACGTATCAATCCGACACTGCCGCAGCTGTGGCGGCCTGGCACCGCTAGTGGGATGGCCGAGGAAGTGAGCCAAGCCGACAGGAGTGATGTCGTCTGCTTTGCAAGGCTGCTGTGGGAGTGGAATACATATCGATCCGGTGAGAGCATAAGGTAGGTAGCGTTGGAATGGTATAAACATACGTCAGTAGTGATCGGGAGTGGAAGTAGATGTCTGGTACCTGTTATGATGCAAGCCAAGCGGGTGGTGTCGGGATCCGAGGCCGAGCTGACTGGGGGCCTTCTGTCGTCTAGTGCAAGCATCCGTCGTCTTCTCGACAAACAATTCTTCACAAGAGAAGGGAGGCTTTCACCACAAGCCTGGAAACAACCTCCGTTCCTGAAACACCACCGCAGCGCCCTCTGCCCACGGCGCGATATACCGAGAGCCGCATACACTGCACGGACAACACCACCAACGACCACATCGACGCGCTACCACCATTTTGACCACGACGGAACACAAAAGGAGGCCCAGCGCCTCGCGCCTCGATCATCGAATCAGCGCGGCCACGGAAGAGGCAAGCATGGCGCCCTCCATGCTGCGAATCCCGAAGCCCAGGGTAAGAGGAGAATGTCCCTCTCACGTTCGCCGCGCCGCGCACTCTAACATAGTTCCATCGTAGAGTCTCCTCCATTTCATCTCCCTCCGTACCGCGACCGAGTTCATCAACCTGTCCGTCCTCATCAACAAGATCACGGGCTTCTACGGCATCCTTGCCATTTTCACAGGATATCACCTCAACCCCTTACAGCTTTCACACTACATATATTCGCTCGTCATCCTCGGCCTCATATTATGGCTCATGCCCAGCATCCGCAGGCCAGAGCATCCGCTGAAGAACATCGCCCTGGCCTACATCTACGTGATAGACATGGTCATCAGCTCGGCCTACACTGCGCTTTTCGGAACAGGATGGTTCCTACTTCTCAACCAACACTTGCAAGAGCCAGGCAAAGATAGTCCCCTTGGCGGCAATGCGAGCAAAGTAGGCGGCAATACCATGGGCGATACAGCTGGCTTCACGAAACCACAGCAGAATGTCACCCAAGTAGACGTGCTCGCCAAGCCAGCGAACGGCATATTGTCCGGACAAGAGGCGGTCGCATACGGCCATTCGCAAAACCCAGGAGGTCTTGGAGGAGCCGTCCTCCAAAGCGACAGCATGACTAGCATCGCACTGCTCGCTACCTTCACCGTCATCCGACTTTACTTCTGCATTATTGTGATGAGTTACGCGAGATCGATACTCCGACAATATGTGGCATCGACCTCTGCGCAGGACGGCAGCTACACTGAGTCGAGCGATCCGACCATGGCGGAGTCACCGTTTAATGTAGGACGTGAAGAAGGCGCGGGCTGGACAGGCAAGTTAGGAAGGATCATGGTCAGCTTCCCAAGCAAGAGATATTGGCTTGGCAGGGAGGAAGGTCTTGACGCGCAGAGCGAATGGGAACGAGCGACGAGTGGTAGATTCGAGAGCGGCAGGAGGCCACTCAGGATCAAGGTACCAGAAGATGGTATCGGTGAGCGCGTGAGGCGAGCGCGGAGCGGTACTGGACCGCCTACGGGCTTCGGCAAGAAAGCGCCAGAGTAGTGCGCTGGTGTCGAGCTAGAAGAATTTGCGAGGTGGAACACGAGAAGGACGATGGTGCCTGTAATTCGAATCCAGCACCCGAGTGATGAAGTGTGAGGGCTTGAGAAGGGAAGGGAGCATCTTTACGATCTGCATCTGCATATAAGGCGTTGTGTGCTTGTAAGACGCCAACCAGTGCAGGATAGCCAGAACCAGTGTACAGCAACAGATACCAACCTTTATGATCAATATTTAGCAACAGCCATCGGGGCGCACTCGATTTGAATCTCTCGCCGATTCTCGCCTGACGTTTGCATCAAGATGCGTGCCACTTCAATGCCAATATTGCCATTAGTGAATACATCCGGACGCTGCCAGCACGGAAAAGGTTTCGGTCCTTGACTGCTATCTTGGACAGCATGAGTCTAATGTCAAGACAGTGGTCTCATCGTGCTCAAATGCCAAGAACGACGAGGAGAATCGCCGCTTGGAGAGCGGAAATATGCCGTTTAACCGAAGTGTGTGATCGCACGCCTCGAAACTGTATTTACTGTGCCACTCGGAAGATGGCAGGATGATTTTGACGTTCCAACATACAATCAGGCTAGCATCTCAAAATGGACCATTTTTCGACCATAGCCAGCATTATTCTGGGTGGATTCCAACCTTAAGATGGAGCATAATCCTACCATGTCCAGCATCAATCTCGAAGAGTTCCAGGCAGCATTACAGACATATCCGGACCTCACTCGATGCCTTACCGGCATCTGATAAGTCCACATACGAATACGAAAGCATACCCGCTAGTCTGGTCCTTCAGCAGACAAGAGGCAAGGAGCTATGTTTGTCAGCATCACAATTGCAGATACTACTTGATTGGCAGGACGATCGAGGTTCCATTCAGGGTGTAGGCTCTCGAAATATCGGACGAGGCCGGCCCAGAGCCGAGCAAGAGTACCGGTTCTCAGGATGTTGCACCGATACTGCCGTGGCGTTCAGATATGTGTCGTCTTCTTGTCCTGCTGTATCAGTGAGGCTCGCTTTTGGAGGAGCTCGAGCTCCTCCAGGGTATCGGACTGATTGAAGCGACTCTGGTGCTCAGCGTATGAAGGTCGGAGGCGATCCCTGTGTTTCTCAATAGCTCCGACAGTGTACTTTGCCCAAGGAAGGATCTGTGGCAAGGCCTGGGGATCACCCCCGAGCCTGGTCTGTTGGTGAGTACATGCTCGTTTTGGATAGTGTACAGGAGCTTATAGCGATACTTGGACATCACGTTCGAGCTGTGGACCTCGAAATGGTCGCTTTCGTGCTGGCGAAAGCGAAGGATTTTGGCCGGCCGAGCGATGCTGAGCGGACAGGGACACCCCGGAAGCGAGGATGAGCTGGCTTGGCGGGTTCTTGGTGCCCAGTGTCACCAACTGTAGGTTGCGGATATTCTCCGTTAGTAGCGAGTACGTCAAGAGGTGCCAGACCATAATGATGCTTCTGCGATAACATGATGAATGGCAGACTCATTTGAAGGAGAAATGGACACCGATTGCAGGATCTTGGTATGGTGGCTGGAGACATTCTCTGTCCAAGATCATGTGCTTTCTGCCACGCGGGCCAGTATAGCCTACAAATTCTTGAAGACGAGATATGCCAGAAGGATCGCAGAGGATAAAGATAATGGAGTAAGACAAAGGAGATGACGACAGGGCGAATCGAGAATGTTGCTCGCCGGCTGAATGCCAGAAGGACATATCAGTTGATTACACTACGATGGACACTGGACACAATGTGCCTGAAGCATTAGATGTCATCTTGTGATGATGCGCCGATCCTACCCGAGAACACTTCGCAGTAGAATATCAGTTGACTTCCGATCTAGGCACATCACCAGCATTAGCGAGATGTACTCGTCCGACGACCTATGTAGGGACGTCTACGAAAGCCCAGATAAGCTCACACTAGCCGGAGATGCCGGCAAATCCGCTCGTGCATCATCGATGCTAGAATCGTCCCGACCGAGAGCACAAAATGACAGTCGAAGACCTAGATCGATTCTCAGAAGGCGTTGAGATTGCACCGGAATCGTAATAGTGGGTAAGCGCAAACTTCTTACTGTTCTCATCGTAGGACACTCACAGACGACGAGTAAAATGGGATCGCGATCGAGCCTGAAGTGCTATGTGAACATGAGGCGGATGCTCGAAGACCGTATCTGGACACGAAGACCGCTTGGACTCCTCAGTCCATGAACACCACGACGACTCTACCATTCCGGCAGACCGTCTAATCCATATCGTCTGTTTGTGACTCCGTCCGCGCCTGTTAGCTGAGTGGGTCATTGATCTTGATGAAGCTCCTTTGTGCCAGGCTTCCTTCTTTGTCCTGCGTGATGTCCATGGGACTAGTATGTATCGAATTGTCGCGCATTGCCCTCTCGAAGGACAAGAACTCGACGAGTCCTCCAAACTCTTAGAGCAGCACATCAGAGCTTTAGTGCTTCTTTGTGTCTATGTGCGCCACGAAACCACCGAGTGTCAAGCTGAACGCCGTCCAATCGGCACCTGCATGCACTTTCGACTCGATCTACGAGTAGCTCGTGTCTTGACTTGGGCAACGATCACCAGGGGGACTTGTTAGGCAATCGCGTTACTGTGGTGCCCTTACACGCCGACAATTTTCTCTCAGAATTCACGGGCCGGAGCGACCAAATCCACGCCTCACGAACAGTCCCGACGATTCGGTCCTGCGACGCTATGTTGAGCATTAAAAAGGGGTCGTGGATCGTGTTGAAATGCCATTGTAGTGGAGCACACACTCCGGCTGTCAGGCTATGCATGTACGCGCTGAGAAAGGTTTGGGAAATGCGTGCCCGGAAGATCTGAGATTGCAATCGTGAAGTGCCGGTACTTCAGTCTTCGACGTCAATTCACTGCCAGAACGTGAAGGCTCGCGCAAAAGAGCGTGTCATTCTGTATTTTTCAAGCGCAGCATCCTCGTTCTGAATAGTACTCGCAACCGCGCTCGGACCAGGCTTGTTGCACCCATCCACTCCAGGCATTCGCATAGGCACCTCTATTCTATTACACCTCTAGGCACAACTAGTGAGCTGGTGAAACTCACCTCGATTTACAACCATCATTTCAAAACGGAGTTTACAGCGGCACTCGAAGAGAAGCCATCAACATTTCTCATGTCGCTCTCACAGCTCGTGCAAAGCCTACCACAAGAGCTCTACGATCAAATTCTCGAGCTCACTCTGACACTCGACTCGTCAGCAGCGCATCCTGACGAGGTGAACATCGACAAGGATTACAAGTCGCCACCGCAACTACAAATCAACCGAGCCTGTCGCCGCAAATTTGCCTCCAAATACTTCAGCACGCCAATTTTCTATGTGAAGGAACCCGATGACTGGATTACAAACAAGTATTTGCTGCTGGCAAAATGGCTAAACTCACTACCAAAGGAGCACAGAAATCTGCTTCCGGACTCAGTGGTGCGCATCGATTCATGCCCGCGGCGCAACCTACGCTTCCAGGAAGAGCTGCACGACGCAGCACTCAGTGTGTTTGTAGTTCGGAACTGGCTGGCGAGGGAATTAGAAGACGACTGTCACCGGAGACTGTGCGATGTGGCGGCTTGGAAGCGCGTTGGGAACGGCAAGGACGATTACGACAAGATTTGGTTCAATACAGGATCCACTAAAGCCAAGTTGGCTGCTGCCCTGCAGGAGGGCAATGCTTTGTGGCTTTGACGGACAGAGTCAAGAGCCAATTGGCACTGGGATGGGATTCAGCAAGGTCGAGAAGGTCGGTGCCCTGTGGGATGGAAATACTTTATGGCTTTGACAAATGAAGCCTTCTGGACGGTGGAAAAACCGGAGCGCGTGGATAATGTATACTGTTGCTGACACATGACTACGCGACCAAGGACGCACCTCGGATTGAGATTAGTGTTTAGTATAGATGCAGGACTCATATTCGCAAGAAGTAGCCTTTGGGAATAGAATCGATTGACGCATCTTTGACGTTAGCCCAGTAACGCCAAGTATGTTCCGCTTTCTTGGTCATATAGGAGACAGGCAAGGGCACTTCGTGAATGGTATGTGTGGCCGCTCTGCTCACACGAAGCGTAGGGTTCGCTGCCCTCAAATCTGGCGAACTCGGAATTCGAGTCCGTTGCTAGTATGAATAGCACGGTCCTCGTCAGCTCGCTTGGCATCAGTGAGCAATTCCATTGCTTTCCAGCGCGTCGGGGGCTCACTAGACAGAATGACGGTCAGCTCCGTGAACATAGTGCAGCACGTGGCCCTCGCTCACGTGCTATCAACGTGGCTCGTGCTGATGTAGTGCTAATCATCGTTCGGGCTTTTGTTTTGTTCCTGATTTCGCTGAGGAGACCACCAAACACTTGTCCCACAGTTACGGCTGCAACATCACGACACTTCGCAAAGCCATGTTAGATTGCGACTCATTGCGACCCCCATATCTAGGCCCGCGTATCTTCAGCCAACTTGATAGAAATGTAGTCTACCACAATACTCAGCGGCCTTCACACCAGCAAGACGCTCGCGGAGCATGTGCAGAACCTTCCGCAAGAACTCTACGACCAGATCTTAGAACTTACCATGACCACTGGTACCGTCCGGTCAATTCCTGACGCGAAAGAGGTCGATCCAAGATATCGGTCTCCAGTACAGCTCCACATCAACCGCGAGCTTGCCTCGGCTTCGCAGGTACTATGCAAACACCAAATTCATCGGCTACGTAAGTTATGGCCCCCATCAGGAGGCAGGCATGGGGCTCATACGAAAATGACTCGCATCGGTATGTTTAGCTAGACTCTCACCGTTCGGGTCAGAATTTGTTGTCCCTGTGTATACCTTCCCAAGGAGATAGGAACATGCTGAACTCGAACGTGCACATCGTTGTCAACCCAGATCGGAAGTGGGCATTCTGTCTCGCCATGAGTGATGCCAGGCAAAGCTTCCAGAGCGTCCACGAGGAGATGATGGGCGGCGAGGAGTGACAATGTTGGACCTGGCGCGAGCTTGAACGCATCCGGAAATCGGAGTCTGCATGCGGCGAAGTGAAGACTGCTACATGATGGCGTGGATATCGGTTGAGCGACCACGTAGCTTGTCATTCAACATAGCTTACAGCGATTACTCTGAATGACCAACAAGTACGGAGAGCGTGCGCTACAATTGCCGGGATATGCTGAGACTGCTATTTACCAGACGCCTCGGCAGTACCGTCGTAAGTAGCTCATACGGCCAAGTCAGAGTATCTCGGAACGCAAGTCATGCTCTATGACGCGTCAAGAGCCCGTGCAGCGTTCCACCTACCCCATACAGATCAAACGTGTTCAGGATCTTTGATTTCCACGTAGGGCGTTCGCCGCCATGGTTGCAGCCACGTGAGCAAGCATTGGCTGTTCAGGAGAGCGCGCCACTATGCGCATAGCCATGATCGTATATGCTAGATCTCTGCGCAGGGCACGTTCTTCACGGTTGAATGTGCGCGCAAAAGGTGTCGGTGCAGATCCGTCGTTTGGCAGAGCTGTTCAGACGAATCTACCCAACGAACAGGTCCAGCCTTCTACCCTTCATGCAGCCACGCCAATTATGCAGCTGTAGTACGTCGGCAGCATCTGATACCGATGATGGACAGTCATTCTCCCATTTCGGATCAGTGCTTTCTATAAGCCTCGGCACACCATACCATGCGTTGAGACCGGTGCCGCTGAATAGCAGCACATCACCAGACTTGAGAAGAATCGCTGCCGTGCGATACGCTGTAGGTGACCTGCGCTCATCATCCGAGCTATCCACCAAGAAATCCTTCCAGCTCTCATCGTCAAGCTCTGTTGCTGGTAGCTCCTGCTCAAATGCCGCATGTTTCTGGATGGCCACTACCATGATGCCATCGCATCCTAGAGATATGTTCAGAACGGGCTGAGCATGCGAGTCAAACTGACGAAGCCCGAGTGGCTCCTTCTTCGACGACATCCTTGCTGTAGCAGTCTTGACATTGATTGGCACGATACCTTCAAGCATAGGCTTGATGTTGGATACGAATGATGATTTCTCATCGAACTCTTTACATTGCGTACATGCTTCGTCGGCAGGATGACTCTGCTGCATTGTCACAACCTCTTGCAAAATATCGTCCACGAGCTTTCGCTGAACCGAGTGGTTGTTGATCAAGTTAGGGAAGATGTAAAGGCCAGGAAAGCCGTCCAGGGCATGCACGCCGGGTCCCTGTACGCTGTGAACATGCTTCTGGGTCTTGTCGCAGAAAAAGCCATATGCACAACGTCCTACGTAGTCAAAGAAGTATTCTTGCGATGTCCAATAATCCTGCGGGAGCAAATTTTCTCCCAGGGCAGGTTGCCGGAGCCATGAATGGAGTGGCGATTGCCTCGGCGTGCGTGCTAGAACAAAAGAAGGGAGATTTTCTATGGAAGTCATGTCAAGGGCTTGTATCGTGTTGTAAAACTCCACAATCTCAGCTGGGGCGTGTTGGGCCATGCTCGTAAAGTTTTGGCTACGAGTTGGTCAGGGTCAGACACGTCGTTGGGCGAGCGAATGCGCTGATGCAGTATCACAGGCCTCGAGAATGCATGTCGTCCTCGGAATCGAGTGGCACTGTCCTGGCTCAGCGCGTACAGAACGACTGCTCGATGTTACTGACTGAGTTGTTGGCGGTGATGCACTGGCGCCAGAAGCGAAAGTCGCGTCGCAGCTCGACACTTGGATGTGTCACTGTCGACAACGCAATCAAATGTGATGCGCTCTTCTGCTGTCGACCGGTGAGGTGGGCAGTACGCGCTGACAATTGTGGGGGCTTGACGTCAACTCACACACGCGACGGGACCGTGCGCGAACATATGCTCGAGGCACCAACGAGTCAACGCGCGCGCCAGGACGTCTTATGAGGATTGGCCATGTACTAAAGGTTCACCATTCTCCTCCAAGTCTGGACGGGGCTCTGAGGCAAGAGCGAGATACATTCTCGCTGTTTGCTACAGATGTTAGCGAGCGGTGGGATCGATCGGTCTGCCTTTCATACACCATCTGCATCTTCGCAGCTCTGCGTCTTTCGCGTCCTCGAACCGGGCTGGCCAGTCACCTTCCTACGGACCTGCACTGCCTTCCAGCACTTTTAATATTCCATACCACCCTCCGAGACTGCTCCGAGTGAAGACTACTCAGGCTGGAGGTTTGAAATGAAGCAGAGCAATATCATACTCCTCGCAGACAGAATTCTCTACATAGTCTCCGTCAGAATCGACTTTATACATCAGATCTCGCCAGTCAGCATTGTATTCCGTGCCAAATATGCCGTCCTCTGCAAAGCGACTATCATGATACCGCACAGCGCAGCGATACGTCCAACACCACACCAGGCTCCGATCTCATCTGTCTCAACGGCATCGCATGTCCGGCAGACGACTTATGAGCATTGACTCTGCCGATCTGTATAGGCAGAATGCTTTCGAGCATTTTCTTGGTGTTGGCCTTGCACAGAGAGTCGTCTTCTAGCTTGATCTCTCGCAAGCCCGTAAAGTAAGCAGTTGTCTGTGCACTGTTACGTCTGAACACGGACGTATTCGAATCGCTCGAAACGGGAAGTCCGATCTCTTCTGGTGTACTGTGCTCGGCTGCATTGGTGATGCTCCACGGTCTGCCGAGCCCTTCGTGCATCAAGCCATCAAGGAGCTGTCTGCGAACCAGATCGTTATTGATTAGATGCGAACACAATGAGGCCAGGAAATCCCTCGTGCAGTCGCTTGTATGCCATGTGCATGCTTGACGTGTTTGCCATGTCTTGGAAGTTTGACACATGGCACATCTCTCAGCATAATCCCCAAAGGCGTCCTGCACCTCATGGTAGTCTTCTTGCTAGAACATCCATTTCCTGTTTGGCGGTTTGCAACGAATAAGCTCAAGTCGGTCTTTGGGATGGATGTCAATGTACCGAGGAAGTTGTTCGTTTGCGCCAAGCAGTATGCTGTAGCGGAGAAGTTCATGTCCAGGAAATGATATCGTAGATGCGAAGCAGGCGTCTGTTCGACCATCCCACATAGTTTCATTCATTCTGGCTCGGCGGCTACGGAACCAATGCTTGCGGTCTTTAGTCAGAAGTCATGTTGGCGATTGTGCCCTACTGCGATCAACAGTGCGCGTACTGAGGCATTTCCGTGTCTCGACATGCGTCGTTCTTGATCATGCGACAAAGTGTGATGACCTCTCCTGTGAGAAAGAGACGATGAGAAGGTGTCGAAGCGCGACCTCAACGCGTCTTCCACGCGAAGTTGCCATGACGACGTCACCCGCTCCCTCCCGTCTCAAAGTGCTTGCATTAACATCCCCACTCGTGACCATTACATTGTCACACATACACATTGGCCAAGAATACACGATATCCTAGGGTCAGTGTTCCACACCAACATCGTTAGATATGCCACCGAAACGCCGTACCACCACGCCGCGCACTGCTGCGAACAGGCAGTCTTCACAGCAGGCCACACTCTCCTTCCATGGCAAAGACCGCAGCAGAGTGACGAAACCCTCCTCACCGCGCAGCGCAAAAACCTCCAAGAAAGATGCCGCCCTTCTCGAAGACATCGCGCGAAACGACATCAAAACAGAAGAAGACCCTGATCTCGAAGAACCCACTGCAGCAGAAGTCGCCCTCGAAGAACAACTCGAAGATCCTCTCACAGACTCAAAAGTCAACACGACGGAAGACGTTCTCGGCGGTCGCGCAGAAACAAGCGACCTGGGTGCAGTAGGCGGTACGGCGGGATCAGGTTGGGAGGGCGACGAAGAGAAAGAGGCTCAAAAGATTCCCGAGACTGCCATCAAGCGGTATTGGAGAGCGAAAGAGCAGGAACGCAAAGCGCCGAGGGTGCATCAGGAGGACTTGAGTGTGCATGAGAAGATTCTGAGGGAGTGGGACATGACAAGTAAATACGGTGTAAGTCGAAAAAGCGCATCGATCGCAACATGGCTCCAGGCGTGAAGGTGAGAAAATGTTGATGCTGACATGAAAATAGCCGTGTATCGGGATTGCAAGGCTAAAGCGGTGGAAGCGCGCAAACATGCTGGGACTCAGTCCACCAATTGAAGTCCTTGCAGTACTGCTAAAGGATATGGACGATGGAAACACAAAGTCACAACGGGCGCATGTTGATGAGCTGATGAGTTCGCGATTTATCGAGACTTGAGTATGGCTCACTGAAATATGACGATTGCGATGGAGATGTACGAACCTACATGAGATGACGTTTCACGGCGTTTGCTAGGACTGGTTCGAGAACAGAACAGAAGAGTTTGGAGACCGTCGTGGCCACGTATGTACGCTTTACACAACAACTCGGTCAGTTGGTCACGTACCGTGGTGAAGCGTGCCAACACCGCGCCGTACTTCTAGCTTGAGGGACCGAAGAGGTCTCAAGAACCGCCCGAGTAGGTCGTTATATCCGACATTGAATTGAGGGAACTCACCCAAGGGCATCGCCCATGTACCGGGAGTCAATCTCAAAAGTCGAAAGCTTCAATCGAATCTGGAGCACAGAGGCAAATGAATGGATAGGCACAACCCCAATTCTCACCCATGTCTACGGGCGGCTTTGCCAAGGATGCGAGGTCCCACTTGTGTGTGACAATTGGCATCTTCGTGACATCGCTCTTCGCAGCCAGCTGATCGAAGAACGTGGCGATGCCTCTCCAACTCAGTATCTATCACTCATTTGAATCAAAGCGAGATTGTGCCACAAAGGCCCTGCCCATGATGGCCAACGGCAAGAATTCTGTTACATGCCTCTTGACGAAATGAGACTAATGGCGATTGCATTGCATGAGTTGTTCTGAGTACCCTGAGCCCTGTCAAAGACCGCAAACACCCATAATGTGTGTATATTAGCAGCCAGGTCGAGTCGACAAGAATACTCAGCTGCATCTTGGCTGCTTGTGTGTAAGACGCACGTTCAAAGGCTGTAATTGCCATAACACCTGCAACCGAGGTCAGCGGTCTTCGAAGCGACGACGACTGCAACACTCACATAGAATCTCGCGTCTTCCACCCACGTCTCATGAGGCCCATCGAGCTCCATGTCAAAATGCCACATTAGCTTCGCCGTCACAAGTCTTGCCTCTGCAAGCGCCAGTAGCTTCCCGATACAGTTCCTAGGTCCCATGCTGAAGGGCTTGAGGATATCGTCAACTCGTCTGCCGGAAGAACGTTGCACATCGGCGTCCAGCCACCGCTCTGGTCGAAATGTCCTGGCTTCATCGAAGAAGCGCTCCGAGCGCCCCATATAGAACTGTCCCATGGATACGTAGGTATTACCAGGTATTGCTTCTCCGTCGATGATGTGCCCTTCGCTTGGTGTCAGTCGTGGAGTAATGTAACTAGCCACCGGGAATTTGCGTAGAGACTCGTCTATGACTGCCTTCAGGTATGGTAGCTCATTGATAGCCTTGAGCGTTATCTCCTCGCTGCTAGTGAATGTACTTCGGATTTCGTCCTTGAGCTTTCGCATGGCATGAGGTGTCTTGCAGAGATTATACAATGTTGCACTGAGGCAGGTGCTTGTCGTTTCTGCACCGCCGCCCACGATCAAGATCGAGTTGGACATGACCTCCGGCTCAGTCAATCGATCACCGCCTTTCATCTCTCGTAGCATCAGGCCGACTAGATCTGGTCGAGACTTCTGCTCATTGCCGTAGCCAGTATCAGACGATTCGCCGTGCTCCCTAGCGAGACGTTGGCTGACTGCTCGGTATGCAACATTGAAGAAGTCGTCTCGCTCCTGGAGGAGTCTCTGAGGTGTACAGCGAGCAAGCACTCTCAAGGGTATGCCGGATCGAATGAACTGGTTGACAACTGCCGTCTGCTTCAGTATGCCAAGCAAGAAGCTTGGCCAAGGATGCATGCGTCTCTGCTGCAGACATTGAAACTCTTGGTCGAGAGCCAGCTGCCCAATCACATCGTTGAGTGCCCAGAGAAACCATTCGACCATATTCTGGGGGCCTTCTTTACTGGCTACAGTCAGTTGTTTGCACAGGAGCTCGACATATTTCTGCAAGACGGGCTCGACCTCAGCAATACCAGAATTGAGGAATGCAGGTCCTGCGAGTCTGCGGAGGCGAGTATGTTCGGCATCTGGAGCTGTGATCATGCTCTCTGGTAATTTGGCTTCCTCGTTCCGTCCAAAATGGAAGCGAGACTTGGGAAGTTGTGGGCGAGAGTTGTAGATGGCGGGCCATGCCGATGGAGAGGTGAAGGATAGTTCATCCGGAGCTATACGAACAGTCTCGCCATACTGCTCATGTATATTGGCAATGCACTTGTACAGATCGCCTGTCGCATGATGGTACGACGCGAAGAGCCGGGTTGCTCGCCAGTGTACTGGTCCAGGGTATTTGGCCAGAGGATGAAACGGCGAGATATTGTAGAGCATTCGCAGGCACAACGCAACAATAGTCTTGAGAAGTCAGCGAACCGTTCGGGCCTCTGGCTAGATACTCACCACTGCTACAATGCTAGCTCCCAACCACAACATAAGTTCAGCCAGATGCAATGAACTTTCACAGAATGTTGCTGCCATATCATCACAAGACAGTCCTAGGCACAACTTCAAGCTTGATGCTAACAACAGATCATGCGCATTTGCGCGGTATCACCAGAGATGGAGAGAGTCGACGAGCACGAGTCGCACTTTTGCACTTGCATACAGCACACGGTGCGGCACCAAATGCAAATCTGACTGATGAGAAGGCCATAGTGCTACGACAGCTGAGCTCCGCCGCACATGCTATTGTTGGCGGACAGCTCTTGAAGCCGAGGGACTCATGGTGGTGGTTCCCTCTTGCGGCCAAAATGTCGTGTTGAGCGGGTCTGAGTTCATGGAGAATCTACTGATCTTAGCGCGGTCGAGGATGCTGTTAGCGCAGACATGTGCTAGCGTTGCGGATCATTGGACGAATGGGAGTGCTGGCATCCAGGGTCCCACTCTCTGTCACCTCACTTGCAGCTATCTCTTGTCCAGCATCAACGTTTTTTGTAGACCAAAGCATGTCCACGTCCTTATTCGATTTGCCGACTGAGCTTCAGCTTTCAATCCTACGCCTTCTCAAGCCACGGCACTTGTTTGTCAATGTACGAAATGTATCGACCCGATTCCAGGCTCTCGCCGAGGATATCTTTCGCAACGACATTCTGCCGAACATCTGCATCGATCTGAACGTATGGGACGAAGGCAATCATCAAGAGTATCTTACATCGAAGAATGTTCAGCTGCGATATCGCTTCGCAGGCACGAGCGACGGTGAAGCGGCTGGGTCGAACAAGACACTAGAGATCTTGAGGTGCACGTTACGGACGGTCGAGCCAGAAGAGAGGCGTGAAAGAGTGCTGAAACAGCTGCGCCTGCCAACCGTCGTTAGACATGCCATGCAAATGTCGCTACCGCCTAGCTTCGTGATTGCAATGAAGGACAACTCCTGGTTCGAGCAACCAATCTGGCGTGGTCCGCCGAAGAACTCGGGCATCGCTGACATCTTGCTTCTTGACTGGAAACAGTTGCTTGCAAAGTATTACAAAGAAACCCAAGTCTTCGACGATTTTGCTGAGGGACGATCAGTCGGTAGACTCATATTTCCGATGTACTGAGTACAGGCATGCCATGCTTAATACGTATAATGCGTCGCCCGTTCACACCGCTGGACCTCAATATAGCTTTGGCGATGAACTGGTACTTTCTAGCACGCGTGGATGTCACACGGAAAGAGATAGGTGCGCATACTATGAGAATGCTTGAAGCTCTAATGAGGATTGGCCGACCATGCGAATGAACGATAAATCACAATACTGGTGTTTCTCGAAGCTCCTTCAGTCTTCTCCAAGTCGCGGTCGGCGCAAGACCCATCGTGCAGCCACGCGCTCTCCCGTCCAAGTATCGTGTTGTCGCTACCGGAACGAGAATGCCGCCGAGAATGCTATCCGGCACTGACCTGGTGCGTACCCACATATCTCATCTGCCTCTTCGACCACCCATGACCGCGCCTTGCCGCGTCTCCATGCTGCCACCAGAAGCTCCCCTTTCAGTATACGTTCTCCCTCCATCTATCCTACTGCTTGCCCGTCCTTTGACAGCCATACCTACTATCAAGCCCAAACTCCAAGACCATGTGACCCGAGAGCGGATCAGGACATGGCCGTAGTCATGTGCGTGGGCGTCCCCATGCGCACACTTGTAGATGGCTCGAGGTCCCTGTATGACGCCGTCCCCATTAGGCCAACCAATCGGACCACCATTAGCGTTTGTTATATCCCATCCGCCGATGGCGTTGTATTGTTGGAGCACGAAGGACTATCTTGAGTGAGACATTGTGGTGGAACAAGTTGACAAGCAGCACTTGTGATCAACATCAAAACGGTGAGATTGAAGCTTGAATGTTAGTCATTTTTCGGCAACGGCAGCATCTTCTTGTACGACCCATTCATCGACCGATTGCCAGAGCATGGAAATACTCGAAAAGTGGGTGAGCACGCTCGAAAACGCTCACATGAAGCTTGCTGAGGCAATAAGAGTGCGCAGCGTATTCTCGAGGGGTAGAGGTGGGTTTTGCGAGATTTTGGACCCGCGTGCGATACTTGCTATTTTGCAAACATGGTCAGTCACCTTTGTGCATCGCTATAGCGGAATTTTGGAGCAGTACGACTGCCCTGTCGAGTATGTCTACGAGCAGGAGAAGTGGTTCGAGCTTGCACGGCGTGCGAGGGCGCACGCAGAAAGGTGCCACAGTAGTGCTCGTATGAGTGGTAACGCGAGTCGTTGATGTTGCCCGTATCGGCACGAAGTATCTTCTGCTTCGGTCAAGGGTAATGGATGGTTCTCAAGATGTGACTAGCTCGTCAGGCTCATGACAGTGCCAGCGAACGCGATCTCACGTGTGTACCTCACTTGAAGAATCTCAGCTCTCCGCTGTCGTCGTCGTGATAGTATGACATGAATCACAGTCACTACTACTGTCGTTGTACCAAGCCTGCATAGATCTTCGACTCCGCGGACTGCGCTGTGTCATCATCTCAAGCTGGATCGTGTCCGTCAAACATAAAATACTCAATGGGTATCTAAAATTCTCCGGCAAACGCCGGACGAGAAATCCTCCCAGTACTGTGGCGCTCTGGGCAGACCTTGTCTACCAGTTCCATGTTCGAGCGCTTGCGGCAAACACAGGCGGCTTCCAGTTCTTAAGATTTTCTGGCTCAATGATCCTCTTACCCTTTAAGCGCTCCTTCTCCTTTCTCCTGTCCTGCGCCTGTAGCACAGAGTCGGTCAGTACTATGACATGATTCTTGTTGCTGTACCGCAGCATGTTCAGATTCTGCAGCGTGTGCAGTACATCGTTCGTGGTCATAGCGAGCGTGCTGCCGATGTCTTCGACCGAGATCGATGCCGCTGAGCCAGGGTTCTCATTCTCTCGTTCGAGCAGCAGGTCGACCACGACCTCTTGCCAGTATGCTCGATAGCCTAGAAGACCAAGATCAGAGAGCGGCTTTTCCGGCGAGCCAAGCTTGCCTTCGATCTTGCTGAGCTCATACGAGAATTGGATCAAGAGCGCACCATATCCTTTTCGTTGGTGCTGAGGTAACGTCAGGATACAAGCCAGATTGTACCCTTCAGCGCTATCTTTCTCCTTTGAGAAGTATCCAACAAGATGATGGCCGTGATCTGATCGTGCAGTCATGCAGTAGAATAGGAAAGGGTCTACGTCGTAGTAGAGCGTCTTGTGGTCGAGGAACAGTTTCGACAATAAGCAAAGATTGCGGCACCACGTTCGTTGCCTTCTGCCATCAATCTCGAAGAATGATACGTTGTCGTCACGGTATATCTCGTTGCCTGGTGGATGTTTCAACTGGCACTTCTTACGGTGCCTCGTAAATTGCAGATTACTGCCAAAATAGCACAAGCAGAACTCGCAGATGTACACCATATCCACATCACTGAACTCTGCCGGATAAGGTGAGAAGTACCATGGCTCGATCTCACTGTTGCCCATCTGGATCTTCTCGAGGTTTCGCACACGGCTGATCTCGGTCTGGTTCTGGGTCATGCTGCCTCCTGTACGTAGCTTCTCGATTTCCTCCTCACGCGAGTAGGGCACATTCTCGGATCCTGCCTTTGCTGCAATGGCAGCTTCTTGCACGTCGACAAGATCGATGTTAGACTCATCGTCGGGTTGTGGAGTGCCATCTAGGTCCTCCGTAGCAATGACTGTCGTGTTAGGGTCGAGGTTCTCCTTGCCGCCTGATACAGATGGCCGTCGACTGACTTTCGAGCCGAGATCTGGTAATGCCGATCCTTCACGCGTCGCCGTGCCACTACGAGGCCGTTTGTTACCAGCCTTTTGTTTCGGATCTGCCTTTGGGATGTGCTGATTCTTCGATTGTGTCTTTTTGTTATTCTTACTATCAGGCTTCTCCGGCACCGGCCATTCGACTTCCTGCGTGAGATCGAGACGTTCTGCGGCCACCCATTCGTCCAGACGCTTGTTGAACTCGACATAGTGCACGTAGAAAGTGATGTTGCCGTTCGGTCTGGTCTTGATGGAGAGGATCTCGGCTTTGCGCTTCTCGCCGTCCTTCTCCACCATCGCTTTCGTGCCAATCCTCAGCGTGCCCAGTGTGGCCATTCCTCGTTCTGCTTTGACATCATCGCCAGCGCCACCGGCCTTGCTGTCGGGCGCCATGACGGGAAGTCTCAATTGTCACGCTCGTACTTCCACCGCTTCGGCGATGATTCAGCGACTTGTTGTTGACGTTTCTTGAGTTGTGGTCTTTGTCGTCGCGAGCTGAAGATGCGACCGTGAGAAAAGGACCCTGGCCGAAGCCGCGGCCGCCGTTCCGCCTGCGACCTCGAACTTTTTGTCCTCTCTCACAGCACAGAAGAATGCGATAACACACACAATGTCGCGATGACATTTAGAACATGAGAGATGGCTGGACCCAATCTGACGACGCTGTCGAGCAACTGGAAGGAACTGCAGAAGAAGCTGCAGAGTGAGAAGAAAGCAGACACAACGAGCAATGCCGTCAAACGCAAACGACCAGCACCACCAACAACCCAGCATCCATTCAAGAAGACAAAGTTCGCAGGCTCGAGCAATAGCCAAAAGCTGGGCGAAAAGCGCAAAATGGGTGGCTACCTCTCTACTGACGTGTCAAAAGAGAGCAAACTCGTCTCCGAACACGACATCGATCCCTCTGCCATTTCAGCCGCATACGGCGCACGATCCAGCAGCGACGATATCCAACGCTCTTCCGATGTCATAAATGGCGGTCTTCACGCCACTCACAAAGTTGGCAAATACATAGCTCTTGACTGTGAGATGGTCGGTACCGGCCCACCACCCCACCTCGATAACATCCTCGCCCGCGCCTCGCTTGTCAACTTCCACAACCAACAGATTTACGACTCCTATGTCCAACCTCCGCCCGGCGTACACGTGGAGGACTACCGCACCTACGTCTCTGGCGTGAAGCCACATCATATGCGCGCGCCCTATGCGCGTACGTTCAGAGAAGTGCAGGAAGATGTTGCGAGACTGTTGGACGGCAGGATACTGGTGGGACACGCGTTGCGGAATGATTTAAGCGTGCTGATGCTCAGTCATCCGAAGCGGGACTTGAGAGATACGTCGAGGCATCCAAAGTACAGGATCGAGAGCAAGGGCAAGCCGCCGGCGTTAAGGAATTTGGTCAGGCAAGAGCTGGGAATCGAGATACAGACCGGAGAGCATTCGAGTATTGAAGACGCGAGGGCTGCGATGATGCTATTCAAGAAAGACAAAGACGGGTTTGAGGCTGAGAGCAGGAAGCATTTCGGGCAGAAGCGGGTACCGATGCGGAAAAGCAGTGGAAAGGAGAAGAGCCCGAGTCTGGAGGACGACAGCGAGGTGGGGGGAGACGATTACGAAGATGATCTGGAATTGCTAGATGGTGAGGACGATCCGGACGCGAGAGACACTACACCTAGTGCCACCCCTATTCAAGGTGCGGCAAAGAAGAAAAAGACTAAGAAGAAGAAGCGAACAAAGCGGAAGTAGATGAGGGAACATATGGTTGAATTCGCTATGTTCACCTCCGTGATCTCCGACCCGCAGCTGCCGTCGAGAAAGTAAAATATAGGATGCTGGAATTCAATGCGATCTAGCAGACGACGTAGCGTGGGTTGATGTGTGGTATCAGTCACCGAGCTTCACTTGCTACTTCACACATCACGTTTTCTCCGGACGAGGGACGTAATCCGCGGGATGACATCGAAACAACACTTCCAGAAAAGAACACATAATCAGATTTGCCTCTTTGTGTGAAGTCACTTCCCCGCAGCAAAAGCACTTTTTCAGGAGCACAATCCTGTGTTTCTGCATCTGTACTCACCGCGACATTACACACCGAACAATCACAACCATGCCGCCACGCAGCAAGAAATTCAGTCAGGTCGCTGGAGCCAAGATCGCACAGCAGAATTCTTCTCTGCTCAATCTACCTGCGGAACTTCGCAATCGCATCTATGAGCTGACATTCGAAAATGCCGTCGCTGAAAATGGACGGATATGCCATGGATATCGCCACAGCAGCCGCCCGACTCTACCAAGCGCTCCCGGTTTACTCGCCGCGTGTAAGAAAACACACGCCGAAGCCCTCAAAATCTACTACTCCACCGTTATCTTCGAATCTGAAGACGCTCGGCACCTCGAATACAAGTGCACGGCAATCGGCTCCATTCGCGAGAAATGGATCCGACACGTCAACCTCCGTGTGCCTCCGAGACGGTGCCATCGGGAACCTGGCCGCTGGCGACACTGGGGCTATCAGTGGGGTAGTGGCAACTACTTGACTGCGGAGATGATGAGGAAGGAGGACTTGAGAACTATGGCGGCAAATGCAGAATGGCAACTTGAGCTCATAGAAGAAAAGACATTCGTCCCGCGGGTATATGTCCTTGTTGCTTTACGCTTGGGGCCTGCGTACGAGGCATTGAGTGCAGCGCCTGAGGAGGATGTGCAAGCATTTATTGAGTATAAGGATGCCCGAGATGGAGGAGCGGATGTGAGGCAAAGGGAGGGAGAGAGACCATGGCTTGCGGAGTGGTTCGAGCACGGGTCTTTCGATTGGTGAGACTCTTCTCAAGACTGCTCTTTCATCACGGACTTCGAATTCCCGGCCTTAGGTAATTTGAACAGCACGCCTTGCATGGGAGCCTGTGGTGGCCCACAGATTCTGGCCTTGTGGGTATACGCCCAGACAAGGTCTTCGATAAAGTGCCAGACCACCGTGCTGACAAGCAGAGTCTTGCCTCATGACATACTGCATAGCATGCGCATATGTGATGAGTCTGGCAAAGCATGGTCGAGTCTTCCGAAGGACAGGAAAGGATAGCGATGCTATAATGCGACCAGACGAGAATCACTCAGTCATTCAGCTATCGCGAAGCGAGCTATTCATACGTCTCGCCGCGCGGCAAGAAGGAGATCCTGTCATCTCTCAACAACCTTCTAACACTCCACGCAATCAAGACACGCATCAACGATGTATGTACTCGATCACCTTATGATCCTCCAGCAACGGCATCCACAACGCCTTCTCCTTTCCCTCCGTAGTTCTCCTCACCACGTTAATCTTGATACACTGCATAATATCCTCGTACCGCTGAAATTTCAAGCACCCAGCCAGCGTCTGTCTATAGTCACACATCTCCCTCTGGAGAAGGTACACGTCATACTGACAGGTGACTGCGCCGTGTCGTACGAATTTGCATCTGATGGCTTTGATCTGCTGGAGGTGTGAACGCGATAGGGACTGCGCCCAGGCGACGAAGAGGCCGTCGCGTACGGCGCAGGTCTCTGGATCTTCGGATGCTAGCTTGAAGGTCGTTCTGGGGTAGTACTTGCAGGCGATGCGCTCGCGGATTGAGTGGTTGATCTGGAGAGCTGCGGGAGGCAGAAATGAGTTAGCTTGAGGATATCTAGTTGAACCTTTGCTGAAGACAGGTATGTACCGACTGGTGGCTTGTATCTCTCGGTGATGCGCACGATTGGACTGCGTGGTACGAGGAGCTCTAGTGTGTAGTCCAAGATCATGTCGTATAGCTCTTGAGGCAGATTCTGGACGTGATCTGTAACGCTATCTGATGTACCGTTACAAATCCACTTTCGATGTAAGACTCGAGTACTTACAGATGGTCTGGTCGTGTTCCTCAGCCGTGGTCTTTATTTCGGTCTTGATTGACCTTTCGAGAGTCTGTTGTGGTTGGACCATGATAAAGACACCTCTCTAGGCAGGAGCAGAAACGAGTAGAAAAAAACTTGAATGATGGCTTTAAAATGTGCTTCAAGCGTCGAAGGCGGAAGCGTGAAGCCGTGAGTGACTTTGACCGTGCCAACGCGAAACTATTTACCTTCTGGTCGACGAACATAAGCAAAACCACCCTGCAGTCACTACTGGATTCTTCGATTTCGCCTTTGACTAAAATGCTGCTATATTGCCACATTGCGAGGCCGTCCGCTCGTTTCTATACCGCTCGGTTGTCCGTTCATTGCCAGACCGCGAAGCCACCGGGCTCAGGAGGGACTTCGTTCCCTCACCGCGTTTGGTAATAGGGTTAGATCTCGTGAAGATTCTGGTCGTTTGAGGAAGTTATGGATCGACGAGGACTTGACGAAGCGGCGGGTTGAGGGTTGTGTGGGATTGCTTGATGGAGCGTGACTACATTAACGTGATGGCTTGAGTAGTGTTCTCGCTTAGACGGTTGTTATGCTTGAACTTTTGCTTCGTTACAAGGCCGCCGTTCATCGAAGTATTGCGAGGCCGCCGGGCTCAGGGTAACTTTCAACCGCACCGTATTTGGCTACAGGCTGAGGGTTCCTGAGGACTCGGTTGGAGAGGTGTGAAATCATCACGGCTCCATGGTGTTGACTCGTATCGACTCGACTTGTAGAGGATGGCTCATATTGGCTTTGCATACTCTTGTCTGGATGACCGTATTGCTTCGCGTCGAATTCCCAAAGATCTGAAATACCACGAGGCCGCCATACTTCGCCAAGCCACCGGACTCGCAGAATGGTCGATGGAGAGTGGATTGTATGGATACATGGATACATGGACATTCTCGTCCCGGCTATCATTTTGTCTTGTGTCGCGAGGTGCCACGCTGATGCCCAATGGAGACTCCATGGCGACATTCATTGAGATACCGCAATGGCCTCCGGGCTCAGGAGCGACTTCGTCCCCTCACTGCATTTGGTGAGAGTGTTTGCTGCACCGAATCGCGAAGGCAGTTGGTCAAAATTCTGTCGTTGCTTGCTGCCTTGATGGTCGTCGTGAAAGAAGCTTTCCCCTCCCCGTACGTTCCACACAATCATCAGCCACCGTGCTGCGAGGAAGAGCCAATCTGTACCGCAAGGCTAGTAGCAAAGTGAAAAGCCTCGACGATCTGCAGGAGCTTGGCCTATACAAGTCCAAAGAGCCGCCATATGTCGCACGCGAGAGTCTTCACAGCTTGCCATCCACTCCGCCAGTCGCTATGGTCACCAGCAGTCAGGTAATGAGCGACAAGTGAATCCAGATCCTAACGCAAGTCCTCGGTGCTAAGCGAATTCCTGTGCTGGCGCAGGAGACTGAGATCCAGAGGTACACAGCGATCTCGAGTTGCACGTTCGGGCTGATTGGGACCGGGAGATGAGAGGCTTCAAGCATGCGACGATCGCGTAGTAAGGCTGCACCGTGAGGATCAACGGCATCGCCTGGACCATAGCCAGAGTGAGAGCAAGAGCAACGTATGGAACGCTGCAAAGACAGCAGGGGGGCGATGAGGATAGTCCGTGACGATTATCCCCACAAGGGCGTGGTCCGCTCTCACCAGTATATCCTGATTGCGCCGGAGTACACCTATCATATTGTAGCAGCCAACATGAACGGTTTCATTGAGTCGAGGAGATGCATAGAAGGGCGCCGAACTACATGCTCAGAGAGTACGAGGACGCATGGCGCTCTGGAGAACGGCAGAGTTGGCTTGATGCTCCCCATCCCAAGGACGATCTCCCGGACAGCCACCACGATTCACTTCTACATCAATGGGTGACAACTCACTTCACCCGACCGAATGGCCATCGACGTAGATGAAGGGTATCTAGGGACCATGGCTATCTTGGAGAAACCGCGTCAGTCTTCCGCGATAAGATTTCAAAAAGTCATCTCGATGTCATCAAGGGGATCGCGTTCATGGGCTGTGAGTTGGTGCACAGTATGCACGATGCCAATGATTTTCTTGCTCTATACGACGATCGTTTGCAAAAATGCCTCGCTAATTGTCGGGGTGCTGAGAATCTTGTCTCGGTTCTTAGGGGAGGCAGAGCGCATCGCACTATGAAAGCGGGCTCCAAGCGAAAATTATATGCTTGCTTCTTCCTACATGCACCTAGTAGACAGCGCTATAATCGCAAACCCGCTCCTCCACTGCAATTAGGCAATAGAGGCGAATATAATCGCGCACTATACTTGCGTCCCCCTAGTCGTAAGTTAATTTCCATTCCGATCGTTAGATATACGTCGAGAGGGCGGTAACCCCTAGACGAGTAGCCGCCGTTAATAAAGCTATAATATAACTTAGAAAGCTACTAGACCCTTATCCTCCGCGATAATAGGCAAATAAGTATACTATACGGATTCTAAAAGCCTCTTTATTACCGACTCTATTACCGACTCTATTAACTCTATCCGTATTCTACTATATCTCGCTACCTAGAATAATAATAAGTCTAAAATACTATACTATATATATTAAGCGCTACTAACGAGTACCCTAATAGAACTTCTAAAGTATCTAATCTCTAGATATCTAGAATAGAGTTATAGTTAACTTATACTTTAAATATACCGTAATTAGTACGAGGAGGTTAGAAGTATAGCTATATCTATACCTAGCCGCTAAGCTAGCGGAAGGTAACCTAAAAGCCTAAATAAAGTACGCGGTTCTTAAGTTTACCTACTAATAGCGATATAATATAGGTTAGATATTATAGCGCTATCTTAAACGGACGCTATTAGGCTATACCGTCTTATTAAAAAGTTAGCCTAGTCTCCCTAAGACCTATATTAAAAATACGGGCGCTTATACGCTTAGAGTAAATACGTATAAGGTACTACTACCCGTATAGCTAGTTAAAAACTATATATACGATACTATTAAATTATCCGCTAGCGCCTCCTATATTCTAAGCTTACTAGATAAGTCCTTACTAACCGCCGTTATAGACGGTTACTAATATATAGAGGACGTAGACTCCTATTATAGGGATCCTTAGTCTTATAGTAGCTAATTATTCTAGCTATAAATCTTACGCTTAGGTATAGTTTACTAATAAGAGTCGCGACGTACGATAGTATTATATATATAGTTATAAATAGAATATATTTAATATAAATAATAGGAGGATAGTCTAGGATTAGAGCTTATAAGTCGAGTTATTTATAGACTTATTTATCTTCTTCTTATATAGTTACCTAGTCTATAGTTCGTCTAATTCTATATATCCTTATTATAAAGGGCGAGCCCTAGGGTTAA
>WSQC01000036.1:0-57361 GCA_013248845.1 Passalora sequoiae
ACTATAATAATACTAACTAATAACGGTTAGATATAAGTACGACGCGAACTAACGACGCGGCTATTTAATATAAGCGATAAACGGCTAGCCGTAAACGTATATAGAAACCTAGTAAACGTAATATACCTCTCCTACCTATAGAATAGTTTTAACTTCCTACGTATTATATAGGATATAGCGGTACGTATTTATAGATAAAACGGTACTAATAAGGGCGTCTCTATATACCTAAGACCGCTATACTTTACCTTAAGGGTAAATAAAATTAATAAGGTTATATATAACCCTAAATCTAACCTCTAGATTATAGATACTTTTAATACCTTTATATGTTAGGTAATCTATAAGAAGGACATTAATAGTAACCGCTACTAAACTTATATAGCCCTTTATAATATACTAGCCTAAAGCTAGGTAGGTAAGGGAAGAGACTAGGATAGGGAGGACTAATATTAGTAGTATATATAGGTAGTAGCTATTATAAGAGATAGGACGAGGGGTATAAAGGTAGTAATATATAACTATAACTACCCGTATAATAATAGCTAGAAATTAGCCTATTTATAAACTTAATTCCTAAAGGTAATAAGGGGAGATAGGAACCGTAGGAGAATAAGTATTAAATCGATCTAGATAGGGAATATACCCGACGATTCTAGTACCTAGCTAAGTAAAGACATTCTAGGCTAGCCGTAATATATTATAGATAGATACCCTAATAATACCTACTACTAGATTTATAGAATAGTAATTAGGGTAGATAACGGGCTTCTACTAAGCGACCTAGATACTAAATAGCTATCCTTTTAGTATTACGATATACTAAAGGCAATTAAGAAGGGGAGGCCTATAGATTAGTTATACTTAGTAATAGATAATAATCGCGACGCTAAACGGGGCAATTAGGACGGTACCTTTTATACTTTATTTATATAATTTTAATAAGCGCTTCTAGTATTATTATATAGACTTACTATTCTACTAGTAATACTAGTATTATTACTTATACTAATACGTTATATAATATAGTCTCTACTAGTTAAATAGAATACTTAGCTCTAACTTAGAACGGTCTAAGTAGACTTCTACGTAGACCGTTCTAAGTATATTCTATATTAAAGTATCTCTAGTCGGTAAGAATATAGCCTAGGGATCTATAGTTAAATAGATAATCTACGTTAAGATAAGTAATAATATATAGATCTTAGAGGCGGTACCGGTCTAATTAAAAGCTAATAACTTAAGCTAATAACCCGACCCTCTAGCGCGGATCTTATATTACTATTAAGTAGTAGTATAGAGCCTTATATAGATAGCCTTATTAGTAGAGGCTTAGCGCGTCTACTACCTATATATTCTCTACCTTTAATAGCTTAAATAATATATTAACTCCCGTATAGACCTAACTACCCTTATACTTTTAAGTTAGCCTTATTTAATAAGACCTAATTAACCCTAGCTATACGTAAGCTATACGCTCGATACTAGCCCTCGCTACTAATTTACTAGTAGTATATATATAGTTTATAACTAACGTTACGTACGGCTATACTTTATATAAGTAATAAGTAACTTAATCTCGGGTTATTAGTTACTAGTTATTAAGAGGATCTCTAGGCTAAAGGGATATTAAAGTTAGATACCTTTTTAAGTATTATAATAATCTTACTAGATCTAATTATTATAGGGCTAAGTTACCTTATATATATCTAGATATCTATATTCTTTATATAGTAGGTAAAGGAGTAGTATTAGCGCCGGCGGAGGACTACTATAAAGGTTATTAGTTATATAGTTCTACTATTAATACTAATAGGCAGATTACTCTTTCTCTATAAGCTTATCTTTATCCGTAAATATACTTAATTATATAAAAACTTACGTACCGTACGTAGTATTATTTTTAATAGTTTTAAATAGGCTATAGTTAGTCTTATACTTATAAATACTAATAAAGGTATAGATACTATATTTAAGTAGGCTACGGTTACCTATAGGGTATACTTACTTTATTAATTCTTTACTATTCTTATTATAAATAGACTAATTAATACGGATATATAGGAAGTACTCTAGTACTAATATTCTATAGCTATAACTAATAAACTTAAATATAGAGCTATACTTAAAGGAAATATTAAAGTATAGTTAAAGAGACAATATACTCGCCGCTAGTCTCGGGTTATTTAAGATACTAGATAAGTTAAAGTAAGCTAGTATAAGGATAGGATATATAGCTATACTAAACCTAGATTACTAGTTTATTAATCTCTATAGTAGTAACTAGGTACTACGTAAAGCTATAAACTATTAAGTTAAGGAATAATTAAAGCGTTATAAGAATAATAAGATATAGCTTAACGCCGCGTAGTTAGACGTATATACTAAGATTACTAAGTATATTAATAAACGGGATATAACTAGATCGAGGCTTTTCTTTATTAATAGACTAGGCGGTACTAGTAAGACGTTCCTATCTAAGACTCTAGTAGTAAACTATTATTTTAAAGGCGCGCTTATTATTACTATTATAGCCTCTACTATAGTAGCGTAGCTTCTTAGTAGAGGTATAACTACCTACTCCTAATTTAAGATCCCGCTTAACTCTCTCTAAGACTCGACTAGTTCTATATTATAGAACTTAATAGAAGCTAAGGTTATTAAGAAGGTAGACCTAAATTCCTAGGACGAGGCGCTAATATAAAGGCTATACAATTTTATAGTAGTCTATAGGCTACTATATAACTTCTAAGGCTAATTACTAAAGGGACCGTAGTTTACTAGAGTACCGGTAGTATTTAGCGGAGACTTCTTATAAACGCTACTAATTATAAAGGATAAATATAAGACCGAGTACTATAAGATAGGCCTATTAAATACGCCGTTCTAGCCTTAGGTAGAGCGTAAATATCTCTATAAGTATATATATATATATATAGCTAACGCCTCTAGTAATACTATTATATACTCTAAGTACCTCCTACGTATAGCTTACTACTTAGAATACCTTAGTAATATTACTCTTCTAGGTTATATATACTAGGTATAGGATATCGAGGCGCTAGTTAACGAGATTTATCTACGGGAAGTCTTATCCGGCCCTAAGAATAATATAATATTCTTTTAGAAGAGAGCGATTATTACCTCTACTAATAACGTCGTCGACTCTATTAATAATTTTATATCCTCTCTATATAGACTATTAGGAATACTATAGCGTAGATAACTTCGAAGCTAATAGTAGATTAGCTTAGGAGTATATAAACTCAATACCTAAAGTCTTACCTACTCTTAAAGTCGTTAGCCTACCTCTAGTAAAGCTAGTACTCTACCTTAGTATACTAATTACTATTATAAGGAGTATCTTACTAACGAGGGGCTTATATAACGGGACTCGTATAATCGTAATAGGTATTAAGCGCTATATAATCCGCGCTAAAAAGGTTAATACTCTCGATAACTCTAATAAATACCTTCTACTACGGATTACGCTAAAGAGCGAGAAAGGATAGCTTCCCTTTATAATGTCTCGTAGATAGTTCCCTATACGTCCTTACTTCGCTATAACGATTAATAAGAGCTAGGGCTAGTTACTCTATTATATAGGACTAGATTTACGGACTAATATATTTACGTACGGTTAGGCGTACGTCGCGCTATCGCGTATTACCGACGTAAAGAACCTATATATAGTCCTTAATCTAGATTAATTTAAGGGGTAGAAAGGGCCTAAGTAGTACGATACTCTTAACTACCGAATAACCCTCGCGAAACTCCCTATCCCGAGTATACTCCGCGAGGATATAAATACGGTACCTAACGAGGAGAGGAGGCTATATAAGTACGGCCGTAATAATACTAGATCCTAGCGGAAGGAGCCTAACTAGATTATCGGGGAGGAGCCTCGCGATTAGACGGATATCGTAACGCCCTATTTACGCTAGCTACGTTAATATATAGCTCCTCGGAGCGAAGTAAAATTAGCTAGCCTATATTATATAGCTTTACCTTACTATTACTTTCTTTCTATAATTATACGCGTACCTCCCTCGATATCGCCGAATTAGCTAGCCTATATTACGTAGCTTTACTTTACTTTCCTTCGTTATATCGTTATACGCGTACCTTCCTTAACGGCGCGGAAATTACTATAGGAGGTTATAATACGGAGTAGCTATAATATAAGTTAGCTATACTCCTCGTAGTATACCTCTCTCTTACTACTAATAACTTCCTTATATAATAACGACTATAAATAAGCTTCCTCTATTAGAGATACGTTCTAATATATACTTATACTACGTAATTACTAAGTATTATAACCTAGTAGGTAATATACTAGCTACGAGACCGACCGAGAGCGACTATAAGACCCGCGACGCTTACGCCTAGTTAGAATAGCTCTAGCGACGAGTTAACGAGGCTACTAGGGAGCGTAACGAAACCCTAGTCTACGTATACCCGATCCTAATAACCTTCGATAGCGACTCGTAGCGTAGTAGCTAGAGCGACTATTAAGAGGATATAATATAGCGCGGTAGCCTTACCGGATAGGCGAAAGGTCCCGTAGGTTATCGTAATAAGTTACGTATTTTCTTTATCGATATATAGGCCCGGATATACGTCGGTATTAAGACTACGAGGTAGAATATAGTACTACTACGGACGTTCGATAGACTTCGATATCCTAATTATATTAACTAGTAGGATAACCTAAAGGTTACTACTTAGTATACGTTCGGACTTACGGTAGGGAAGACTATAGACGGCGAGCGCGCGTAGTTCTTTATAGATCCCGATTAAGATATAGACGATAACCGCCTTTAGCGCGTAACTTAGGTTACTATATAGCGAATTCGCGCGTTCGTTAACGTTACGCGGAACTAGTCGAAGCCTAGTAGGCCTAATAGCCTTAGTCCGAAGGGAGTCTAGGTTAGTAATTACGGTCCGGAGTACTATTAATAGGATAAGTACGTAGCTACGGTAACGGTATAGGTCGAGAAGGTTACTCTCGCGGAGAACGACGATATCGATATAGACTACGTTTAGATAGACGTATAGGGCGTAGATCGCTTATAGGATCTACGATTCTTCGGATTTAAGAAGTTAACCTTTTAAGGCGGTTAGCTACTAGATATAGTAGTTACGGTTTAATATTTAGCCTCTAGGCGTTCTACTTAATAAGTTAGTAATAATACGACGGTAGATATGTTTTTCTTTATTAAATAGTTAATATTACTATATATTTTAAGGAGCTCTAGGAGCTTACTACGATTAGTAGATAGTTTAAGGTACTATTCTTAGAATACTATAAGCTAAGTTAAGTATTCTCCTTCTAGTATCTACGCCTCTCGTACCGACGCTATATTTATCTACCGGTTAATTATAATTTTACGACCTCCGATAGTATTATTTACGACTATAGACCCTTCTATTAGGAAGGATCGAGCCCGTTCTATCGATATAATACCTTAGAAATCGACCTAAAGCGCCCGGGGCTCTTAGTAAGCTTTAGCTATATAGATAACTACTAGTTACTATTCTTCGTAGCTAGTATATATCTATATAGTTTAGTCGCTAATACGGAAGCCTTAAAGAGTATTCCTAAGACTATAACCTCCGATTTCTAGCGGATATATATATCCGGTAGAAACCGTAGGTTATAATCTTAGGTAGCTACGAATTTTTGTATTTTTCTTAGCCCCTTAGACGATATCTAGATATATAGTATTAGATGATATTTACCTATACGCTAATAGCGGATCTATCGCGAGGGCTAGTATCGAGCGTATAGCTTATATATAGCTAGGGTTAATTAAGTCTTATTAAATAAGGCTAACTGAAAGTATAAGGGTAGTTAGGTCTATACGGGAGTTAATATCTTGTTTAAGCTATTAAAGGCAGAGAATATATAGGTAGTAGATACGCTAAGCCTCTACTAATAAGGCTACCTACGTAAGGCTCTAGGCTACTACTTAATATCCCTCCCTTATATAGTATCTAAATAGACACTTCTATAAAGAACATTACCGTATTCTAAAACAATTAACTAGCTCCTTTATATATAGAGTATAAAGTATTTACCTATAAAAAACCTTAAAAACTATTAATTAGTCTATTTCGAAAGTTTAGGTCCGGTAGACCCGAACTTTCGAGAAAAGTAATACCTAAATACTAGCCTATTCCTACTTATTAACCTCTATCTTATCCCCCTCTACCTTATTCGGAGTATCTCGTACATTTAATACGCTAATTAATATATCTACTAGGTCCGGTATTACCTAATTCTTACCGTAAGGATCCGCTTTAGGAGGATCTTAGCTAGTATCCTTACTACGAAAGTAGGAGAGCCTACTAGGGAAATAGGTAGACTCTCCCTCCTTAACTAGCGCCTAAGCCTTATCTAGACGCTTTATAGCTTCCTTAACCTAATTAGCGTAGTAGTTACTAAATTCCTCGCGGCTTATTATAAGGATACGGTTAGTATAGCTAGTAACAATATAATCTACCTAGCTAAGGCGGCTAATTAAGGCCTACGAGATCGGATCGTCTAGTAGTAAATATATATTAGCTACGAAGTCGAAAGGAACGCTCGACTTCGCTTCTAATCGGCGAAGATAGGACTAGCTAAGCTTCTCCTAGGATATACTATTCTCGTATATCTTATCTACGTCGATAGCGATAAAGGACATAGGGATACGCGCGCGTCTATTAAGATAGCCGTCGCTCGGTATACTCTATCGGTCGTTAACTAGAGTCTAAGGAGAGAGAAGTCGGAGCTTATACTTATCTAGCTTAGTTATCTACTAAGTCGTACTACCGGTAGGGTTAAGCTAATTAAGAGCTTTAGCCGTTAGTATAGAAGTAGGAGGGTTACCGGTAATAAGAGGTATAGTACTATCCTCGAGGACTCCGACTACTATATTCTTAGTCTTTAGAAGGGCGATAAGGTTGTCCTAAGTAGAAAGATAATAGAGACTATATACTACGGTAGTATAGGCTAAGGGAGTCTCTCGAATAAGGGAAATAGCTCCTTATAATATCGAGTTACCTTCTCTACGTACTTCCTCGACGACCTCTTACTAAAGGAGCTAATAGACATTCGTAAGTATATATAGATCCTTAGCTTCGGGCTTATTAATAACTTAACCGGACTCCTTAGTCTATACGAAGTACGTATAGTCGACTATCGAGATTAGGCGGAATTTACGATCGGGGCGGAGAAGGATATTCGCTATCTAAAAGAGAGGGTACTACCGAATAATCTACTAGCTAAGGGAGAAGCGCTAATTAATATTCTTACTAGTATAGCCTATACGCTAGTAATAGGTATATATAAACATCTCTTCTAAGTATAGCTCTCCGACTATAATACCGGCTTCCAGAAGGCGTACCTCGAGTATACTACTTACCGAAAAACTTAAGAGACTATACTTCTCTTAATCGTCTTTTACTTATCTAAAGTCGTAGGCTCCTAGTATACGCTTATAGGTATCGTCGGTAAGCGTATCGAGATCGCCTTCTAAAGGCTTAGTAGCTATATAAGCCTATAGCCTAAGGATTATCGGTCTCTTAGGATCTATACTATCTATAAAGATACGACTATAATCGCGACGTATTTCCCGTAGATTATAGACGCTCTTAATATAATTAGCTATATATCTTAGCGTCTTTAGTAGCTTAACTAGAGTAAAGAATCTTAGGCCGCCGAGCTCGGCGAGCTTTTTAGTATAGATTATATATATAGGAAACCTATTTCCTCCCTCGTAAAACTCGCGTTTCTTAGAGGTCCTATATACTTTAAAGAATAGATCGAGGTAGAGGTATATAAAGTCTATTAAGTCGTAGGGCTCCTCGATAGGTACTATATCGCTAATATCGCTAATAAGCTTCGTAAATACGGTGTCTCGATATTTGTTATAATAGTCTCGGATAGTAATCGTAGAAGCCTTACCCTTACTAAAAGAGATAGTAGGAGGAGTAGCTTCTAGGGTATTAGCCTCTTCGGTATCTTCTCTAGCTACTTAAGCTTCCTTATACTATAGTCGAGTAGTATTACGAGCTCTATTTAACTACTTAAGTCGTACCTTTCTCTCCTTCTACTCCTTTATCTCGTTTCTATAGGTACGCTTTTTAAGGGAGCGAGCTTCGTTAAGGCCGACTTTATTAGTAACATTAGTAATCTCGCGGTTTATTCGATCTAATTCCTACTATTAAATCTCGAGACGGGCCTTAGGGCTAATAGGGACGATAAATCTACTAGTATTAAGTATAACGTTATACTAGGCGAGAAGGGTTCTAGTAGTAGTAGCGTCGAGGTTTATAGCCTCGATATCTACTATCTCTTTATCTATAAAGGTAGTATAGTCGCTCTAAGTAGGTAAGAAGTTATTAACGCTACGATTCTCGCCTCTACGAACTCGGCGAACTATAGCTTTAGATAGGAAGGTAGCTCCTTCCTCGAGATCTTAATACCGATTAATAAAGGACTATACTTCTTTTACCTTCTTAGAGCTTTCGAATGTATACTCTACGAGCTACTTCGGTATCTTCTCGAAGGTCTATATACGCTTAATCGTAGTAGTAAGGCGGTAATAGAAGTTACTAACTTCCCTACCTTTCTTATCTATATCTATAGTCTTAGGAAAGCGTTCTTATAAAGTCTAGTTATTAATACGAACCCTATCGAGTTAATAGCCGAGATCTCGAATATCTTCGAGAATATAGTATACTTATAGTAAGCTAGTTTCTAAGACTTCTTTAGTAATCCGGAAGGCTTCTTAAATAGCTCGTAGACGCTCTACTTTAGTAACGCTCTTAATAATGCCTCCGAGATTAGCGAGCTTAGTTATAGTAGCGAAGTAGCGAGAATTACGGACGATAGAGGTAATAGGTCTCTCGGTAGATTTAACGAGTTACTACTCGGAGTTCTTTCTAGGAGTCTTTATAGGAGAAGATTCGAAGCTAGATATAGTAAAGATAAGTATATAGCTAAGCTATCGAGTCTTTTTAGAAATACGCTAGTAGTAAAGTACGATAGTACTACTAAGCGAGAGAGTATAGTAATAAAGACTACGGTATTAGCTTACTAGTAAGTACTTTAGTAAGAGAAGGAGAAGGAGTCTTAATAGTGTCTTCTAAGAGCTTCTATACTGTCCTTTCCTCGTTACTAGGTCGGTTACTAGGTAACGAGTTACTATATAGGATAGCGATATAGTTACTAAGTAACTATAAAGTTCTAACTCCTCGTAGTCTAGTACTAGATTAGTATTAAGCTTTATAGTTACTATAGAGGTAGTTCTAACTAGCTATTATGCCTATATATATAGTAGAAGAAGAGAAATAGAAAGGAAAAGGGGTGAGCTATTATATACCGCTTAGCGTATTACGTATAGGTAGGTACGCGCTAGAGTAATCGTATAACCCTTATTATATAAGAGACTTAACCGTATAAGTAGTAGAAGAGTAACCTATATAAGTAGTTTCCGGGTAGAAAGCTATATATAGAGGAAGTATATAAAGCTATAAGTAAGCTACTAGAAGGTACGATTACGTAGTTTCCGAAGCGTAGCTAAGGAAGGCGCTACCCGTATAGTAAGTTAGGACTATAGGCGGTTTACTTATTACGTAGTTATTCCGTATATAAAGAGGTAAGGCTATAAGGTATATATTTAGGTCCGGCGGACCTAAACTTTATTACGTAACTAGCCTTTTCTACTTATCTAAGACCTAAACTTTATTACGTAACTAGCCTTTTCTACTTATCTAAGAATACCCGATCTCCCTACTATTAATAAGTACGCTATACGAGTATACGTCGATACTAGGAAGCTACTTAACTATATAGGAGTTTAGATATCCTTAACTAGTAGATTAAGCTTAGATAGTACTTAGCGGGATAGTAGTTCGCCTACTATATTAGATAAGCGGACGGTCGCTCCGCCGGCTATACCTAACTCGAGGTTACGTAAGTCGGCTATAGGTCTTACTATAGCGGGGTTACGTAAAGCTAGAACGCCTAGGTTAGTATTATCGTTCTCCGACTAACTTATACTAGGCGTACTACTATTATTTAGACATACTAGTACCGTAAAATCGTAGACTACTCGCGCCTATCCCTCCCCTTTTCTACGTGTTCTTCACGATAAATATATATACGAGACGCGACCTTAGGACTCCGCGATAGTAGAAGAGATAGACTTCCTTTTTCTTAATAACTAGGTCGGCGTAGTAAGTAGGCGGGCGGGTAGGTACCGCGTCCTTAGCGCGGTTAAAGAGGTAGTATAGGTATTAGTTAAACTATAATTTATCTAATTTAAATACTAATACATCTATTAACCTCCTTAGGTTAGGTTAGGCTAGCCTACGACTTAGGGATAAGAATAACCTAATAGTAGGTAAGTCTATTATTTCTAGTCTAGGTCCTTATACTATAGATTAAGGTCCTCTTTAAGGTCCTTAGCTTAGGTTAATACCTTACCCTCGGTAGGAGGTAGGACTATAGGTTCTCGAAGTACGGTTACCTTCTTAAGGTTCTTTCTTATATAGCTAGGGGCCTTACGCTCCCTACTTAATTCCCTAAGCCGATATACCGACCTATTCGTAAGTACCTTATAGACCCTAAACGGGCCCTTCTATCGGAATGTAAGCTTATAAGAGAAGCTAGTCTAGATCTCGGATCGGAATACTACTATAAGGTCTCTAACTTTTAGCTCCTTACTATAGACGTCGTACCTAGTATCGAAATACTCCTTAGATTCTTACCGTAGACGCTACTAGCGTAGTAACGATTCCTCGATAGTAATAGATATTTCTTCTAGTACTCGCGCGCGTAATATAAGAAGGTCCTCCCGTTTCCGTACTTTCCCCTAATCTTAGATACTATAAGTACGGTATTTAAGCTCTATAGGTAAGATCGTATCCCTTCTAATTATAACTTCTAATAGCGTCAACCTAGTAGTAGAGACTATAGTAGTCCTTTTAGCCTATAATACTAACGCTATATAGTAGCGGATACTTCGTTACCCTCTATTAGAGAGTTTAGATAGCGCTATAAGGATAGGCTTATACCTAACCTCGACTATAGTATTTAACTTAGGATAGTATAGAGATATTATAACCCTTCTAATATAGAAGGTAGATAACAACTAAGCGATCTCCCTAAGGTTCTACTTCGTATTATCGAGGATAATCTCCTATATATACCCCTAGCGAGTAATAACTTCCTTAAAGATCTAGGTCGCGACCTCTTTAGAAGTAACTACTTTAGCCGCCTTACTAAAGTATTTCGCTTCGACCTACCGAGAGAGACCTTCTCGAAGGACGAAGAGGGAATTCTTATCGTTAATATATATAGCGTCGCCGTACTACCTCTCCCTAAGAATAGGAGTAGTAGGAATTGTTAATAGCCCCGGACGCTAATATCCGTTACGGAACGTATATTCCGGGTAACTTCTATAGTACTTCGCGATATCGGACTATATAGCTAGCTACTAGTACCGCCTTCTATAAAGGTCCTAGACGCTATTCGGAGCTCTATACCCGTTACCTTCGTAAAGGCTTATTATAATCTCCTTCTAGACTTCCGGGTCGTTAATAACTCGCTATAGAATTATATTAACCCTCTCCTAACGTAGGAGTACCCGATCTTTAACGAAAAACTTCCTTGAGTCCTTTACTAACTTTCGGTGTTATACCCTTAATACTCCGGGAGCTCGGGTTATAGTAGTTAGATACTAAGCGATGTTCTTAGAGTCCTATAAGTAATAGCTATCGAGAATTTCCTTAACTAAAGTTAGGGTCCGGTAGACCTAAACTTTAGCTATAAGGCTATTTATACAAAACGTATTAAAGAACTAGCGGTCTATTAATTCCTTAACGTCGTCCGCTTCCTCTATACCTATAATATCCTCCGGCGTAACTAGTTTTCGCGATAATACGTCTAGTAAGGAGTATTTCCGACTAGGTACGTAGATAACTTTAAAATCGAAGAGACGAATCTACGTAACCTACCGGGTTATTACTAAGTTTAGTAGATCCGATAAGGACTTATTAAGCTAATAAACGAGAGTGTTTACGTCTACTTCTAACTAAAAGAATACTCTAAAAAGCTACGGGCGGAAGCGCTATAGTACGCGAAGAACCCCGAGGTATTCCCGCTTACTAGTATCGTATCGAGCCTCTATCGGTTTCTAGAGTCCTAAGTCGTACCTTACTAGGTAGCGAATAGAGGAGTCCTTACGGTCGTATTATAATAAGACCTTACCGTACCCTTTACTACTAGCGTCTACCGCTATAATAACGAGACTAGCCCCTTCGCTATAGTCGATCGTTACTAGTATAGGAGCTTTAGTAAGTACCTTCGTAATCCTAGCTTTTACCTACCTATACTCCTCGTTCTATATAAATATAGTATCCTTACGAAGGAGCGTAAAAAGAGGTTTATATATAATAGAGAAGTCGGCGATCTATATACGGAAATAAGTTACGACTCCTACCTAGATACGTACTTCCTTCTAATCCGTTAGCTCGGGCTAAAGGATAATCTTCGCGATACGGGCGCTATCTAGATATCGTCCGAACTTATCGGTTTTATATCCTATAATATTAACCTTCTAGTAAAGAAGCTATAGTTTGAGGCTATAAACCGTTATATTAGCCCTCTTAAGATCGTATAGGACTTTATCTAGGTTCCGAATATATTCTACTACGAAGCGACGTAACCTAGGTTCTAGCTCCTTATTATTATAGCGAGTCTTCGGCCCTTTAATAGCTACGTCGTCTAGAAACGGACGGTAAATATAGCTAATATATATTATTAGGACTTACGTAATAACTCTAATAAACTAAGCTACCGAGTTTATAGCTCCCTAAGGAAGCGTAGTTTATCGGAACGTACCTAGAGGAGTATCGAAGCTAGTAATATCGCGATCGTCCGGGTAAAGTAGAATTTAGTCGTACCTAGAGAAAATATCGACTAACAAAGCGACTACGTACCCTATAAGATCTTCTATAAAGCTATCCGTATCTAGCGGAAGATTAGTATCTCGTAAGGTTACTCGGTTAAACTCCTAAGTAGTATTAATAAATCGGTAGAGCTTAGGGTCGAGGGGATTATAACTAGGCGTAAAGGCTTTCTTCTTAACTAGAAAGGTAGGGTTACGATATAACGAGTAAGAAGGCTCTAGTATACCGGTAGCTACCCTCTCTCTTACTATTGCCTCGACTACGGGCCTTAGGCTTAGGTTAAGCTTAAAGCCTAGATATTCCTATAGCTTATATAGAATAGTACGAATTCTCTACGGCGGGGCGACTTCCGGACTTACTCTACTAAGGTAGGTAAAGTCGTAGGCTAGAACGGCCTCTCGATTATATAGGAGTTCTACTAGGAGCTCGGTTTCCTTCTTTATTAAGTCTATTCTAGGCTTAATAGCTTTAAGCCTTTTAGGGGTAAGGCGAGATCCTCGCTTAATACTAGAGAACTTCTTAGTTAAGTACTTACTATCGAAAGGGCTAGTACCTTAAGGGAGCCTTACTTCGCGAGCTAAGCAATCTAGTCGCTAGTTCGGATTCCCTCCTAGATTAGACCTATCTATATTATATACGCTGCCTTTAACGGGTCTAACTTTATCTACGACTCTCTTCGTTATAGTATAGGTACTTATAACCCTATCTATACTATACTCTCGCTATCTTTTAAGCTCCTTATTAGACGTATAGAACATAGTAAGGACCTCTTCTAAGGGCTACCTATTACTCGTAGAATCGTATATAAAGAGCTATTAGTCCGTACTCTTTAAGGTTTAGTAGATTTCTTAGTATAAGTTTAGGTCCGGCGGACCTAAACCCGTTACGTAATTACTAAAGTTTAGGTCCGGTAGACTCGAACTTACTACGCGACTAATTTTATTATCTACCTCGCTAAAGACTAGCGACATTACGATAAAGTACTCCTCCGGTAGCGACGGCTCTCGCTACCGTAGGGTCTTACTATCCTATAGTACGGGTTTAAGTACCTAAAAGGAGATATCGTATATATAGATAACTAGAAAAGCTAAAGCTAAATCCTACCCCTCCCCTAGACGACCTTCCGAAGGAAGAGGAGTTATTCCTAGCCTTAGAAGGGCGACGCGACTCTTCGGCCTTAAAGTCGCGCCTTACCTTCCCCTATAAGTAGCTTGCGGACGGTATCTAGATCCTTAGGTAGTTCTTCCTTATTAAGAATATAGCTAAGCGTTCTATAGCCTTAGTTACTAACTGCGCCTATAAATATAACTCGCCTACTAGAGAAGTCGGTAATCGTTCCTTCCTACGAGCTATCGTCGTAATTCTTCTAGACTCTACGGACTATCCGAGACTATAGCCTTCCTAATAGCGTCGGCGTCCTATTATTATTTACGACAAAGATCGCGAAAGGAAATTCGACCCTAAACGTATTAACTATAATATTATTATAGTAGCTAAGAAAGTTAACGCGCCCTACTACTATATTTATACTTATTACGGTTATCGGTCGAATTAGTAATTTGAGTTTAGTAGCCGTAATACGGCTTATAATAATCGCCTTAGCTCTATCGTTAATAAGGGCTTAGATAGTTTCCTTACTATTATTAATAGTAATAGGAATATAAATACTTAGAATAACCGCGTACTATTTTGTTACCGTATTATAATTAGCCTCCTATAGTTTATCGTATACGTCCTCCGGGCGCTAAGCGGCTCCCTTCCTAATAGCTCTACTAACGAAGTTTACTAAGTACGCGCTAATATCGGTATAGCTAAGTTCGGGTCTATCGGACTCGAAGTCTAAATCTTATATAGGCGTACCTTAGTCTTCGACGCCCCTAAAGTATTAGACGGCTCGTACGATAATACTCTTATTAGTACTCTAGCTAGTCTCTACGCGATACTTTAATAGTCGGTCTATAAATTCCGGATTATTAGGGACCCGGCTCTAGAAGAGGTTCTTCGGTCCCCTATAAGCTATAAGCGTACTTATAGGGATATCGGCTTTAAGATTTAAGAACTATAAAGCCTAAAATAGGTCCGCTTTATCGGTATTAGGATTACGCTATTATACGTACCGATTAATACGTATAGACTTAGGAGGTCGTCGACTAGCTAGAGTATTAGTAGGACCCGGGCCTACTAGTCCTTCTTCCTAAGAACGGCCCTATATCTCGGAATATACTAATTCTATCTCTACGCCGCTATCGTCCTAGCTAGACTCTTAAGACTTAACGCGCGCGGTACGATCTTACGCTATCTCTAGGTTTCGAGTCCTCGTAATACTCTAGCGAGTAGATACTTATCGGTCCGTCCTACCTGTCTTCTAAACCCCTACTAGATTAGCCGATAGGCGAGTCGGATTATTACGAGCCTATTTAGTACGAGGCTAAGAGGCTATATTCGTATTAATAGTAGTACTATATACGTCTATAATCGTACTATTATCCTACGTTAGGCTCCGAATAGCGACTACTACTAGAGGTTATACTATACTATCCTTAGCTCTAAAATCTTCTTATAAATAGCGCTACTTCTTCTACTATAAAGCTATAATAGAATTATTACTATTCTATTCGAGTCTATATACCTTATTACTATACTAGGCCTCGAGTAGCGGGAAAATAATAGCTATCTTTAGCAAGCGGCGATCCTACTAATAGACGATACGATTACCGTCCTTCGAGAATTGTAGCCGATAATCTAGTCGCCGATAAATCAAGCCTTTACTCTAAAGCTTATTAAATACGGGGTACTTAGACTAGATATAGTCTATAAGTCCGTATATATAGTATTTACCCTCAAGATCCGGATAGACCTTATTATTCTTATATCGGGCTACGAATATATTAATAGCGGGTATATCTAAGTGTACTACTATATTAAGTTAAAGAGTAGGAGTAGTACTACTAGGAACTAGGATCTTACTAATAGCTTTAAGCTAATAGACGCTAAGATTCCCGAAGGCTTAAGTTAAACTATTAATATTAGGAGCGTTACTCGGGGTAGAATTACCCGGCTCCGTCTTCGACTTAGGTAAGAATTTAGGGGTAGTAGTCTTTAGTTTTACTTATCGCTTAATTTCGCGTATATCTCGCTCCTCTTCGTTATCGTTAAGGAACTTCTTATTAGCTTTAGCCCTATTAACTTTCCTACGGACTTCTATAAGAACTACTAAAAAGGGCTTAGTAGTACTAGGGTTATCTCCTTTAATACTAAGACTTTCGAGTACGCGATATACTATATATTCCGGTAGCCCTTTTAGGAGGTACTTAACCCGTATATTCTCCGTAAGTTTAGCTTCCGGAATTCCTTCCGTACTTAGGACGAAGTCGCGAACGTACGCTTAAAGGTTATTATTATTAGTACGTCGCTAGAACGAGAGCTTCCTTAGCTATACTAGGGTTAATATAGCCTAGCGTCGATTATACTAGCGGTACTCCTTTAAGAAGGAATACTTAAACTTAGCCTAGTCGGTACCTATTCCTTACGTAGGGAAGCCCTTAAGGCTTTTAGCGATTAGTTAATATTCCGAAACTAGAGTCCGTACGAATACTCGGACCCTATAGTCGTCGTCCTAATTATTAAGCTTATATTCCGTAAGGTTATCCTCGAAGCGCTCGATATAGGCTATAGCGTTATACTTATTAAATCGAGGATTTTCTAGAGTACTAGGAGTAGGAGGTTTTTACTTATACTAGCGGATTAGCTACTCTTAATTCTTTAATATACGAGTAATTACGTTAGCTTAGTCCTTAAGAGTTAAATTCCCTTAAGAAGGCGAGATACCCGAAGTAGAGCTCGGCCTAGTAGGCGTACGTAAGTCTAAGCTAGCTATCGGAGTAACGAACGGCGGAATAGCGTTCCTAATAGCTAGATCTAGTTAGTTAATTTCCGGTTCGGAGTCGGAATCTACTCTATCTACTTAGTCTATTTAACCGAGTCTTCTTTATATTAGTAAGGGGGAATATAGCGATAAAAATAGAAGGGGAATTAGGGTATAAGCGGCGCTAGGGGTACGTATAGAAACGAGAAACTCTTAGGTAGGTAAATATTAAAGTCCGGCGGACCTAAACTTTATTACGTAACGAGAATTCCTCGAATCTAAAATAACACGCCTAATAGTAGCTCCTTATATATAAAGGAAATTCGTTACGATAGTTCGATTAGTCCTTCGGCTACTTCTACTTCGGCGGAAAGGCTAAGATACCGAAGTACGAGCGCTAGGGTTACGCTATAGTACGTCCTTAGTATTAGTAATATTTCGAGTAGGTATCTTCCCGGCTCGAATAACTTCGTTCTATCCTCTTTCGTAGCGTCGTAATTTCGTAATATAGGTTTACGCTAGCTAGGCCCTTCTAGGCTATACGACTTCCTCTTTTTAATAGGTAACGGGGCTCTTCTAGGTAATTAGTCTATCGAGTTAGGAACGGGTAGATTGCGGTTGTTTAGGCGCTTTCTAGACTAGAGAATTAAACCGGGTACTTTATAGCTATAGGTCTCCGACCCGAAGTAAGTCCTTAGCCGATAGATTATTTTAGGACCTCTAAGCTACGAATAGACAGTCTTAAGGATTAAACAGCTTTTTCCGGGTTAGAGCGATACCTACGCTAAGCTACGGTTTAGGTACTCTATCTTCTCCTACCTCTTGAGGGATTCCGTAGGCTCTTATTATATCCTACTAAGTAGTTATCCGTACCTAAGGACTACTTTTAAGCTACCTACGTTTCCTTAGGATCGCTACGTAGATAACGAGAAGTAGCCCTACCTTCGGCTCTATTTATTAGATAATATTTACCTATACGCTAATAGCGGATCTATCGCGAGGGCTAGTATCGAGCGTATAGCTTATATATAGCTAGGGTTAATTAAGTCTTATTAAATAAGGCTAACTAAAAGTATAAGGGTAGTTAGGTCTATACGGGAGTTAATATCTTATTTAAGCTATTAAAGGTAGAGAATATATAGGTAGTAGATACGCTAAGCCTCTACTAATAAGGCTACCTACGTAAGGCTCTAGGCTACTACTTAATAATAGTAATAAAGTAATTACTTAGTTTTAGCCTCTATATATAATATATATCTAAAATATACCGATCTTACGATAACTTCCTTCGATAGTATTATTTTAGACTCCTAATTCTATAAGAGGATAGCTAAGGCTCCGCTCTATCTAATAGGAAAAAGAACCGCTAACCTAAAGTAGGTATAGACCCTATACTATTAATATTTAGATTTTCTTCTAATAATAAGAGTAAAGAAGAAGAAGAAGTCTATAGTAGCTTTAGAATACGCCCTTAAATCTAAGATATAGTAATCTTATAATAACTTCCTTCGATAGTATTATTTTAGACTCCTAATTCTATAAGAGGATAGCTAAGGCTCCGCTCTATCTAATAGGAAAAAGAACCGCTAACCTAAAGTAGGTATAGACCCTATAGCTCTAATTAGGTCTAGCGTATACGATCTAGGTAGTCTAAGGACTAAGGCTATATATATAGTCTAGAAGTCGCAAATTTTATATCGAGCGTCTCCTTTATACTCTCTTATACTATTTATATTTATAACCTATAGCTATAGCCTCTACTAGTAGTATAGATAATATATTTACGATAATTCTACGTATCGGATATAACTACGCGAAATAATTCGCGTAGTCGGTATTAGATACCTATAATAACCGTAAGATTTAGGATACGAAGAATATCGATCGTATCTACGCGTAGAGGATACTCGACGGCGAAGGCTCGACGCTATACTTCCGAGAGGCTTACGTTAACGGCCTAGTACCTAGTACTAGCTAGAACTTTAATACGAAGAGGGCGCGCGGGGTAGTACTATCGTATATTCTCGGTATCTCTATAGCTAAATATACCCGGAAGGACTATCTATACGAACGAGTTTACGGATATTACTCTACGCTTTCTAGTTATTTTAAAGGATACCGGTACTTATACGAGATTACTAGGGCGTTAACCTATAGTAACTACTAAGCGACTAGCCGACCGAGGAAATATAAATTCTATAGCTACTATACTTCCGGAGGGAGTATATATTATAGCGCGCTTCGAAAGCGTAGTCCCTCTAATAATAAGGACTCTACTTCGCTCCCCTCGAAGAAGTAACGCTTATTCCGGCGCCGACGCTAAAATATCTAGACTTACCGGTAATAGTTATAGTAGGAGTACTATACGCTAGGCCGTTCTTAGCTTATATCCTCTAGGGACTCTCTCCCTAGCTTACGCCTATATAAATCTAGAGCGCGGTAGAGAAGGAGATACCGGACTTCTCGATCTATACGCTACGGGCGGAGAAGTAGTAGTTAATAAAGTATAGTAATCTTATCGCTAGGGAGCTCGAAGAATACGGTAATATATAGAGTAATAGCGGAGCTAGATTATAAGATCGGGCTTCTAGTATTCTCGCGACTCGTATACGACTATATTAAGTTAAAGAGTAGGAGTAGTACTAATAGGTATTAAGATCTTACTAATAACTTTAAGCTAGGGGATACTAAAATTCCCGAGAGCTTAAGTTAAGCCGGTAATATCGGGAGTATAGTTTAAGGTAGGATTACCTAGCTCCGTCTTTAACTCTAGTAAGAACTTAGGTAGTAGTCTTTAGCTTAGCCTAGCGCTTAATCTTACGTATATCTTACTCCTCTTCGTCGCCGTCGAGGAACTTCTTATTAGCTTTAGCCCTATTAACCTTTCTACGGACCTTAGTAAGAACTACCGAGAAGGTTTTAGTAGTATTAGGATCGTCTCTATCTATACCGAGATTTTCGAGTATACGGTAAGCTATATACTCCGGTAATCCCTTTAAAAGGTCCTTAACTCGTATATTTTCCGTAAGTTTAGCCTTAGAAATTCCCTCGGCGCTTAGGACGTAGTTACGGATATAAACCTAAAGGTTATTACTACTATTACGATACTAGAATAAAAGCTTTAACTAAGCTAAGGTTAATATAGCCTAGCGACGGTTATACTAACGATACTCCTTTAAGAAGGAATACTTAATATAGTATTTACGCTAGCTAGATCTATATAGACTATACGACTTCTTCTTCGGGTTAGCTCTTCTAGGTAATTAGTCTATCGAGCTAGTAATAAGTAGATCGCGGTAGTTCTAGGCGCTTTCTAGACTATAGAATCGAATAGGGTACTTTATAGTAATAGGTCTCTAACCCGAAGCGAGTCCTTAGCTAATAGATCGGTTAAGACCTCTAAGATATAAATAGATAGGCGTAAGTACTAGATAGCTTTTCCGGGTTAGAGCGATACCTACGCTAAGCTAAGAGGTTTAGGTACTCTATCTTTTTCTACCTTTTAAGGGGTTCCGTAGACTCTTTCGTTTTATACTAAGTAGTTATCCGTACCTAAGGACTACTTATAAGTCGCCTACGTAACCGTCCTTCTTTATATTAGGATTGCTACGTAGATAACGAGAAGTAGCCCTACCTTCGGCTCTATTTATTAGTTATAAACTATATACCCGTTACTAGTAGATTAGTAGCGAAGGCTAGTATCGCGAGTATAGCTTATATATAGCTAGGGTTAATTAGTCTTATTAAACGAGTCTAACTAAAAAGTATAAGGGTAGTTAGGTCTATACGGGAGTTAATATCTTATTTAAGCTATTAAAGGTAGAGAATATATAGCTATTAGACGCGCTAAGCCTTTACTAGTAAGGCTACCTATATAATACTCTAAGCTACTACTTAATAATAGTATATCCTTTAACTACTATAGTACGAGACCTATAAGTCCGCCGGTAAATAGCTAGTAACTCGCGCGCTAGCCTATTATCTAGAGTATAAGGAGTACTCTATCCTTAGTAATCCGCGTCTATCCTATACTATAGCGGGTACTTCTATATATTATACCGAGTTTATCCTAAAGGACGACTTACCTAATAATATAGAGTATACGTTTTCTCTAAATAACCTAGATCTACGTACCCCCCGTATTATTACCTACTATCGCCGATATAGTAAGAGTATCGCCTATAGCCGGATCTATAAGAGATAGGACTATAGAGTATACCTCTAAGATAAGATAGGTACTTAGTATACGTAAGGAGTACGAAGATAGTAGCTACTAGAAGATATAAGAAGAGCGGAAGATAGGTAATAGGAAGGCGGGTTATAAATACGTAGGTAGCGGCTCGCCGGCTACCGTTTACTCGACGTAGCCGTATTATCGCTAGGGGTTCGCTAGCTAACGTCGCGTAGGTCGCCCCCTCCTTATAAGGTCGTATAAATCGGATCTACTAGCTATTTACGACGTATCGCGTATTTCTAGATACCCTAACGGATTTCCTTAGCTAGCCTATCGTACGTAAGGACGTTATCGCCTACTCCGATATCTTTACCGCTAGCCCGTAACTATTTACCGCCTAGCGTACCTATAATTATATACTCTACGACTAAGAGGTAGGTACGATTAGGCGGAGATCCGAGGGCGACTCGCTAACGTTCCTTAGACTACCGTAGCCTATATAGGCGGCTCTATCCTTACGGTTCCCCTACGATAACCTCGCTTAATATAGACTTCTCCGCCTTAGCCCTCGATATAGCGCGTAAGACCGGTAGTAACTACGCTATATAGACCTAAGGCCGTATAACGGGCCCCGCCGTAGTAAGTATTCTCTCGCCCGCTAGGGGTTCGCCGGCTATACTAATAGCGACTTAGGTTAACTACGAGGAGATAATAAGCTAATTAAACCGCGAGGCTACTTTATACGTTCCGGTTACTATCGATTAATATCTTACCGTCTCCCCCGGCTCTTAGCCGCCTAATCCCGCTAGCGCTAGCTCCTCCCTTCGCCGTAAGAAGGTATCTATTATCGAGTTATCGTCCTCCGACGAGGAAGAGGAGGACGGGTAGGAGGAGAGTAGTAGCGGCGGTCTTCCGGCGGCTAAGTCTACCGGCTCGGAGGAGTCTACTCTAAAGCGCGGTAAGGCCGCGAGTAAGGGAGCTATAAAGTAGCGTAAGGTTATAGCTACCCCGGACTCCCTTACCTCTACTCTTACTATCGAGGAGATCTAGGCTATACCTACTAAGTAGGTTAAGGAGGCCGTAAGTCGTAGGACCGCTATAGGTTCGTAGTACGAGCTAACCTTATCGTAGATTATCTATAACTCCTTAGTTAAGAATAAGTTTCCTCGTCGCTTAGCCCCGCCCCCTAGCGACGCTCTTAGGACTCCTATCGCTACTAAGCGTAACCGTCGTATTACCTTCGCTAACTCGCCGTCGGAGTACGCCGCCGGTCCTCGTACCCCGCGCTCTATCGGTACGCCCGCTAACCTAGGCGAGGAAGAGGAGGGTAGTATACCGGTTCCTAGTACCCCTTATATAGCTAAGAAGATAATAGGTATTATCGGTATTTTAGGTATACTCGGTACTACCGCGGCTACTAGTCGCTTCTTTAGTATATAACTCGGCGGTAGGTTTAGACCCCGCCGAGCGGCCGCTAGGTTAAGACCCGCGCGCTAGTATATTATACGTTTCTTAAGGAGGCTTTATCCCTTACTTATAGGAGGCGCCTACCCGCCGCCTAGCCCCCCGGAGTCGGCGGTAAGTAGCTATAATATTATACTATTACTTATTTTAAAATAAGAGTTTAGGAATATACGAAGTTACGTTACTCGTATACGCTAGCTAACCGCCGGCTATTACCCGTTACCGTACTATAGTTTTCTTTTCTTAGACGCGGCTATCTACCGACCCCCTTATTAACGCCGCTCCTATTCCTATAATATTTCGACTATATTATCGGAGCTATTAATAGGTTCCTAAGTATCCTAATCCTCTAGTAGCCGTTTATTCGCCTCCTACTCGCTAGGCCTCTAGTAGAAAGGGCGTAAAACGATACGTAGAAGACGTTATAGATCTTATATTTTATAGGTATCTTATATTTTATAGGTAGCCGTAGGCGGTACGCCTAGGATATTTCGCCTACGGTTTCCTAGGGCCCTCGTCGGGCGTAGCGACGCTACTAGGGGTACGTATACTACCCTCTAGGCGGTCTATTTCCTATTGTAGCTAGTTCTACTTCTATAGGAGGATACGGCGGTACTTTACCTATAGTTATCGGATACTTTCTTTAAGATCCTTATTAGTATCGCCGAGCGTAGACGCGTCGTTACCGTTATTATTCTTATAAGGGTTATCGATCTCGTCGCCTTCCTACGGCGTATCTATTACCGTAGACCCTCTCGCGTCTCCGTCGTCCTCGCCTCCCGCTTCCGTATTATTACCCGTATTAAGCTAGCCTACCGTACTAATACGCGTATAACCGTTTTCTTCTATACTCCCTATAGTACGCCCGGGCTACCGTATAGTACTAGCGGTATTAGAGAGTATTCCGTAAGCTATAATCGGACTACTTAACTAGGATTAGCTAGAGGATTATTATATAAGGCCGTAATCGTAGATAAGGGTATATCCTCTAATATATAAGGGTCTCTAAGTAGTATAATCCTAGGCTCGTATAACGCGCTATAGTCCTTCGAATATACTAGTATAAGCCTTATATTACCTAGTTAGCTAGGCTATACTTTATTACTTTCTTAATAGTATTATTATCTAGCTCTACCTTCTACCCCCCCCTCCCCCCCCCCTCTCGAGAATCTTCGTAACTTCCCCGGGTAGACTTATATAAAAGAATACCGTTATTAACTTAGAGTAACGTCTCGCTTACTTATAGATCTCTACGGCCCTTCTATAGCGAGATCTCTACTATTAAGGGTTAATCCTACTTAACTCCCGTATTAATATACGTAACTATCTATTTATTAGCCTAATTCCTTTATAGTACTACTCGGGCTTCCTCTACTACTAATTTACTAGCTATCGTATATCCCTTACTAGAGATCCTTAGAGTATCTATTATCCTAACTAGACTAGTAAACTTATATATATTAGTAAGAGTATTATTACGCTTAGCGTCCTATATTATAAATTTATACTTAGCCTAAGATTAAGGTCTACTCTTAAGACCTCTATTAGAACTAGTATTTTAGACTAAACCTTTACTAAATACTACCTCGACCGTAGCTCTAAGTTCCCTTCTACTAAATTTATTAGCCTTAAGGAGATAAAGCCCTAGTCCTTCTTAAGGCTTAGAACGTAATCCGTCTCTAATATTTCTAGGTTTACGTATTCGAGCTCTATACTTAATCTTACTTAGGCTTAGGATATAAGCTTTTTAAAGGCTATTAATAGAGATAGTAACGTCGTAGAATATAGCTTTAACGGGAGAGAGCTTTAGAAGATCCGATCGAGATAGGTTTATTAAGATCTTTTTAACTAGTTTATAAGTAAAAAAGACGGTATTAGTCGCTATAAGGAGTTTAGTACTATATAATTTAGAAGCGGGATAGCTATAGGGGAGGGCGACGCTTAAGTCTATAAGTTACCGTATAAAGGGTAGAAGTATTATAATAGGAGATAATTCTAGTAGAGTAGTATAGTAGAAATATTAATAGAGTAAGTATTAGTATAGGGTTACGCTTCTCTATAAAGCTTAGCGTCTTAAATTTAAGCCGTATACGGACTATATATTAGTATATATACCTTCCCGTACCGTCGTTATAGTATTCTAAAGATATATTCTAGCCTTTTTAAGTACCTCTACGCTTTATATACGCTATAGAGCCCTAGTAAGTAACGTTATAACCTTAGTCCTATCGTATCCTACGTCTCGACGAGATTTTACGGCGCTTAGCTTTTCGTACCCGCGCTTCTTCTCGTTCCTATACCTCCTCGGCTACGTTACTTTCGCTCGTTAAGTAAGGAACGTAGTCTCCCTATAGGTCTCGGCCGTCTAGACCCTCTACCCTTCCGTAGACGTCTTCCTACTCGTATATAGTAAGAAAAGAGTTCCTAGTATCTACGGTCCTAGTCGAGTCGTTTAGCTCGGCGGAACTTAAAACTATATAACTTAATACTTACTACTCCTTATTAGGCCTTAGGATATCTAATATATTACTTACGTCCTATAGACTTAAGGTCCTAAGCTACTTTATAACGCCCTTATAGCTTTTATCTCCGTTATTTAGTCGATACGGGTCGAATCCCGATCCTCTAAGGCCCTATCGGATAGAAATATCGAACCTTTCGTACCGTAGCTCAAAGCCTTACCTATACGGCGTAGCTTCCTTTATACTCTACCCGCGTACTATTAGGTTTAGCCGAACGGTATATATAACGATATAAGTTAATTAGTTCGGACCTAAGCTTAGTCCCCTATATCCCTACTTTATTAATAAGCTAGGATACGCGACGTCTACTATTATAATTCTTCGGAAGCTAATAAAGGTCTACTAGTATAGTATCTCCGTCCTTAAGCCCTTCTTTTACCTAGTAGACCTAGAGGAATAGACGGCTTTCCGTAGTAAGTAGGTAGAATAATTACTACCTAGCGTCGTAGATACCTTTAATACTAATACTATTAGTCGGCGTACCCTATACGTAGCTTAGTATAGTACTCGTAAGTATAATTACCGAGAGTACCTTAGGTAATAATTCTCGCTATCTATCCGGTATATAGACCTTATTAGACTAAGGATATTAAAATATAGTATAGTAATCGCTATATATATTCCGGTCGTAAGGCTCGTCTATTAGATAGCCTAGCGCGAATATAATAGGCCGAGGGGGAGGTTTACTATATAGAAGCGAGATATTACTCCTTATACTATAGATCTATTACTATAGAGTCCCGTTATTAGATAGTACGAAAGATACCGATAGTAGTAAGACCTACTTCTTACTATTCTCCTCTATCCCTATATTCTTAGCCTTAATACCCCTATTTTCGAGCTAACTTCGGACTAGAGTCTATAAAGTATTACTTCGAAAAAAGCTACCGGTATAGTAAATAAACTACTCTAGATTAGTTACTTAAATCTAGCGATAGTAGGCGAGAGCTCTTATACCCTAGTATTCCTAGTAATAACCCTTTTAACTACTCTTACGATTATAGTCGCTAACTCTTCGAACTATCGCCGTACCTTAGATCTATAATACGTTAGTTTCTATATAAGGATTACGCTACCGAATCTTACTTTAGTACGGAAATAGTATATCTCTACCGTATACCTACGATCTAGGTAATCGTCCCCTATCTTAACGGGTACGAGCTTATATAGGCTAGTAGTTATAGTTATGTCGAAACGTTCCTTATATAGATCGAAATTACTCGCGATACTACCCTCGAAGCTAAGTAGGTAGGGCCGCCGAGCCGTACTCCTACCGCTATTATAATATTACCCTCTCCGTAAAAGGGAGACTACTATCCGTAGTAATATATTCTAACTAATCTATATATTACTCGAATTATTCTTCGTAATCTATTTATTACCGTCTATTTCCGTATTCTATTTTATCTACTAGTTTCTTAATTAAACTATTTCTATAGTCTCTCGTATCTACTATCCGTCTTAAGGTAGCTCGTCTTCTCCTATCTATATCTTATCCTACTTTATTTCTAGACTCACGAGTTTTATAGGTTCCTCCTCGCCTACGCTAGCTTTTAAAGACGTTTAGGGTACTCCTCCTATTTAGTTATAGTTATAAATTAGACTAAAATCGCGCGATTACCTACCGCCGTTTCTAGAGTAGATAAAGCTTTCTATACGCTATCTTCGGTCTCGAATTACGACCCTAACTACCGGTTACTCAAGCTTAACGATAAGCGGAGTCGTATCTATAAGAGCGTTACGAACCGTTCCGTAGACTATAACTACCTCGCTAAGCTTCCTTACCCCGAAGGCGGCGTCGACGGTAGCTACTTAAACTAGTTTAGTTCCTAAGTATAGAACGGTTAGCTTCTATTTATTCTATAGGGTAGCTAGAGTCTAAATTAGTAATAACTCTAGCGACTAATTCGGCGATACCTACTATACCCTCTTTTTTTCTCTTTCTTAGCTCTCTTCGTCGCCCGAAATTCTAATTAGCGGGTACCTACTTCGTAGAGAACTATATCTCTCTCCTCTATCGTATATAGCGACTATTTTAAGACATTACTAGGAGCTTAAACCGGAAGTTCGAGAGGCGGTAAGAATTAAATTACGTCCGATAGCTCGTACGGCTCTATTATTACCTTCTCTATAGCCTACGCCGTACGGAAGGTAAAGAACGCTACTCCTAGATATCTATATCTATTTAGCTTACCTACCGAGTAGAATTTAGGGTCTTAAGATAAAAGCTAGCTCCCGTATCTATAGCGAAGTTCTTTAGGCGATATCTTTAGTTAACTCCTTCGAGCTTCGCGACCCGAAGCGGTTCCGGTTCTAGAACGGCTATCTAAACGTAGGAGACCTCGCTATAGAACGGTATAGCTTCCCGGTAAGTATCGTCGCCGTACTTCTAGCCGTAGTCGTTACCCTACTCCCCTACGCGTCGTAGGAGTAGTCCGAATACTTTTCGGTCGGCTCGATATCGATTTTCGCGACCTTTAATATACTCGCCGCTTCGTTAGGCTTCTATACGAGACGATTTATAGCGAGACTCCGACTAGAATAGCGCCGTAGGGCTAACTTAGATAGAGAGATCCTACTATACTTCTTAGTAATAGTATAGCTCGTTCTTATTTACGATAATTTCTTTTATACCGAATATACGTTTAGCTTAATCCTACTAATCTAAAACGTCCTTCTTTAATAGGGTATAGCGTTTCGGGTTATAGTCTAGGACTTCGTATACCGTTTATTACTTTATAATAGTATTAGTCTTCTAGTATAGATCTAAGACTCGTAGTAGCTAGACTAGATATACCGACTCGGGCTATATTTAGGTAACGATTTAGCGAAGTACCGCTAGGATTACCGTAAAGTTTAAGGTCTTCTTAGTATACTAGGGTTTATCGTCCTCGGCGAACCGCCGCGGATACTCCGGAAGGTAGTTTAGGATACGTATTAACTTACCGACGATTCTCGGAGTAAATCGGTATCCTATAGCGAGGAATAAAGCCGGATCGGATATAGTCTAATTAAAACCTAGATCTATCTTAGATACCTAATATATAGCTAGATATAGGTCCTAGCCGAGAAGCTCGCCTAGGTACTAATCGATTTCGGGCTTAGTTATCGTTAGAAGGAGTATCTAAGGAGTCGGAAGTATAAACTAGTACTAGTTATTATTTATTTCTACCTAGACCTCTTTTTCTACGTATACGAAGAACGAAAACGGTCGGGAGACGCTAAGGATTATACTATATTCGTATATTAAAGAGACGTCGATTCCGGGATTATCGCCGAAACGATTCTTATCTAAATAGAATTAGAGATCCGGCTACTATATTAAATACGGCTCGTAGGTTTCCGGGTCGTATAGTAGGCGATATAGATTAGTAGCCGTAGTAGGGAGTCGTCGATAGATCTCCGCTTCTAAAGCGCTACCCTTAGGTAGTTTACCCTTACCTTCCTTACTATCTATCTTTACTATAGCGGCGGAAATAGAACGGCGGGTACCGGTCGAAGGTAAAGGTATAACGTCGAAGGAGGTCGGATTTACGATAAGTAAGGGCGTAATATCGCTACTTATAGTAGTATTACGGTACTAAATAGCGTTATAAAAGGTCCGTAATCGGCGGGGCGACTCGCTAGTATAGTATAGTAGTAGTAGGCTAAGTATATAGTAGATTAAAAGGTTCTATAGTAGTTTCTTTTATATAAGGAATAAGTATATAGTATAGTTATTATACGAGGAAAAACACTAGCTAGTAAAGCTAAAACTTAAGCTATTATAGGGTCCTCTAGTTAGGATAGTAGCTAGCTACCTAGGCCGACGCTTCGTATATAAGCTCTAGCTTATACGCTAACTATAGTAATAAGCTCGCTTTATATATAGTTAATATAGTACGCTACGCCGCTTTATATATAAGCTCGGTACTTTACTTTCGTCGTTATTAGGTCGAATACCTTTAGACCCTTTACTTCGCGCTTAATACTACGTATTAAGAACTAATAGACTCCTATCTACGTATAACTACTACAATATTAAACGCCTATTACTAGCGCTACGGAATCTAGCGAGCCGTTACTACTATCGCGTAGCTAATATTAGATATAAGATAATAGCTATACTATATATCCTATCGATTATAGAACTACTAGAGAACATCCTACTCTACGTCGAAGATCCGCTATAGCTCTTCGTCCTATAATTAGTAGATCGTACCTTTAAATAGATAATTTAGGGTTTAAAAGTACTTCGGCGAAAGATATTCCTCGAGCCGACTAAGTAGCGCTATACCCTCGTATATACTCTTACTAACCGTCGTATCGTAAGACTTACCTCTCTAACTATTATTAAATTATAGCCGGCCGCCTATAGTAGGGAGACCTTATAGGTCGAGTTCTCGTCGGCTTCTACTAGCGTATCGAAGGGATATAAAAGTAGTCGATTATCGACGGAGAGCTTAAAGGCCTCGTAGCGATATATTAAGTTTAGTACTACCGAGGATAAAGTTATTAGAAAGTATATATTTAATAGCTATATCCCCTTCCTCTCGGAAACTAAAGTAATATAATATACTATACTCGGAGGGATCTTAGACGAGGCTAAGTAGGTCGTACGCTATCGCGCCGTAGTTAGGGGGGTTTATCGAGTCGAGTTACTACTACTATATCCCGGTAGGTACTCTTTCTAACCGCTCGTATTAGAAGGCCTACCTATCTATTCCGTATTAAATCGATAGATTTAAGCCTAGCGGGGAGACCTTATAGTTAGATTTATAGATATATCTACCTATTATATCTAAGGAATATAGAAGTCGTTAATCGGCGCTAGAGAATATAGGTACCTTATAGTATTGTATTAAGATTAGTACTACTAGTAAAAAGGTTATTATAAAGATAATCTATACCTAGGCTAAATCCTAGGATCTTAAGAGTCGTATAATAAAGTAAACTATACTCGGAGGAATCTTAGATAGAGTTATAGCGAGTAGTAAGCGAGTACTAGCTAAGGTACTATCTAATACCCTCGTAGTATTCGACTATAACCCCTCGGGGTAGTCTATAGACCGACGTATATAAGTATTACGGCTCTCGTTATAAAGAGTAACTTAGTAAGCGGGCTCGTCCTCTAGCGTAGAGAAAATTAAGCTATATCTCTCTTATTATAGGGATAAGCTCGCCCGGCTTAATAAGCGGGGCGAAGAATACTATTACTTATACTACTTCTAGCTTCTAATAGATAGCTAGCGATTTCTTTAACTAAATATAGTCTATCTATACGATAGATATTTACGTACTCGAGTAAGAAGTATAGGTAGCCGCGGTAGTAGTAAAAGGGTAGCTATATAATCTAAAATTTACCTCCCTAAGTACTTATACGCCTTTAAAAGTATAGTAACTATACCTCCCTAGCTACGTATATATTTATAATAGTATACCTTCCCTTTACTTATTACTCGTTCGATAATAGTTTTAATATAGTATATATCGAATCGAGTTTAGCTATATATATCCGCTAGGGCTCGTAGAGCTTAGCTAAGAGTCTTCTTATCTTTAAATTTAGTTCTTATTCTTACTACGAATAATTCTCCCTCGTAACTAAAACACCGCTACGACTACCTAGTCTATTAATTAGATTGTCCTATAAGATACCTTAGTCTCTATAATAGACTATTATACCCTACGGACCTTATCTACTATATTAACCCGACTAGATATAGCGTAGGGCTATAAGTACGATACCGCTAGATATTCTCGCCGGAAAAGCGAGAAGGGATACCTCTTCCTAGCCCTACCGGCTAAGCTTCGAGAAAAGATCTACGCGCTAGTAGTATCGCCGAATCTACTTATCGTCTACCTACCTACTCTAGAGTCCGACGATATAAAGAACTCGATATACGATAGAAGTCTAGAGACGGTATTTATTACTACGTCTAAGGATAGCGACTATTATACTAGCCTACTCTCGACTTATAAGTAGATCTATCGCGAAGCTTACCTATTTACTTTCTAGCCTCTCGGTCTTAAGATCCGTCTCTATACCCCGTAGTAGTATACTCGTAATCTTCTAAAAGAATCCTTCAAGTATTTCCGTAGACTTAGGGTTCCCTTAGAAGGCTTATTATACGTTTTACTTAAGATTACCTTCGACTATTACGGCGGTAATACCTTCTACGGTATAAAAGAGGAGGTATAGATAGTAGGGCTTATAGCTAACGAACTATCTAGTATTATAAAGATCCGGACGCGGCGTCTCGATATCTATATATTACCTTAGTAGTATAAGTACCTTCCTATAGATATATCCTAGTATACGTACGAAGCCTAGTAAGCGCGTAACGCGGTAATATAGATATTTCGTTACTTTATAAAGAATATAGAAGCGACGGCCTTTTCGTTCTCTATATCGAACGACTTTATCTATAAGCTTCGGACTAAGTATATAAATATAGCTTACGACTAGTATCCGACTCTAGTACGCTATTCTAATAAGTAGTACCGCCTTAATAGAGTAGGATACCGTCTACGCCGTACTACTCTAGGCGCTCGAGTTAAGCGCCCGCTATAGTCGATAGTAGAAGAGGTCGAGGAAGAGATTATAGAGAATAGAAATAGCTAGGAAAGTTAGAGCGTAAGAATAGTAGAGGCTATCTATAGGCTTATACGTAGTTTATTTACGTATAAGTATTAGCGAGTAGTCGAGATAGTCTAGCGCCTTCTAAGCCTCTTATATCCGAAAGACTTATCGCTTCTATTTCTACGTCGCTCGCTATAATACCTATTCGGTCCTCGGAGCTATAAGCCCGCTTCTACTAGTAGCTTAAGGATAGTTCTAAGCGCCTAGCTATACTATACGAGGACTTCTAGTTATCTTAGATACGGTATCGAGTAGTAATACGGTAGAAGTAGTACTTTAGGCTATATTTCGGTACTAATAAGTAATAAGTAAGTATAACTATAGGAGTTAAGCCGTAAGAAGAAGATAATAAGAGCCTTACTAGGGTTCTACTTATTATAGTAGTTAAGTTTACCTACCGTAACTCTATTAAAGTATCCTTTCGATCCTAGTACTATTCTATATTATCTCCCGCGTAATAAGGTATTAAGCTACGCTCTATAAAGCGATATTCTATAGATTATTAATTATACTATACGGCGGAGTATAATAGCTCGAAGAGGTTAATAATATTAATTCTATACTACCGCTACCCCTCCTTAGCGTCTTAAATTTAAGTCGTATACGGACCCGCTATATAGTATCTATACTAAGGAGTAGACTTTTAGTCCGTATAATATCCGGTAGAGTCTAAGGAATAATAGATAGTTTATAAATAGTATAATATCCCCGATAGAGACCTTTAACCCTTATTTATCTACCTTCCGAGCGTATTATACCTCTAACGAGTACCCGTTACCGCTATATAGGCTAGAAACGCTTCGTAGAGAGCGGACGTCGCGTACGTAATCTATAGATTTCTCTTTAATAAGCGATACGATACCGAGTCTTATAGAGGTTAGAGTACTTTAGGGCCGGTATATAGCCTAATAAATATACGCTAGTAAAGGTAAAACTCCGTGTCTTACTTCGATAAATAACTATACTTATACCTACGTAATAACCTTACCTCGCTCCTATAGCGATACGATAAACTTACCTATCGTTATCGATCTCTAACGCGTATAATATATTCTTACTTCTAGGTAGAAGCTATACTATATAGCTACTCTACTTCTACTTTATACCTCGATACGTACGTTACGAACCGCTCGCTTAGCTCTAGATAAATATAATATTATATTTATTACGAGGAATAAGAGGCGTTACCCTAACGGGGCTCTACTAGTAGGAAAACGATACCGGTATATCGACTACTATATTACCGGCTAGCGATATAACTAACCGTAGCCTAAGACTAGACTACTTAGCCGAAGAAATCATTAAAGTCCTCGTCGGAGTAGAGGTTAGTATAGTACTAGAATAATCAAAGGTAGCGTTCCTAATTTCTCCGTATAGCTAAGCTAACCGAGTCTAGGAGAAAGCTTTTACTATTTATAAGAGTAAAGTTTACGCTAGATCCGAGTTCTTTAAAGCGGCCTACTTACGTCGCTAGCTAGAAGGGCGAGAAAGAGTTATTAGACTTCCTAACGTAGATCCTATAGTCTTTAAGAGCTTTCTATACTACGTATATAAGGGTACAATCTATAAAACTATATACGAGAACTAGGAGGGTATTAACGCTCCTAAACTATAGGTACTAGCGGACTTCCTAGGGTATCGCGAGCTACGAAATACGGTAAATAATAGTATCTTAGCGGAGGTATATAGCCTAGGACTAGATCCTTTATACCTCGAATTAATTAAGTTCGTATTCGAATTAACGCCTAAGAAGTCTACTATCCGGCGGCTAGTAGCGGACGTCGCGATCGGAGGTACGTCGTAAAAGTACTTCGAGAAGAATTATTACTACTAGCCCGAGGAACTTATAATCGAGGCGGTATCGAGACTCTTCGATAACTAGTAAAGGCTCCTACGTATTATACTACCGTACTCCCGACGCTACGAGTACTATAAGTACGATAGTAAGGACTCGAAATATATATAGGTAGATAGAGTAAATATACCTCGAATACTCTATATACTACTAAGGGAGTTAAGCTAGAAAGATATATAAGAGATATCGAGGGATATTAAGTAGGTATTAGAGTACGAGTAACTCAATCTACTACGAATTTAGTATTCGTCTTTAGCTAGGAGGTTACTAAGATAGAGATAACGTTTAATATACGGTTAAGATATAAAAAGTATAGTATATAAATTATATTCTACTATATAAAGTAGGAGGTACCTTAAGAGAATCGAATACTCTAAACTCTCTACTTTATAATCCCCTATACTATTACTAGTCTATAATAGTAGGACTATATAGAGATATCCGAAAATGTTCCTTTACCTTATATAGTACGCTAGTCGTCGTAAAAGCTAATATCTATAACTCCTAGCTTAGGGACGCCGATATAGAGTTCTTCTAGTAATTTAGTATAGCGTCGTAGTTAGGAATCGTTCGATCTCGGTATAGCTATCTTTATTATTACCTAAACTAATACCTACCCCCTTCGCCCCGAATACCTTCTATATACCTCTCTTTTCGAGTACGAAAAGCACGACATCGCGTAAATCTAATAGTACTAGGACGTCTTTAAGACTACCCGCCTTCGTATACTTAACTAAATATTATCCGGAGCGTTAGTTAGTCTTAGAGAAGTCGCTATTCTAGATACTAATATAGAGCGAGCTAACTAAATCTATACTATTATAATCTTCTTACTTCGGTACCGTAAAGGTATCGATATATTTTAGTATTTTAACTTAGTATCGTAGCTATAGGTAGATACGTAGAAGATATTAACTAAAGAGACTTCCTAGTATATTAGGATTATAATCTCTATAGTACGCTACGGAGGGTAGACTAGTTAACTATAATTAATATAGTCTCTAGAAGATAGGCTTCGCCTCTTCTCGGAGCTAACGGTATACGTAGAGTAGTCTAAGATCGTTCTTATATAACGGGTATACTAAGCCCGCGAAAACTCTATCCTAAGAGTATATAGATACTTAGAATAGGTCGTATATATTAATCGCGGCTCTATACTACTAGCGACGCTTAAGGAAGTATATATACTTCCCGTAGTCGGGGGTATTATCTCCGCTAAGGATAACGATAGGCGGAATAATATCGCTAAATACTATATAGTAGATCCGCTTACGTAAGTCCGCGGGAAGCTCGTAGAGCCTCTTAAAGCTCTTCTATTCTAGCCGAAGTAAGTTATCGATACGGTACGGGTCGATCGTAACGTTTCTAAGTATTCTAGGAAATAAGTACTATAGCGGGTAGGCCGGTCGATAAGTAGATCTACTATTATACTTACGGTAACTAGGCTAATATTATAATATATATATACCGCCGCTATAGTTATAATCGCTATATCGATAGTCTTCTACTAGTCCTATAAAGTAGTATAAGGGCCGGTGTCCTTAGACTAGTATTATACGCCGTAGATCTCCTTCTATTAGTACGTAGTCTTCGTAAAATATATATAAGTATTAGCTAAGATACGGGTAATATACCGATATCCGAACTCTTCCCCTAGCTTACGAGTCTACCTAATAATAGCCGCGATAATTAACTATAGAAGATCGCGTTCGTAAGGTAGATCGAGATAGTCGAGCGCCTTTTAGAACCTATCGTCGATAAAGACTCGTCTCTTCTATTTCTATATCGCTCGCCGTAACGTTTTTTTTAGCTCTAAGATCTATAGTACCGCTCCTATCGATAACTCGAGGAAACTAGTACGCGCTATACGGTACTTTCGGGGGTAATATAGTTATCTTAAGTATAGTATAGACTAGTAATATATAAGGTAGCGCTATTATTTATGTTTTAGTAGCTAATAGTAAGTAAGTTTAGAAATATAATATAAGCGACGGAATAATAGGCTATATATATATATATACCTAGATTAAAGTAAAGTAAGAATTATCGACTATAGACGTTAGGAAATAATATTAGGCGTCGAACGAGGCTTATAAAGGTTATTATCCCTATTCCGGATCCTATTATCTATAAAACCTTCTTAAAGTAGTATACGAAGGATATACTATCGGTATTAGCTAGGTCGAGATCTCCTAGTACTTACTATAAATTAGTAGCTATAGAATTATCCTTAGTAACTTTAACGTCTTAGCGTACTAAATTTAAGCCGTTATTATTACTATATATTATTTATACTATAGTTTATAGCTATACGTATAATACTAGGAACGAGATCGTTATTTAAGCGGCTATAGTAACTACGAAGATAACCTATAGTACCTATATATACTAGTAAAAGTTAGGGGAGCGCGAGCGTAACGTAGTAAAAGAGGTAGGATAAGAGCTAAAGACGTTAATCCGTACTAAGTCTATAATAACGATAATCCTACCGCGGCTAATACGCGACTTATCTATTATCTAGGATAGGGTAATCCTTATATAATACCGGCTTACTAATCTCTACTATACTAATAGATCGACGTCTATATTTACGGTAACTTATAGGTACTATAGATATAGTACTATTTAGCGCTACCCTTAAAGCTAGATATATACGCGGCTACGTCTCCTACGAGTACGATATCTTCCTTAATCGCTTACTACTTATCTTTTATTAAAGCCTCGTAAGTAACTCCTCGAAGACGTTCTCCGTTATCTTAGCTAACTTTACTACTTTACTTAGACCCTCGTATCCGGCTCTAGGCTATACGTACCTAATATTTATCTAATTACCGAAGCCGTTAACTACTAAGCTCTAGAAGCCTAGTAATATATACTCCGACCGTCTATCTAGAGCTCTCGTTCGAATTTTACCGCTCGTCTTCGTATATATCGTACGATAATAGCCGTTAGTATAGTCGTCTACCCTAAAAGACCGGTCCTTAAATCGAACTTTATGTTTTAATACCGCTTCCTACCGCGCGATCTTCCCGTTAAATCTATCGAAGATAACGTAGTCTAAGTTACGATTCGTACTTCGAAGAAGGGGCGTAATATAGCGATCTAGACCGTACCTCTAGAGGGGCCTCGGTCGTCGCTACCGCCGACTAGCTTCCGGCTCCTAAATCTACTACCGGAGATTCGTACGCTTATCTACGGAATAGCCTTCGATAAAGATAAGCCGCTAACTCTAAAATAGCTAAATTAGCTAGGTAGCCCCTTTACTACCTAACGAACCGCCTTACTACGCGTCTATAATCTAATCTACCTAGAGAGTACGTACTCTTATATATACGATAACTATAGTAAGACTCTCGTATATTAACGCTTCCTAGCTTTACTAGAGCTCTACGCTTACTTTACCTTTATCGCTTCGCGTAGCTACGAGCCCTTTATACCTTTAGTAGCTAGCGCTTACTATATAATACGCGAGGATAAGGAGGCTAGCTACGATAAATATCTCTAGGGGCTAATAAAATAGTACTTCTCGCCGTTTATTACGCGCGTCTACTTAGTATTTACCGACTTCGATCCCTATACCTCGATAGCGATAGGAGATTATATAGTATATCGATAGGATCGCGCCGGCGATATCGTCCGTTATAGGTTTAATCGTAACGTCGTAGTACTTCGTCTAATAGAATATATCGCGTAGTACTATAGACTATTATAAATAGATCTATACTTCGATAGATATAGCCCGACGGCGCCGTAGGGGTCGGGCGTTATCGATCTCGAATATTACCTACTTATTACCGATCGCCTATCGAAAGTCGCGGCGAAGGATATCCGACTCGTACCGAATTAAGACCGGCTACTACCGCGAAGAGCTAGAGTCGCGGTACTATTAATCCCTCGCCTCCTAGAGTATAGTTATACTCGTAGTAGTCTAGACTAGTTAAAGTACCGCTATAAGTAGAATTATAATAGAAAGACGTAAGAATAGTTCCGATAAGAAGGAACCGGTAGATAATAGAGGAGTTAGGCTAGAACGTACTCGGATCTAGCTCGGGAAAAGGAGATTATAGGCTCTCTTAGATATTTATAGTAGTATTACGGTACTAGATAGCGTCGTAAAAGGTCCGTAATCGGCGGTATAACTCGCTAGTATAGTTTAGTAGTAGTAGGCTAAGTACGTAGTAGAATAAAAGGTTCTATAGTAGTTTCTTTTATATAAGGAATAAGTATATAGTATAGTTATTATACGAGGGAAAATACTAGCTAGTAAAGCTAAAACTTAAGTTATTATAGGGTCCTCTAGTTAGGATAGTAGCTAGCTACCTAGGCCGACGCTTCGTATATAAGCTCTAGCTTATACGCTAACTATAGTAATAAGCTCGCTTTATATATAGTTAATATAGTACGCTACGCCGCTTTATATATAAGCTCGGTACTTTACTTTCGTTATTATTAGGTCGAATACCTTTAGACCCTTTACTTCGCGCTTAATACTACGTATTAAGAACTAATAGACTCCTATCTACGTATAACTACTATAATATTAAACGCCTATTACTAGCGCTACGGAATCTAGCGAGCCGTTACTACTATCGCGTAGCTAATATCGGATATAAGATAATAGCTATACTATATATCCTATTAATTATAGAACTACTAGAGAATATCCTACTCTACGTCGAAGATCCGCTATAGCTCTTCGTCCTACAATTAGTAGATCGTACCTTTAAATAGATAATTTAGGGTTTAAAAGTACTTCGGCGAAAGATATTCCTCGAGCCGACCGAGTAGCGCTATACCCTCGTATATACTCTTACTAACCGTCGTATCGTAAGACTTACCTCTCTAACTATTATTAAATTATAGCCGGCCGCCTATAGTAGGGAGACCTTATAGGTCGATATCTTCTCTACTACGGTATCGAAAGAATATAAAAGTAATCGCTTATCGATAAAGAGCTTAAGCGCCTCGTAGCGATGTATTAAGATTAGTACTACTAGGGACACGGTTATTAAAAAGTATTTACTAGACGATTATAATATCCTCTACTCCGAAGCTTAAATAGTATAATATACTATACTCGGAGGAATCTAGGACGAGGCTTAGCGTATTATAGCCGATCGTAGGCTAGCTAAGCGGGTCCCTAGAGTCGACTATAGCCCCTCGGATTTGGAGTAGTTTATAGAAGGACGTTAATAAGCCTTATAGCTCTTATTATAAGGAGTAACTTAGTAAGCGGGCTCGACCTCTAGTATAGAGAAAGCTAAGCTAGATCTATCCTATTATAGGGACAAGCTCGTCCGGCTTAATAAGCGGGGCGATAAATACTATTATTTATACTACTTAAAGCTTCTAATAGATAGCTAGCGATTTTTTTTAACTAAATATAGTCTAGTTATACGATAGATATTTACGTATTTAAGTAAGAAGTCTAGGTAGCCGCGGTAGTTATAAAAAGTAGCTATATAGTTACCGTCTACTACTTATAGGTCTTTCTATATCTATACGTACGATATTATACTCGAGAATATTATCCGTAAGTCTCTATAGTAATATCCTCGTATAGTACCTAGGAACCCTCTATAACCCCGGCGAGGGAAAGTATAGTACGGTATAATCGTACGTATAGCTACGTAGTTTTATATTCCGGAGACTCTAGAACTATTAGCTAAAGCTATTATTTTATAGAAGTTATAGGTCTATTTTTACTAGATAACCTAGGTTAAGACTCGCGATATCTATATAACTTAATACGAAGTATTTAGTACTTACTTTTAGTTAGAATACTATAACTAAATACGTAATCTATAAGCTATAAAGTTAAACAAAGCGGATAGTAGTAGAAGGCCGCTAGGAAATATACTTAAGATTAAGACCCGATAAGATTAGAGGCCGAGTCGAAGACTATAGGAAATATATATAGTAAGGAATTCTTAAGTATATATATAGTAGAGGACGTTAATAGGCTTATATATAGTATATCTAAGTCGAAGTAGTAGTAAGTAGTCGAGATATTTAATACTTTATATACCTCTCTTCTACTACGACTCGATCCTATATCGCTCGCTTTAATACCCTCCTAGTTCTACCTCTTTCTATAGCTTAAGGATACTATTAGCGGTTATACGGTAAAATCGAAAGATTTTTAGATATCTAAGTTAAGTTCTTAGATAGGGAGCTCCTAATATATATATTAGAAACAACTTAAATCCTAAAACTCTAAATTAGGTCTAATTATAGCGTGTTCGTATATTCGTTTATATAATACACCGAGTTATATATATATAAATATATATTAAGATAGGTTATAAGTATAGGTAGATTATTTAAGAGTCTTAGAGTAAACTGCCTATAAATAAGCTATAGATAGTCGAATTACGATATATAGGGTACTAATCTACTACTAAAATAACTACCCCTATAATAAATAATATATAACGCCGGGGTAAGGAGGCTACGAACGCTACTATAAATATATAGCGACCGTAGCGTAGGGGATAGAAGAAGCCTAATTATAAGGGCGACTTTACTACTAGATAACTAAGCTTATAGTTAGCTATTAGTATACTATTTATATACTATTTATATACTGTCTATACGCTGTTTATATACTGTTCGTATATTATTTGAATTTATATATAAGAACTCGCTTTACTTTTCCTACTATAGTTTACGTACCTTATATTATTCGCTTAACGTTTACTTACCTATTCGCGCTTTACTTACTTACTATTCGCGCTTTACTTACTTACTATTCGCGCTCTTATTCCTCGTTTCCCTTAGTAGTATTACTACTACTACTACTACTACTACTACTACTACTACTACTACTACTACTACTACTACTATACCCGCTACTAACGCCGCCTCCTTTAACCGCCTATAAGTAGCTAGTTAGTATTACTTAGTATTATAGGTAGTATAGGATAACTAGTTAGATAATTATATATCTAGCGATACGACGAAATATAAGGCGGTATCCTAAGCGCTACGAAAGTATTATACCGTATAGCGTATAGTCGAGACTTCTAATAGGGTTAACTATATAGTTCCCTATAGCTAGTAAGTATTCTTAGGGTATTTACGATACTATTCGCTAATAATCTATCGGGTATTCGCGTCCTCCGCTATTAGGTAAAGAAACGAGTATACGTATCTAAAAGGTAGTAAACGGTAGTCTACTAAGTATCCTGAAGACTACTAGCGTCAAAAAGCTAAAGTTACTAAACTATCAACAGACTAAGAACCAAAGTAGAAGAAGGGAGTAAACATGGAATGTAGTTAAAATTACGTAATAGAGTTAGGAGAAAAAAAGGCAAGGAGAAGGAAATTAAAACTATAAGTAAACAATATAAAAAAAAAAAGGAATTGTGATGTCGTGTAATTATAATGTGTTCGTAATTTGAACTAATTACGTATTAACGTGCTTAAAAGAATTCGAAAGCTGCTAGCTTCGTAAAAAAAAACTGATGTGCGTTAAAAGAATTTGGTCTAAAAATAGATATCATCGCAAAATTCTCAGAAAATTTCCTATCTAACGTATCTCTCGTCTATTCTAAGAATTGCTTCGCGCGTATAAAACAGTTATCCTCTATTCTTTCTGATGAACCCTGATCCTTATTTCTCCTCTTCCTCCGCTATTAGGTAACCTATATAGAGTCCTTAGTAGTACTAACGAGGTATACGTATTCTACCGTATAAAGGGTAAGTCTACTTATAGTTATCTCGAAGACCTACTACTAGCGCTACTACTATTACTACTACTACCTATTCCTAACGAGTACTAAGTTACTACCCTTAAGTAGTAGAATAAGGCGCTAGAGGCGTAGGTAGAAATACTAATAGTAAGATTAGCGGTATTAGAGGCTAAGGTTAGTAAAATTAATAGAAATATAGGTAAGATATATAATACCTATAAGGTAATAAAGGATAGGGTAAAGGGATTTATAGGCGATAAATAAACTCGATAGGCTATTTAAGGCTATTTATAGATTATTCGTAGACTATTCGTAGACTATTCGTATTATTATTCGAGAAAATTAATATACTAAAGTTAAGGAGATAATTATTTCTAATATATAGAAATAGAGCTCCGTCGGCTAGGCGTCTTAAATTTAAGCCGTATACGGACCTCCTATACGCCGCCCGTAACGATACCGCTATATAAGAACGATTTAGTATTATATAGTACGTATAATATAAGGTTAAGCTTATTTTACGCTTCTCGTAATACAAAAATAATAGGCCCTAAAGGTCCTATATCCGAGCCCGTATACTATATATCTAAACCTTAGCTAGCTATAGAAATATTAGCTAGGCTAGTCTTAGCGGTAGCTAGTAATATACCTTACTAGATACGCGTTATATTATTAGTACTTTCCGCGTAAGGAGGTAGGTTAGTCGCGCTTAGGGCGACGGTAACGCCGCTATTATTACCGGAGCTATAGTCCTAGCTAGTATAGGACTTTTCGAAACGAGCCCGCGCCTTACGAATATAGTTCTCCTTACGGACCTTACTCCGCTATTAGAGCCTCTATCTCTCTTCTTACGTACCGCGCTTACTCGCCGACTATACTACTATAGTAAGTATTCCGTAAATAGTATATACTATATTATTTCCGGCGTTATAGAGGTACGAGGTAGTAAGGCTAAATTCGTTAAGGATAGTACTAAGAGAGTAAGAAGAGGGGTCTTTAGTATAGACCTAGTATATAGTAGCCGAGTCGACGGTATCGATAATATAGTAATAGTCGTAGATATTAAAGCTAGCTTAGCGGTACTAGTTTATATCTACCCTTAGATTATAGCCTATAATAACTATCTTACGTAGCTCTTCGCTTAATACTAAGCCTCCTACGGCCTTCTCGGTAAATCCGCTAAATAGTTCGTTAAGATAGCTAGCGATAGCTTTACTAATACTCTCCTATAGCGTAAGCTTACTCCGACTAAATCTAAAATCGTTTAGGCATCCCTAGATATACTCCGAATTTATAAGGTATTCGTACTCTATAATACGGAAGTTATATACGCGTATTATCTAAGTAGAAAATAAAACTAATTTTATACGTAAGGACTTAGTCCCTATACGACGATTAGACCTTACTAATTATACTCGCGTATAGTAATACGACTAGGTAAACTACTTATAACTAGTTATAGTATATAGACCCTTTAAGACGGTTAAAACCTCTTTCTAATATTATATTAGCTTAATCTAGTATTAGACTTATACTACGCTACTACGGACAACGACCTTTTCTAGCTATCTATCTCTAGTAACTATCTATATACTACCTACGAATATAATTAAGCTTACTAAGAACGAAGCGCGGTTAATATTATTAGCCTCTTAATCTATAGATAAAATACTAAACGTGAGTTCTAAAAACTTATATACTAATTTGTCTAATAAGCGTAGATCGACCTTAATAAGCTACCTAAAGGTATCGATATAACCCCGGAAGCCTTTACTAGTAAGTAGGATACTCTTAAGAAGAAGCTCGCTACTAGTATACCTAGTAGCGTAGATAGCGAACCTCTAAAGGTATATACTTATACGTATACCGGCGGGTCTTTCGAACTAATTACGTATCCTAGACTATATCGACTCGTCGTAAGCGCGGTAAGAAGGCTCCTAACGAGAGCGCTAATAATAGTACGTTGCCGGTAAAGAAGCTTAAGCTAATACTAAAGAAGAAGGGCGGTTAAAAAGCTACTCTAGCTAGGAAGGTTAAAATAGACGATATAGAGATACCGGAGAAGATAGGTATCGGAAGTATAGAGGAAGATCCTCGTAGCGCTATAAGATAGGTAGAGAAAGATATTACTAAGGAAGAAGAAGCGGACGTCGTTAAGGCTATAGAGGTAGGCGTTTCCGAGACTAAGTACGCGGCTTAGGATACCGATATAACTATAGATATAGTCGTTACTAATACCGAAGATATAGTTAAGGATACCGACGCTATTAAGGAGGAGGATCTTATTAAGGACGTCGAAATCGCCGAGTCTTAGGATACCGACGCTACTAAGGAGGAGGATCTTATTAAGGACGTCGATATCGCCGAGTCTAAGGATACCGACGCTATTAAGGAGGAGGATCTTATTAAGGACGTCGATATCGCCGAGTCTAAGGATACCGAAGCTACTAAGGAGGAGGATCTTATTAAGGACGTCGAAATCGCCGAGTCTAAGGATACCGAAGCTATTAAGGAGGAGGATCTTATTAAGGACGTCGATATCGCCGAGTCTAAGGATACCGAAGCTACTAAGGAGGAGGATCTTATTAAGGACGTTGAAATCGCCGAGTCCGAGGATACCGACGCTACTAAGGAGGAGGATCTTATTAAGGACGTTAAAATCGCCGAGTCCGAGGATACCGACGCTACTAAGGAGGAGGATCTTATTAAGGACGTCGAAATCGCCGAGTCCGAGGATACCGACGCTACTAAGGAGGAGGATCTTATTAAGGACGTTAAAATCGCCGAGTCTAAGGATACCGACGCTACTAAGGTTAAAGAAACGGCTATAGATACTAATATAGCTAAAGCTAAGGATATCGACATTATTTAGGCGGAGGATATAGCTTATATTACTAACGTCGTTAACGCTAGCGAGACTAACGAGCTCGTCTAGAGTATAATACCGATCTATTATTATAGGAGATAGAGTAGGACGGTATAGATAATCCTAGCTATAGTTAGCGTAGTACTATAGTAGCTAAAGATACTAGCCCTATAAGGCCGAAAAAGGCTTATATAGGGTAATAAATAGTACTTCGGCGACATTTACTATATAGATATATAATATAATATAATTAATAAGTTTACGATTAATATAGGCTCTCGAGGCTAGCTACGCTACTAGACTTCGTAACTAGTACGAGCTTATAAGGAAGTTATAGAGATAGTAGCGTAGATCCTCGTTAACCTTAGACTACGTCTTAAAGGACGCCTCCTTCTTATACTCTTCTAACGTTATAATCGTCTCCTTAATCTTCTTCTTATCCCTCGAGACCGTCTTTATTATCTCCTTAAGAGTACTTTCCTTCTTCTCTACCGAATTAATCGTCGCTATTACCCCCGGATTAATCTTCTTCTTTATCCTCTAGAACCGCTCCGTTATAATCTTTAGGTTCGCCTTATACGCGGCTATATCCTACGCGTAGAAGTCGTAAGGGCTATTAGGTCTCCCGAACGAAGAAGACTCCTCCTAGATCTAGTCGTACTCCTTTTCTTACGCGTATTGTTAAGCTTTAACGAAATTATTAATTATATACTCGAGTTTCTAAGATTCTAGCTATTTATCCGATATTTACTAGCCTTTACGTTTAGAAGTAGACTCGAGGTCGGTAGTCTCGCCGTTAAAGCTACCGAGTTTTCTCCGTTCGTCGTTAAGTATAGCTTCGGCTTCCTCGTATTTTTACGTTACTTACCGGCCTTTATTCTAAATTGTTTAGAGCTTATCTTAATATACCTTAAGTATAGTTTCGGCGTTAGGGATTCCTATTACGCGCTAGAAAGATCGCTACTAGTCTATTCGGTATTAATACTAGTATCTCGTACTTCTTACTATAGCGGCTCGATAGACCCTTATACTTTTATTAAAGCTATCTTAAGCTTATTAAGATTCTCTTATAATTACTCGGGCTTAGCGCCCTTATTAGAAGAAAAGTCCTTTATATTATTCTCTATCCGCTTAAGCCTAGATATTCTCTATTAGGGTAGTAATAGTCTCCTTTATTTCCTTTACGGAAGCGATAATACTACTAGAGGAGTTACTATAAGTCTACGATTTAGCGAGCTAGATCTTATATATCTTCCGATCGAGATCTTACTTCGGCTATCGGCCGTTCTTTAGCTTTTATATATCTCTAATTATTTCTTCCTAGATAGTAGCGAGAGCCGACTCTTCCTTTCTAAGCTCTACCGCGATAGCGCCTAGCTTTAGTAGCGTAAGTAGAACGCCGCTACCTTAAGCCGTAGAATCGCTAGAAAGAGTACTACTTAGATTATAGACGTCGCCTTCTATTATAACGCTCTTTAGCCTAATAGAAGGGTCGAACGTTACTTTCTTTACCGCGTATATAAGATTATTACTAAATATATATTCTATAGCTTTCTCTACCTCGTACGTATAGCTAATAAGGTTAATCGTAAGATAGCCCTTACCGGGTACTAGTTTCTACGTATTAACTACGCGATCTATAGGCGCTCTATAGGTATTAATCTTATCGAGCGGCATAACGGTTACTCGACGTCTAAGCTTACTATTATTAATTAGTACTAATAATACCTTCGTACTATCGACTACGACGTTATATAGTCGTCTACTAGTATAGATCTCTAGTACTAAGCTTACTTCGGTAGAGTCTCTAGGTAGATTAAATAGTTATACGACTAGACCCTTAATACGTCTTCGATCGAAGTTCGGCTCCGGATCCGAGTAAGAGAAGTCTAACCCTTATACTTATCTTCGAAGACTATCTACCTCGCTTTAAAGAACGCGTATCCGTTTCTTAAGCTATACCTTCTATACTTACTACCCTTCTTTACATTATAGCTAGAAGCCTAGTTTCTTAAGTTCCTTCTAAAGCTTAGATACTTCTATTCGTAGCGATTTAAGGTCTTTTAGTATACCCGAGTTCTCCTCTTCTACTTTCTTCGCTCGGGGCTCGTCCTCTTTAATACGCGCTTTAAAGTAGCTAATCTTAAGCTTCGATTATTTAATCTCGGTACTAGCCTTACTCGTATAATATCGAGCCGAGGCGAGCTATCTAGCGTATCTACCGTCGGAGCCTACGCTCGATAAGATACTAGTCTATAGGGTCTAAAGAAGCTCCTCTTTACTTTCTACTTTAGCCTTTTATTAAACGATTACTTATTCGAAGCTTCAAATTATGCCTTAAGCTTCTTATATACCTTAGTTTTTTTAATTTAGCTAGTTCTCTAGGTCCTTTATAGATACCTAACCTCTCTATATCCGTCCCTATTCTTCTACGATAGACCCTTACTTTAGCTCTACTATAGTCTTTAGTCGCTTAAGCTCTTTAGAGTACTCTTTAATACTCTATTCTAGCTTTACGAATTTACCGCCCTTTCGAAGTTCCTTATCTCGTACTATACGTACTTTCTCTATATATACTTCTAGTATACCGATCTCCCGCTATAGCTTCTTAGCGTTATCCTTAAGATACGATACGCGCTCCTTCTTCTCTACTAGATCTCGCGCGCTTTATTAGACCTTCTATATTAATCTTATATAGTCGTACGCTACGACGAGATTCGTAAGTCGTATAATATCGCTTTATATACTCCGGAATTCTAAGAACGCGCGCTCCTTATTTTATAGCTTATCTAATTTTAGCTCGATCTCCTTATTTAGTAGACCTTCTAGCTCTTCGACCTTAGCCTACTTCTTATTTATAGTCCTCGGCGTACTTCTTATTTATCGTCCTTAGCGCCTTCTCCGGCCTATCTTTAAATATACGCGTTCCCGCCGCCTCTTCTACTATATTTAAAATTTTAGTACTCTATATATTAAGGACTTTAGTAATCTTACCCTATATAATAAGGAATTTTAGCTTATTAATGTTTAGCTATACGCTCTAGAAGAGGTTCTATATAGTTTTTTACTATATACGGTATCTATTAATAAGGTATCTATAGGTACCGCCTAGTATAATCTACCGCGTAACGCTAATCGTCGTATAATCTTCGAAGCTAATAGGCGTCTTAACCTTATCGCTATTATCGAAGACGAATATAACCGACGCTTTCGTAATATAAGCCTACCTACGCTTTTATATTAGGTTACTAGCGCCTCTACTAGCGCGTAGAGGATATATAGAAGACCTAGTAGTAAGGCGCGAGGATATAGTTATAGACCCCTTCGTTACTTCTTAATAACTACGGCTTTACTTTTAGGGTTCTCCTTATTTCCGGATATACTACGCCTCGTTAGTTATATATATACTTACGCTTTATATATATATAAGTAAGTACTAGCTTTCGGATACCGGTCCGTATAATTTTATATCTCTCCGCTACTCCTAAGAAGACCCTTACCGCTATTACCGAGCTCGCCGGATATACTAATACTACTCGAACCGTACTTTCCTATAATACCGCCGTAGTATTCTCTCCTATCGGAAGTTATAGTAGTCCCGATACGGAAACGCGACGGCGGAATTACTAAAGTAAAACTTTAATCGGACCGTAAAATCGCGAAACTACTACGCGTACTATACGCTATAGAGGGAACGGAAATAGATAACGTAATTCTAGCCTATAGTAACGAATACCTCGAGCCTACGGTCTATATACGCGACGTATTTATTAATCTATAGAAAAGTATAATAACTTAGTATAGCTAATAGATTAGATAGTTATACCTCTAGCCTAGTAACGAACTTATATTTTTTATAGAACCGAAAATAATAGGGCTCTAGGCTCTCTTACTACCCGAAGATAGTAGCGCCCTAATATATTTATATATTAAAGTAGGCTACCCTAGCCCTAGAGTATACCGATTATAGAGGAGAAGGCTAATAGATAACCTTACTAGGCTTTAAATACGCTTAAGTACTATTATACGCGTTAGGGTATACGCTAAGAATATTAGATAATCTAGTAGCGATATCTCCCTATAATAGTAACCTACGAGAATAGCCGTTACTTAAAAGATACGATATAGGTCGGCTATTAGGTACTATATCTAGATACCTAGGAGTAGAAAAGCTAAGTAGAAGTACTAGTTCTAGTTTTTAACGGCGAAGACGAGATACGCGCGTACTCGCGCCCTCTACGCGAGAGGGCTCCGGACGATATATATTTCGTCGACGTACGTTATAGGCCTACCTAAATTACCGTAACCGAGTACTATAACCCCGACTTTACTAATTAAATTAATTAAGTCGCGTAAGGTATCGAAGTAGCGCTTATAAGCGATCCGTATCTTACTATAGTAGCCGTAACTAATAAGGCGGATAGTATAGTAATATCTACCCGGGAGGTATAGTCGTTATATAGGAGATAGAGCGTAGAAGTATCTATCGGACGCGCGTAATAACGTATACGTTACGTTAGTAAGGTAACGGACTAGTATATCTATATATAGGGGTACTTCTATCGGTAACTTAAAATAGGATACCGATATAAGAGCCCTTATCTCTACGTTCGCGTAATAGTACGATCTCGGAGCTAGAGTCGATTTTAAAGAGTATTAATAAGTAGTAGCCGAGTAGATTTAGATAAGGACTATATAGAGACTACCGTCGAACTAGAGAGAGATAGTAGCTAGTAGCCCTAGGCTCGGATAGTATAAATACTCTACGGTATAGTTAATTCCCCGACTACTTATAATACGTATCGTCTCCGCTACCGCGTAAGACTCTACGGAAGTATAGCGCTTAAGGCTCCCGAATTTACCGCGAGTACCTAGGGTCTACGGATAAGGATCGCGAGACGCTACTAAATACTAACGTAGCTATTACGTTACCCGAAAATTATATATAGGCCTATACCTCTAAGCGATATCTCCTTACTAATTACCTAGTCGAGTATATAATATACTACTCCTTAAGCTCCTATATACGTATACGTATATAAGGCTAGTATCGGTATATACGGTAGTAACGTCCGATTAGAATAAGAAATTAAGAATACTAATATTATACTCGGAATCGAGACCTTAGCCGTTAGTACGCTCTAAACCTCGCGTAAGGGGATATCTAGGGTAGTTAACGCGTTCGATACCTACGCCGTTATACTCTAGCTAGGGAGTCCTTACTAACGGGAGTATAGAGTACTTTAGGAGGCGAGATATACGGATATATAAGCGAGATAGGAGGGCGATAGTCCTTTATCCCTCGGCTAACTCGGGTAGTAACTTAGATAGCGATAGCCGCCGAGCTCTACTATAATAAGCGCGCCTAAATAAGTAAAGTAGACTAGGGAGAGGTCGGTCGGACCGCGTAGGCTATAGGGCGGTAGAGCGCGTAGACCCTATCGTAAGGGCGATATAGAAGCTTACCGTCCTTACGAGGTACTATACTATACCTAGATAGGCTTATCCTTATAGAGGCCTCCTTACCGGGTACTAGATATAGTACTACCTATATATAGTTACTCTAGCGGATACTCTATTTACCCGTAACTATAAAACGTACTAGACGATATACTAGAGCTTATTAAGAAACGTAATTCGGTAGTAATAATCGATTTCGCCCCCGAATTTATAAGAGAGTAAGAATTCTAATAGCCTACCTAACGTCGTAGAAGAAATAAATACAATCGAATAAGTCGCGAAGTATATTATATACGTCGGTAAAAAGATCGAATATAATTACGTCTTACTAGAAAGTAACTCTAATAGGATCCCGAGTACGCCTAGAGGTCTAGACGATATTTCGAAGTATCCTAATCTAATTAATCTACTCCTAGAGAGAGGTATTAGCGAGTAATATACGGTAAAGATTACTAGGAGGAACGTACTAAGGGTTCGGTATAAGGTTAATAGGGTCGCGGGGAGATTATAGAAGGAGCTATATCCTTTAGAGGGTAGAAGTAGGAAGTCTATTAGGCTTACGAGTATTATACTTAATAGGAAGGGAGTAAATATAAAGTATAAAATTTAAAGGACTTTTTCTAGGCTACTAATAGATAATATATAGAACTTATAAAGACCTCTCGGATACCGCTAGTATCTATTCTATCTCTCTTTTAGCGCGCTAATACCTCCTACTAAGTAAGAGTTATAGATATACTTTTTTCGGAAGGGTCCTAGCCTTCGCGGCTCCTAGCTTTATACCTTTTAACTTTTCTCTTAGTTCTTTAATCTTATCTTTAGTATCTCTAAGCTACGCTTTTAAAGTCTCCTACTTCTCTTCCTACGTCTTCTATCGATTCTCCTATATAGACTCGGTACGCTCCTTTACCGCTTTCTTTACGGCCTTCGCTTCCTCCTACCTAGCCTTCGAGTATTCCGCCCTTAACTATTTAAAGATATTATACTTTAAGCGTTCCTACTACTTGACTTCGATCTCTACCTTATATAACTTAGCTTAGAGGTTATTACGTTTACTCTTTACCGCCTCTAGCTCGCTATTGTAGTCGTAACCTATCGCTTCTACTTAAGCTTCTAATTCCCGGATACGAGTATTCTTTTTACTAATCGATTCCTTCGTATTGTCCTTTACGCTTTATACGGTCTCCTACTCTTCCTACTTAGGAGGTTTCCCCTCTACCGGCGTTTACGGTACCTCCGGCTCTCTACTACTATTTCTAGTAGTACTAAAGGCCGTACCGCTACTACTACGTACCTTAATAGCCTTATTACTCTCTACGGGAAGAGTCCTCCGTTTCTTCGATAGTATATCGCCCTCTAGCTCGTTAGCTTTACGTTTACTAGTAATCTTAATCGGAGTATCTACTATAGTCGTAGGCCTCGGCGGTATATTACTATTTATATCCGCGTTAGTTTTATCTAGCGTAGTACCGAAATACTCGTTACCTATAGACTTATCTATTTTAAAGGATAGCGATAGTTATTATTTTAAACCTTTAAATAGCTATACCGTTATTCGGATATACTAATAGTCGTTAGATACGGTAGTAGTTAGATACTAGTAACTATTAGTAGTAGGGAAATAAGAGTAAAATAATAAGAGTGAAATAATAAGAGTAAAATAGCTACTTAAATAAGACCCGTAACGCTTTAGCGAGCGCGCTTAGTCTTAGATACTACTAGCTTATACTATACTCCTTATACTATTATCTACTAGCTATTATATACGCCCCGGCTACTTCGAGTACCTAGTAAAGGTAGCGATATATAGTATTACGGATTAATTCTATAATTTAATACCGTTAGGGAGCTAGTATACGAGGCGTACCGCGCTCTCTCTAGCTATACTATATTATTTCCTTCTAAGCTGTCTCTCGAGCTTCTAATTCTCCTCTAGTAGCGTATCGACTAGCTTCTATAGATCTTTAGCGTACCCCTCGTATATAAGATTATACTCTACGCGCTATTTAAGATACTCGTTCTCCTCTTCTTATACCGTAATCTTCTTTCGCGCTCGCTAACGTTATTCTATAGACTACGTATATATTCTAGTATAATTTATACTTATACCCCGAGTACTACTACGGTCTCCTAGTTCTAGGGGGGCTCGTACTCTTTATTATTATCTACTTCGTACCGGCGATCTAACCCTATATAGTTATTGGCCGCGCCGTCCTTAATACGCTATAGTCGATAGCGACTTTAGTTACCTACGAGGTAATATTACCGGCTCCGTAGTCCCCCTCTACCGTCGGTAAGCTCGAGAATCTAGTCCCTAGTTAAAATACCTCGGATATACCCCCGCGCGATAAGCTTAATTAGCGATATTACGCTACTTCAATAATATATACGAGTCGCCTATATTATTAAGTAGGCTTCGGATATATCTAGAACTACTAATAGAGCGGCTCTATAATACCTCTTTAACGATACCTATATATATAGCCCTCGTTATTTCTCCTTTAGAAGCTATAGCTAGTAATAAGAGGCTAACCGAGACTATAGTAGCTCGAAGCGGTATTATATATTATCGGTACCTTAGTTAGGGAAGCGATAAGCTCCTTACGGCTTATCGGTATTTAACGCGGCGCGTAGGTAGTTAATAGGAACTACTAGACTAATAATACTCTCTAGTACTCCTTCTACTCTTCGATAGTAGTAGCCCGTTAATAAGCGATACGCTATAGCGATAAGAGTTTATATCGGTAGGTAACCTCGGGTTATAAAAAGGTATAAGTTACGCGATACTCTATAATAGTCTAAGAAACTAGAAGTATACTATAGAATTAAGAATAAATCTATATCGAGCTATTCGTAAGTAATAGTATATATAAGAGCGCCCTATTAATAATCTTATTCCCTAGCTAACTATTTCCTAGTATTATAGATTAACGGCTAGAGCGGTTTATCTCGAGGCTACGTAGTATACCTAGATAGCCGGTACGCTATTACGCGTACCCTCTTCCCTTAGACTAGTAGAGTTCGCGGCTATAGCCGACGCTCGTCCCTACTAAGTACGCGTAGAAGGTAAGTCTCGCTCGCTATCTATATAATTCGTCTAGCTCTAGCGTAAGATATACTTACGTTATAGAGCGTATATAGACCTAGTAATCGAGGTCTACGAAATATTAACGCGTATCTAGGGACTAGAACTAATATCTTATATCGCCGTATCAAGTAAGGCGATATCTTCGACCGTTACCTCGTCGCGCCTTATCGCTACGTATCTATCGTATTAGCTATATAGTAGTTATAAGCGATACGTTATATAAGCGAGGAGTAAGATAGGTATACGTCTTTTACTTAGCGAGCCTAGGTACGACTTTACCTTAGTTATAATAATAGCTACGACGACTAGTAGGCTAATTATTACGATCTCGTCTAGAATACGGCCTCGGTAATAGGGTTACCGCTACTATATACGTAAATCTCGAATTCTCTAGACTAGCTAATAGTAGGACTAAATATTACGGCGTACGGATCGGCTTATATAGCGCCTATAGAGGGCCCCTTCTACCGGTACGAGCTTCGAGGGACGAGCTTCGAGGGATATAAGGATATAGGTTCCGACGAAGAGTTCTACTAGGTACCTTAATCTACTCTAGAAGGCTTTACGAGTACGCTAAACTTATACGAGACCGTATACCTAAAGTATAGCTCCTCTTTAAGATCCTTAGATAGCCGAGGTCTATAGATAGTTAAGAGTTATAAATATATTAGTATCTATTCCGTACCCTATACTCGAAGGGCCTATAGCGCTAATAAAGAGAAGGTCTACTACGGGTCGTATATTAAGGGTCGTACTAGGGAGTAGTATAAGGGATCTTAAAATACTAAAGCGGGCTATACCGCCTCCGCCGGCCGTAGATTTAAATACTATATTATACGGGACTATATAAAGCCTATCGGACTATATACGGTTTAAAAGACGTTTATATAGTCTATATAGGCTATATACGACGAATTACTATAGCTAATTATCCTTAAGTCGGCTACTTTTAGCCTTTAACTCTCGGACCTCCCTTCTATAAGACGTCTTATACCTTATAGCTAGCCTTCTATAGCTATATTATAGTATATAGCTCTCCTAGGGATATTATAGATAGTCTCTCCTAGTACCGCTATAGGCGGGATCTATAGGGATTCCTTAAATCCCGTATATCTACCGTAGTATATTAGTTAAGCTAGAATAGGGCTAGTAATTACGTTACTATATTATATAGATAACGAAAGTTAACTAGCTATCTATAGTACGTTATAAGGTACGGAATAAGATTAAAGGGCTAATTATAAAGTAGGATAACTATAGGTATAATATTACTAGGAAGCCGCTAAGTAATACGCTTATTAGCTAAGCCGAAAGGATACCCTACGTAACCTACTACCGCCTCGGTACTTAAAGTTAAAATTCCTATAGTATAACTTTATAGTAGCGTAAAGTACGTACGTAGGGAGCTAAATTAATATAGGTAAAAGAGCTCTTATATCCTAATAGCGATATAGAAAGGCGTATAGCGCTATAGATTACTATTATTATTATTTCCCCGAGTATAATATACGAGGCTCTATACTATCTATACCGTCCGTACGAAGTAGGACTCGGACGGGAGCGTACTACTACTTATACTATACCTAAGTCGATCGAGTAATAGCGTACTACCGTCTATAGTACGAGGAGTACTAGGTAGGGCTTATAAATTATATTAACGGCCGTAGAACGAGCGAAGACTCTCGTACTCTAAGTTCCTCCGCTAGTATACGCTTTACGTAACCGTATCGATAGTTCCCGCTATATTATATACCTTAATCGCCTATCGACCTATTACCCGACGAGCCTATTCGTCGAATCTTAGCTAGACTATAATAGCCCTTAATCTTTATACGATACGTAGGATAGCGTATACCCGTAGTCTATACTAGATACCCGCCCGTAGTTCTTATTATAATTCTATCTCGTTATAAGCTTCGGTAGTAGTAGCTCGCTCTTCTACGGTCGTCGATATACTAGGTAATCTATCCTAGGACCGGGAGTATACTTCCTACTTTTATAGTAGTACTCGTAGTAGAAAATATAGCCTATATCGACGTTCGAAAGTTAGACGAGATATATATTATACTATAATTTAGCCTACCGTACTCTAGTACCGCTATATACTTAAAGGGTATAAAGTAGATCTTATATTCTTCCTTTCTAAGAAGTATTAGATACTGTTCGATACTTACGTCTACGCTATACTCCGCTATTCTATTCGAACTTCGATCGTCTACTATCTTAAATCGATATACGGAACGTATACCGGACTAGTAAGTATAGTTTAGTCGGTAGGGAGTTATATAAGAATAGCGAATAATCCTTAGTAGTAGTTTTTAACTTAGATCGGTACGCTTAGTAGTACTAGTACCCTCCTAAAGTAGGCGGTTATCGCGACCTAGCTTTTATCTCGTAAAATAAGCTTCGTACTACTTGAGGTTACCTTTATACTATAAAACCTTCTCTATAAAAGGCGGTGCCCGTAACGTAGTCGTCCGGAAGCGCGGACTATATTACCTAGTACTTAGGGTTTAATTAGCTAGGTCGTAATAGCCGCTACGTATTTTTCGGTACGTACGGCGTTACTAATAGACCGAGTTAATAGACGCCCTTAGGATAAACCGGCGGTACCTAACTAACCTATTATTTTCTATATTACTAATACTACCTACCTACCTAGAGTACGTATAAGTCCCGCCCTTAGTTTAGAGCCTAATATAGAGTATAAAGGGGTCCGGATAGATTCTACGCTAATTCTTATATAAGTCGCGTACTATATAACTTAATTATATAGGCTAAAGATAATCTTAACGCTACTTCGTTATACTATATACCTATATATAGTATAGAGAGTATATCTCGACCGGTACTAAGATAGTAAGTTACTAAAGAGATAGCGGTTTAGTCGGCGCCTAAGCTTATCTATAGCTAATAGAATATAAGCTTATAAAAGTCGAGTAGCCGTAGAACCTATTTAAAGTACCTAGTTTATACTTACTCTAACTAAGCTAATCCTCTATCTAGGCGATTATAGTATTATAGGGTATATCCTAGATAAAGGTTTTACTAATCGCGGGCTCTAGTAGTAGCGATAAGGACCGATAGAACTATATCGGAGCTATATCGCCTATATATATATACTCGTCTATTATATATTACCGTAACGGCTACCGTACCTACCGCGTTACTTCGCTACCGGAATCGATAGGCGGGTCGAAGCTAGCTTCGAGCCCGCGGAAAAGTAGCGATATATATAGTCCGTACGAAGATTTAGCGTCTACTACTAGTATAGGCGAAGACTCGCTATTTCGGTTAGTAATACCCTATAATAGAGCGCTCTTATAGACCCGAGTACTAGGAAGATAATCGAAGCTACTAGACCCCGCCTATAGATTACGCGCTAGCCGATTACTCTACCTATTAGTCGGCGTATACGATAGTCGAGAACGTCGGCCTAGCTATCGTATAGGGCGAATTCGTATACTTTACGACTAGGGAGAAAGATACGAAGCGGCGATAAAGTCCCGCCGTAGTATATAAGGTTAAGTACGGGCTCGTACGTCCGAGACGGCGGAGCGATTAATATAAGTATTTAGCTTACTAAGCTAACTACTATCCTTTAATAAGATTATTATATAGTAGATTCCTATCCCTACGTCCTAGTATTACTAGCTTAGTATAGTACTTTAGTAGCTTTAGTAATCTATATTTACTATAGGGCCTTTCGCTAATCTACTAGTCGTTAATAAAAGGCGATACGGTCCTAGGTAAAGTTAATATTAGCTTATATATATTATAACGGTAGTAACGCTTCTAATTATAATAGAGGGGATACTATTAGTAGTACCTAACGAGACGTAAATCTATAGACTTAGGGCTTTACGACTCTACCTTAACTTTAGACTATATCTCTACCCTCGTCTAAGAATTAAGACCTTATAACTTAGTAATAATATACTTATATTATAATACCTTAAGATAGGCGAGCCTCGGACGATTTATAATAACTTAATAGACTACTCTAGCTACTATATAAGTATAAGTCGTCCGCTTCTACGTATACGTCTTATATAATATATACGTCGGAGCTAGCTTATATATAGTATATACCCGTATATTATAGACGCGCGGAACTTAGCCCGAACCCTACGTATATAGGCTCGCTAATACTTATATACTTACCGCTCTTAAGCGAGTATTAAGGCCTTCCGGGATTAGTAAGTAAAGTACTACTACGCGTAAAGGCCTAAAAAGTAAAAATTCGTAACCGGTTAGCCTAATAAAGCTCTAAATACGCCTTTTCCCCGATTCGATTATTCCGTATAGCTAGCGTCCCTATCGGCTATAGAGTTCGAGGTCGCTCTATATAAGCGCTACTTCGCTTTTCGATTCTTTAATACTATTTATCGTTAGATATACCGCCTTATCGAAAATTCCCTACTACCCGTATTACTACCCGTCGCCGTAACCTAATACCGACTATAACGCCTCTACTATCCCGTATACTCGCTAAGGTAGTAGCGTATCTAGAGTAAGTCTTAGCGCTATTCTACTACCTATTATTAGTATAATACCTCGAGCTCTTCTAGGAGCCCCTACCTCGGTAGAGTCGAGCCTACTATATTATAGAGTAGCTCGTTTCCGATTAATATCGCCTATTTAACGGTAGTATACGTAGGCTCTCCTATCTAGCTTATCGCGAATTCGAGTACGCCTACTAGTATAGCCGTATATCTATTAATGTTAGTATCTAGGTCTAGATAGTTCCGGAGTTTAATATATACTCGCTTCTCTAATTTACCGGTA
>WSQC01000037.1:0-117804 GCA_013248845.1 Passalora sequoiae
TCCTCCGCTATTAGGTAACCTATATAGAGTCCTTAGTAGTACTAACGAGGTATACGTATTCTACCGTATAAAGGGTAAGTCTACTTATAGTTATCTCGAAGACCTACTACTAGCGCTACTACTATTACTACTACTACCTATTCCTAACGAGTACTAAGTTACTACCCTTAAGTAGTAGAATAAGGCGCTAGAGGCGTAGGTAGAAATACTAATAGTAAGATTAGCGGTATTAGAGGCTAAGGTTAGTAAAATTAATAGAAATATAGGTAAGATATATAATACCTATAAGGTAATAAAGGATAGGGTAAAGGGATTTATAGGCGATAAATAAACTCGATAGGCTATTTAAGGCTATTTATAGATTATTCGTAGACTATTCGTAGACTATTCGTATTATTATTCGAGAAAATTAATATACTAAAGTTAAGGAGATAATTATTTCTAATATATAGAAATAGAGCTCCGTCGGCTAGGCGTCTTAAATTTAAGCCGTATACGGACCTCCTATACGCCGCCCGTAACGATACCGCTATATAAGAACGATTTAGTATTATATAGTACGTATAATATAAGGTTAAGCTTATTTTACGCTTCTCGTAATACAAAAATAATAGGCCCTAAAGGTCCTATATCCGAGCCCGTATACTATATATCTAAACCTTAGCTAGCTATAGAAATATTAGCTAGGCTAGTCTTAGCGGTAGCTAGTAATATACCTTACTAGATACGCGTTATATTATTAGTACTTTCCGCGTAAGGAGGTAGGTTAGTCGCGCTTAGGGCGACGGTAACGCCGCTATTATTACCGGAGCTATAGTCCTAGCTAGTATAGGACTTTTCGAAACGAGCCCGCGCCTTACGAATATAGTTCTCCTTACGGACCTTACTCCGCTATTAGAGCCTCTATCTCTCTTCTTACGTACCGCGCTTACTCGCCGACTATACTACTATAGTAAGTATTCCGTAAATAGTATATACTATATTATTTCCGGCGTTATAGAGGTACGAGGTAGTAAGGCTAAATTCGTTAAGGATAGTACTAAGAGAGTAAGAAGAGGGGTCTTTAGTATAGACCTAGTATATAGTAGCCGAGTCGACGGTATCGATAATATAGTAATAGTCGTAGATATTAAAGCTAGCTTAGCGGTACTAGTTTATATCTACCCTTAGATTATAGCCTATAATAACTATCTTACGTAGCTCTTCGCTTAATACTAAGCCTCCTACGGCCTTCTCGGTAAATCCGCTAAATAGTTCGTTAAGATAGCTAGCGATAGCTTTACTAATACTCTCCTATAGCGTAAGCTTACTCCGACTAAATCTAAAATCGTTTAGGCATCCCTAGATATACTCCGAATTTATAAGGTATTCGTACTCTATAATACGGAAGTTATATACGCGTATTATCTAAGTAGAAAATAAAACTAATTTTATACGTAAGGACTTAGTCCCTATACGACGATTAGACCTTACTAATTATACTCGCGTATAGTAATACGACTAGGTAAACTACTTATAACTAGTTATAGTATATAGACCCTTTAAGACGGTTAAAACCTCTTTCTAATATTATATTAGCTTAATCTAGTATTAGACTTATACTACGCTACTACGGACAACGACCTTTTCTAGCTATCTATCTCTAGTAACTATCTATATACTACCTACGAATATAATTAAGCTTACTAAGAACGAAGCGCGGTTAATATTATTAGCCTCTTAATCTATAGATAAAATACTAAACGTGAGTTCTAAAAACTTATATACTAATTTGTCTAATAAGCGTAGATCGACCTTAATAAGCTACCTAAAGGTATCGATATAACCCCGGAAGCCTTTACTAGTAAGTAGGATACTCTTAAGAAGAAGCTCGCTACTAGTATACCTAGTAGCGTAGATAGCGAACCTCTAAAGGTATATACTTATACGTATACCGGCGGGTCTTTCGAACTAATTACGTATCCTAGACTATATCGACTCGTCGTAAGCGCGGTAAGAAGGCTCCTAACGAGAGCGCTAATAATAGTACGTTGCCGGTAAAGAAGCTTAAGCTAATACTAAAGAAGAAGGGCGGTTAAAAAGCTACTCTAGCTAGGAAGGTTAAAATAGACGATATAGAGATACCGGAGAAGATAGGTATCGGAAGTATAGAGGAAGATCCTCGTAGCGCTATAAGATAGGTAGAGAAAGATATTACTAAGGAAGAAGAAGCGGACGTCGTTAAGGCTATAGAGGTAGGCGTTTCCGAGACTAAGTACGCGGCTTAGGATACCGATATAACTATAGATATAGTCGTTACTAATACCGAAGATATAGTTAAGGATACCGACGCTATTAAGGAGGAGGATCTTATTAAGGACGTCGAAATCGCCGAGTCTTAGGATACCGACGCTACTAAGGAGGAGGATCTTATTAAGGACGTCGATATCGCCGAGTCTAAGGATACCGACGCTATTAAGGAGGAGGATCTTATTAAGGACGTCGATATCGCCGAGTCTAAGGATACCGAAGCTACTAAGGAGGAGGATCTTATTAAGGACGTCGAAATCGCCGAGTCTAAGGATACCGAAGCTATTAAGGAGGAGGATCTTATTAAGGACGTCGATATCGCCGAGTCTAAGGATACCGAAGCTACTAAGGAGGAGGATCTTATTAAGGACGTTGAAATCGCCGAGTCCGAGGATACCGACGCTACTAAGGAGGAGGATCTTATTAAGGACGTTAAAATCGCCGAGTCCGAGGATACCGACGCTACTAAGGAGGAGGATCTTATTAAGGACGTCGAAATCGCCGAGTCCGAGGATACCGACGCTACTAAGGAGGAGGATCTTATTAAGGACGTTAAAATCGCCGAGTCTAAGGATACCGACGCTACTAAGGTTAAAGAAACGGCTATAGATACTAATATAGCTAAAGCTAAGGATATCGACATTATTTAGGCGGAGGATATAGCTTATATTACTAACGTCGTTAACGCTAGCGAGACTAACGAGCTCGTCTAGAGTATAATACCGATCTATTATTATAGGAGATAGAGTAGGACGGTATAGATAATCCTAGCTATAGTTAGCGTAGTACTATAGTAGCTAAAGATACTAGCCCTATAAGGCCGAAAAAGGCTTATATAGGGTAATAAATAGTACTTCGGCGACATTTACTATATAGATATATAATATAATATAATTAATAAGTTTACGATTAATATAGGCTCTCGAGGCTAGCTACGCTACTAGACTTCGTAACTAGTACGAGCTTATAAGGAAGTTATAGAGATAGTAGCGTAGATCCTCGTTAACCTTAGACTACGTCTTAAAGGACGCCTCCTTCTTATACTCTTCTAACGTTATAATCGTCTCCTTAATCTTCTTCTTATCCCTCGAGACCGTCTTTATTATCTCCTTAAGAGTACTTTCCTTCTTCTCTACCGAATTAATCGTCGCTATTACCCCCGGATTAATCTTCTTCTTTATCCTCTAGAACCGCTCCGTTATAATCTTTAGGTTCGCCTTATACGCGGCTATATCCTACGCGTAGAAGTCGTAAGGGCTATTAGGTCTCCCGAACGAAGAAGACTCCTCCTAGATCTAGTCGTACTCCTTTTCTTACGCGTATTGTTAAGCTTTAACGAAATTATTAATTATATACTCGAGTTTCTAAGATTCTAGCTATTTATCCGATATTTACTAGCCTTTACGTTTAGAAGTAGACTCGAGGTCGGTAGTCTCGCCGTTAAAGCTACCGAGTTTTCTCCGTTCGTCGTTAAGTATAGCTTCGGCTTCCTCGTATTTTTACGTTACTTACCGGCCTTTATTCTAAATTGTTTAGAGCTTATCTTAATATACCTTAAGTATAGTTTCGGCGTTAGGGATTCCTATTACGCGCTAGAAAGATCGCTACTAGTCTATTCGGTATTAATACTAGTATCTCGTACTTCTTACTATAGCGGCTCGATAGACCCTTATACTTTTATTAAAGCTATCTTAAGCTTATTAAGATTCTCTTATAATTACTCGGGCTTAGCGCCCTTATTAGAAGAAAAGTCCTTTATATTATTCTCTATCCGCTTAAGCCTAGATATTCTCTATTAGGGTAGTAATAGTCTCCTTTATTTCCTTTACGGAAGCGATAATACTACTAGAGGAGTTACTATAAGTCTACGATTTAGCGAGCTAGATCTTATATATCTTCCGATCGAGATCTTACTTCGGCTATCGGCCGTTCTTTAGCTTTTATATATCTCTAATTATTTCTTCCTAGATAGTAGCGAGAGCCGACTCTTCCTTTCTAAGCTCTACCGCGATAGCGCCTAGCTTTAGTAGCGTAAGTAGAACGCCGCTACCTTAAGCCGTAGAATCGCTAGAAAGAGTACTACTTAGATTATAGACGTCGCCTTCTATTATAACGCTCTTTAGCCTAATAGAAGGGTCGAACGTTACTTTCTTTACCGCGTATATAAGATTATTACTAAATATATATTCTATAGCTTTCTCTACCTCGTACGTATAGCTAATAAGGTTAATCGTAAGATAGCCCTTACCGGGTACTAGTTTCTACGTATTAACTACGCGATCTATAGGCGCTCTATAGGTATTAATCTTATCGAGCGGCATAACGGTTACTCGACGTCTAAGCTTACTATTATTAATTAGTACTAATAATACCTTCGTACTATCGACTACGACGTTATATAGTCGTCTACTAGTATAGATCTCTAGTACTAAGCTTACTTCGGTAGAGTCTCTAGGTAGATTAAATAGTTATACGACTAGACCCTTAATACGTCTTCGATCGAAGTTCGGCTCCGGATCCGAGTAAGAGAAGTCTAACCCTTATACTTATCTTCGAAGACTATCTACCTCGCTTTAAAGAACGCGTATCCGTTTCTTAAGCTATACCTTCTATACTTACTACCCTTCTTTACATTATAGCTAGAAGCCTAGTTTCTTAAGTTCCTTCTAAAGCTTAGATACTTCTATTCGTAGCGATTTAAGGTCTTTTAGTATACCCGAGTTCTCCTCTTCTACTTTCTTCGCTCGGGGCTCGTCCTCTTTAATACGCGCTTTAAAGTAGCTAATCTTAAGCTTCGATTATTTAATCTCGGTACTAGCCTTACTCGTATAATATCGAGCCGAGGCGAGCTATCTAGCGTATCTACCGTCGGAGCCTACGCTCGATAAGATACTAGTCTATAGGGTCTAAAGAAGCTCCTCTTTACTTTCTACTTTAGCCTTTTATTAAACGATTACTTATTCGAAGCTTCAAATTATGCCTTAAGCTTCTTATATACCTTAGTTTTTTTAATTTAGCTAGTTCTCTAGGTCCTTTATAGATACCTAACCTCTCTATATCCGTCCCTATTCTTCTACGATAGACCCTTACTTTAGCTCTACTATAGTCTTTAGTCGCTTAAGCTCTTTAGAGTACTCTTTAATACTCTATTCTAGCTTTACGAATTTACCGCCCTTTCGAAGTTCCTTATCTCGTACTATACGTACTTTCTCTATATATACTTCTAGTATACCGATCTCCCGCTATAGCTTCTTAGCGTTATCCTTAAGATACGATACGCGCTCCTTCTTCTCTACTAGATCTCGCGCGCTTTATTAGACCTTCTATATTAATCTTATATAGTCGTACGCTACGACGAGATTCGTAAGTCGTATAATATCGCTTTATATACTCCGGAATTCTAAGAACGCGCGCTCCTTATTTTATAGCTTATCTAATTTTAGCTCGATCTCCTTATTTAGTAGACCTTCTAGCTCTTCGACCTTAGCCTACTTCTTATTTATAGTCCTCGGCGTACTTCTTATTTATCGTCCTTAGCGCCTTCTCCGGCCTATCTTTAAATATACGCGTTCCCGCCGCCTCTTCTACTATATTTAAAATTTTAGTACTCTATATATTAAGGACTTTAGTAATCTTACCCTATATAATAAGGAATTTTAGCTTATTAATGTTTAGCTATACGCTCTAGAAGAGGTTCTATATAGTTTTTTACTATATACGGTATCTATTAATAAGGTATCTATAGGTACCGCCTAGTATAATCTACCGCGTAACGCTAATCGTCGTATAATCTTCGAAGCTAATAGGCGTCTTAACCTTATCGCTATTATCGAAGACGAATATAACCGACGCTTTCGTAATATAAGCCTACCTACGCTTTTATATTAGGTTACTAGCGCCTCTACTAGCGCGTAGAGGATATATAGAAGACCTAGTAGTAAGGCGCGAGGATATAGTTATAGACCCCTTCGTTACTTCTTAATAACTACGGCTTTACTTTTAGGGTTCTCCTTATTTCCGGATATACTACGCCTCGTTAGTTATATATATACTTACGCTTTATATATATATAAGTAAGTACTAGCTTTCGGATACCGGTCCGTATAATTTTATATCTCTCCGCTACTCCTAAGAAGACCCTTACCGCTATTACCGAGCTCGCCGGATATACTAATACTACTCGAACCGTACTTTCCTATAATACCGCCGTAGTATTCTCTCCTATCGGAAGTTATAGTAGTCCCGATACGGAAACGCGACGGCGGAATTACTAAAGTAAAACTTTAATCGGACCGTAAAATCGCGAAACTACTACGCGTACTATACGCTATAGAGGGAACGGAAATAGATAACGTAATTCTAGCCTATAGTAACGAATACCTCGAGCCTACGGTCTATATACGCGACGTATTTATTAATCTATAGAAAAGTATAATAACTTAGTATAGCTAATAGATTAGATAGTTATACCTCTAGCCTAGTAACGAACTTATATTTTTTATAGAACCGAAAATAATAGGGCTCTAGGCTCTCTTACTACCCGAAGATAGTAGCGCCCTAATATATTTATATATTAAAGTAGGCTACCCTAGCCCTAGAGTATACCGATTATAGAGGAGAAGGCTAATAGATAACCTTACTAGGCTTTAAATACGCTTAAGTACTATTATACGCGTTAGGGTATACGCTAAGAATATTAGATAATCTAGTAGCGATATCTCCCTATAATAGTAACCTACGAGAATAGCCGTTACTTAAAAGATACGATATAGGTCGGCTATTAGGTACTATATCTAGATACCTAGGAGTAGAAAAGCTAAGTAGAAGTACTAGTTCTAGTTTTTAACGGCGAAGACGAGATACGCGCGTACTCGCGCCCTCTACGCGAGAGGGCTCCGGACGATATATATTTCGTCGACGTACGTTATAGGCCTACCTAAATTACCGTAACCGAGTACTATAACCCCGACTTTACTAATTAAATTAATTAAGTCGCGTAAGGTATCGAAGTAGCGCTTATAAGCGATCCGTATCTTACTATAGTAGCCGTAACTAATAAGGCGGATAGTATAGTAATATCTACCCGGGAGGTATAGTCGTTATATAGGAGATAGAGCGTAGAAGTATCTATCGGACGCGCGTAATAACGTATACGTTACGTTAGTAAGGTAACGGACTAGTATATCTATATATAGGGGTACTTCTATCGGTAACTTAAAATAGGATACCGATATAAGAGCCCTTATCTCTACGTTCGCGTAATAGTACGATCTCGGAGCTAGAGTCGATTTTAAAGAGTATTAATAAGTAGTAGCCGAGTAGATTTAGATAAGGACTATATAGAGACTACCGTCGAACTAGAGAGAGATAGTAGCTAGTAGCCCTAGGCTCGGATAGTATAAATACTCTACGGTATAGTTAATTCCCCGACTACTTATAATACGTATCGTCTCCGCTACCGCGTAAGACTCTACGGAAGTATAGCGCTTAAGGCTCCCGAATTTACCGCGAGTACCTAGGGTCTACGGATAAGGATCGCGAGACGCTACTAAATACTAACGTAGCTATTACGTTACCCGAAAATTATATATAGGCCTATACCTCTAAGCGATATCTCCTTACTAATTACCTAGTCGAGTATATAATATACTACTCCTTAAGCTCCTATATACGTATACGTATATAAGGCTAGTATCGGTATATACGGTAGTAACGTCCGATTAGAATAAGAAATTAAGAATACTAATATTATACTCGGAATCGAGACCTTAGCCGTTAGTACGCTCTAAACCTCGCGTAAGGGGATATCTAGGGTAGTTAACGCGTTCGATACCTACGCCGTTATACTCTAGCTAGGGAGTCCTTACTAACGGGAGTATAGAGTACTTTAGGAGGCGAGATATACGGATATATAAGCGAGATAGGAGGGCGATAGTCCTTTATCCCTCGGCTAACTCGGGTAGTAACTTAGATAGCGATAGCCGCCGAGCTCTACTATAATAAGCGCGCCTAAATAAGTAAAGTAGACTAGGGAGAGGTCGGTCGGACCGCGTAGGCTATAGGGCGGTAGAGCGCGTAGACCCTATCGTAAGGGCGATATAGAAGCTTACCGTCCTTACGAGGTACTATACTATACCTAGATAGGCTTATCCTTATAGAGGCCTCCTTACCGGGTACTAGATATAGTACTACCTATATATAGTTACTCTAGCGGATACTCTATTTACCCGTAACTATAAAACGTACTAGACGATATACTAGAGCTTATTAAGAAACGTAATTCGGTAGTAATAATCGATTTCGCCCCCGAATTTATAAGAGAGTAAGAATTCTAATAGCCTACCTAACGTCGTAGAAGAAATAAATACAATCGAATAAGTCGCGAAGTATATTATATACGTCGGTAAAAAGATCGAATATAATTACGTCTTACTAGAAAGTAACTCTAATAGGATCCCGAGTACGCCTAGAGGTCTAGACGATATTTCGAAGTATCCTAATCTAATTAATCTACTCCTAGAGAGAGGTATTAGCGAGTAATATACGGTAAAGATTACTAGGAGGAACGTACTAAGGGTTCGGTATAAGGTTAATAGGGTCGCGGGGAGATTATAGAAGGAGCTATATCCTTTAGAGGGTAGAAGTAGGAAGTCTATTAGGCTTACGAGTATTATACTTAATAGGAAGGGAGTAAATATAAAGTATAAAATTTAAAGGACTTTTTCTAGGCTACTAATAGATAATATATAGAACTTATAAAGACCTCTCGGATACCGCTAGTATCTATTCTATCTCTCTTTTAGCGCGCTAATACCTCCTACTAAGTAAGAGTTATAGATATACTTTTTTCGGAAGGGTCCTAGCCTTCGCGGCTCCTAGCTTTATACCTTTTAACTTTTCTCTTAGTTCTTTAATCTTATCTTTAGTATCTCTAAGCTACGCTTTTAAAGTCTCCTACTTCTCTTCCTACGTCTTCTATCGATTCTCCTATATAGACTCGGTACGCTCCTTTACCGCTTTCTTTACGGCCTTCGCTTCCTCCTACCTAGCCTTCGAGTATTCCGCCCTTAACTATTTAAAGATATTATACTTTAAGCGTTCCTACTACTTGACTTCGATCTCTACCTTATATAACTTAGCTTAGAGGTTATTACGTTTACTCTTTACCGCCTCTAGCTCGCTATTGTAGTCGTAACCTATCGCTTCTACTTAAGCTTCTAATTCCCGGATACGAGTATTCTTTTTACTAATCGATTCCTTCGTATTGTCCTTTACGCTTTATACGGTCTCCTACTCTTCCTACTTAGGAGGTTTCCCCTCTACCGGCGTTTACGGTACCTCCGGCTCTCTACTACTATTTCTAGTAGTACTAAAGGCCGTACCGCTACTACTACGTACCTTAATAGCCTTATTACTCTCTACGGGAAGAGTCCTCCGTTTCTTCGATAGTATATCGCCCTCTAGCTCGTTAGCTTTACGTTTACTAGTAATCTTAATCGGAGTATCTACTATAGTCGTAGGCCTCGGCGGTATATTACTATTTATATCCGCGTTAGTTTTATCTAGCGTAGTACCGAAATACTCGTTACCTATAGACTTATCTATTTTAAAGGATAGCGATAGTTATTATTTTAAACCTTTAAATAGCTATACCGTTATTCGGATATACTAATAGTCGTTAGATACGGTAGTAGTTAGATACTAGTAACTATTAGTAGTAGGGAAATAAGAGTAAAATAATAAGAGTGAAATAATAAGAGTAAAATAGCTACTTAAATAAGACCCGTAACGCTTTAGCGAGCGCGCTTAGTCTTAGATACTACTAGCTTATACTATACTCCTTATACTATTATCTACTAGCTATTATATACGCCCCGGCTACTTCGAGTACCTAGTAAAGGTAGCGATATATAGTATTACGGATTAATTCTATAATTTAATACCGTTAGGGAGCTAGTATACGAGGCGTACCGCGCTCTCTCTAGCTATACTATATTATTTCCTTCTAAGCTGTCTCTCGAGCTTCTAATTCTCCTCTAGTAGCGTATCGACTAGCTTCTATAGATCTTTAGCGTACCCCTCGTATATAAGATTATACTCTACGCGCTATTTAAGATACTCGTTCTCCTCTTCTTATACCGTAATCTTCTTTCGCGCTCGCTAACGTTATTCTATAGACTACGTATATATTCTAGTATAATTTATACTTATACCCCGAGTACTACTACGGTCTCCTAGTTCTAGGGGGGCTCGTACTCTTTATTATTATCTACTTCGTACCGGCGATCTAACCCTATATAGTTATTGGCCGCGCCGTCCTTAATACGCTATAGTCGATAGCGACTTTAGTTACCTACGAGGTAATATTACCGGCTCCGTAGTCCCCCTCTACCGTCGGTAAGCTCGAGAATCTAGTCCCTAGTTAAAATACCTCGGATATACCCCCGCGCGATAAGCTTAATTAGCGATATTACGCTACTTCAATAATATATACGAGTCGCCTATATTATTAAGTAGGCTTCGGATATATCTAGAACTACTAATAGAGCGGCTCTATAATACCTCTTTAACGATACCTATATATATAGCCCTCGTTATTTCTCCTTTAGAAGCTATAGCTAGTAATAAGAGGCTAACCGAGACTATAGTAGCTCGAAGCGGTATTATATATTATCGGTACCTTAGTTAGGGAAGCGATAAGCTCCTTACGGCTTATCGGTATTTAACGCGGCGCGTAGGTAGTTAATAGGAACTACTAGACTAATAATACTCTCTAGTACTCCTTCTACTCTTCGATAGTAGTAGCCCGTTAATAAGCGATACGCTATAGCGATAAGAGTTTATATCGGTAGGTAACCTCGGGTTATAAAAAGGTATAAGTTACGCGATACTCTATAATAGTCTAAGAAACTAGAAGTATACTATAGAATTAAGAATAAATCTATATCGAGCTATTCGTAAGTAATAGTATATATAAGAGCGCCCTATTAATAATCTTATTCCCTAGCTAACTATTTCCTAGTATTATAGATTAACGGCTAGAGCGGTTTATCTCGAGGCTACGTAGTATACCTAGATAGCCGGTACGCTATTACGCGTACCCTCTTCCCTTAGACTAGTAGAGTTCGCGGCTATAGCCGACGCTCGTCCCTACTAAGTACGCGTAGAAGGTAAGTCTCGCTCGCTATCTATATAATTCGTCTAGCTCTAGCGTAAGATATACTTACGTTATAGAGCGTATATAGACCTAGTAATCGAGGTCTACGAAATATTAACGCGTATCTAGGGACTAGAACTAATATCTTATATCGCCGTATCAAGTAAGGCGATATCTTCGACCGTTACCTCGTCGCGCCTTATCGCTACGTATCTATCGTATTAGCTATATAGTAGTTATAAGCGATACGTTATATAAGCGAGGAGTAAGATAGGTATACGTCTTTTACTTAGCGAGCCTAGGTACGACTTTACCTTAGTTATAATAATAGCTACGACGACTAGTAGGCTAATTATTACGATCTCGTCTAGAATACGGCCTCGGTAATAGGGTTACCGCTACTATATACGTAAATCTCGAATTCTCTAGACTAGCTAATAGTAGGACTAAATATTACGGCGTACGGATCGGCTTATATAGCGCCTATAGAGGGCCCCTTCTACCGGTACGAGCTTCGAGGGACGAGCTTCGAGGGATATAAGGATATAGGTTCCGACGAAGAGTTCTACTAGGTACCTTAATCTACTCTAGAAGGCTTTACGAGTACGCTAAACTTATACGAGACCGTATACCTAAAGTATAGCTCCTCTTTAAGATCCTTAGATAGCCGAGGTCTATAGATAGTTAAGAGTTATAAATATATTAGTATCTATTCCGTACCCTATACTCGAAGGGCCTATAGCGCTAATAAAGAGAAGGTCTACTACGGGTCGTATATTAAGGGTCGTACTAGGGAGTAGTATAAGGGATCTTAAAATACTAAAGCGGGCTATACCGCCTCCGCCGGCCGTAGATTTAAATACTATATTATACGGGACTATATAAAGCCTATCGGACTATATACGGTTTAAAAGACGTTTATATAGTCTATATAGGCTATATACGACGAATTACTATAGCTAATTATCCTTAAGTCGGCTACTTTTAGCCTTTAACTCTCGGACCTCCCTTCTATAAGACGTCTTATACCTTATAGCTAGCCTTCTATAGCTATATTATAGTATATAGCTCTCCTAGGGATATTATAGATAGTCTCTCCTAGTACCGCTATAGGCGGGATCTATAGGGATTCCTTAAATCCCGTATATCTACCGTAGTATATTAGTTAAGCTAGAATAGGGCTAGTAATTACGTTACTATATTATATAGATAACGAAAGTTAACTAGCTATCTATAGTACGTTATAAGGTACGGAATAAGATTAAAGGGCTAATTATAAAGTAGGATAACTATAGGTATAATATTACTAGGAAGCCGCTAAGTAATACGCTTATTAGCTAAGCCGAAAGGATACCCTACGTAACCTACTACCGCCTCGGTACTTAAAGTTAAAATTCCTATAGTATAACTTTATAGTAGCGTAAAGTACGTACGTAGGGAGCTAAATTAATATAGGTAAAAGAGCTCTTATATCCTAATAGCGATATAGAAAGGCGTATAGCGCTATAGATTACTATTATTATTATTTCCCCGAGTATAATATACGAGGCTCTATACTATCTATACCGTCCGTACGAAGTAGGACTCGGACGGGAGCGTACTACTACTTATACTATACCTAAGTCGATCGAGTAATAGCGTACTACCGTCTATAGTACGAGGAGTACTAGGTAGGGCTTATAAATTATATTAACGGCCGTAGAACGAGCGAAGACTCTCGTACTCTAAGTTCCTCCGCTAGTATACGCTTTACGTAACCGTATCGATAGTTCCCGCTATATTATATACCTTAATCGCCTATCGACCTATTACCCGACGAGCCTATTCGTCGAATCTTAGCTAGACTATAATAGCCCTTAATCTTTATACGATACGTAGGATAGCGTATACCCGTAGTCTATACTAGATACCCGCCCGTAGTTCTTATTATAATTCTATCTCGTTATAAGCTTCGGTAGTAGTAGCTCGCTCTTCTACGGTCGTCGATATACTAGGTAATCTATCCTAGGACCGGGAGTATACTTCCTACTTTTATAGTAGTACTCGTAGTAGAAAATATAGCCTATATCGACGTTCGAAAGTTAGACGAGATATATATTATACTATAATTTAGCCTACCGTACTCTAGTACCGCTATATACTTAAAGGGTATAAAGTAGATCTTATATTCTTCCTTTCTAAGAAGTATTAGATACTGTTCGATACTTACGTCTACGCTATACTCCGCTATTCTATTCGAACTTCGATCGTCTACTATCTTAAATCGATATACGGAACGTATACCGGACTAGTAAGTATAGTTTAGTCGGTAGGGAGTTATATAAGAATAGCGAATAATCCTTAGTAGTAGTTTTTAACTTAGATCGGTACGCTTAGTAGTACTAGTACCCTCCTAAAGTAGGCGGTTATCGCGACCTAGCTTTTATCTCGTAAAATAAGCTTCGTACTACTTGAGGTTACCTTTATACTATAAAACCTTCTCTATAAAAGGCGGTGCCCGTAACGTAGTCGTCCGGAAGCGCGGACTATATTACCTAGTACTTAGGGTTTAATTAGCTAGGTCGTAATAGCCGCTACGTATTTTTCGGTACGTACGGCGTTACTAATAGACCGAGTTAATAGACGCCCTTAGGATAAACCGGCGGTACCTAACTAACCTATTATTTTCTATATTACTAATACTACCTACCTACCTAGAGTACGTATAAGTCCCGCCCTTAGTTTAGAGCCTAATATAGAGTATAAAGGGGTCCGGATAGATTCTACGCTAATTCTTATATAAGTCGCGTACTATATAACTTAATTATATAGGCTAAAGATAATCTTAACGCTACTTCGTTATACTATATACCTATATATAGTATAGAGAGTATATCTCGACCGGTACTAAGATAGTAAGTTACTAAAGAGATAGCGGTTTAGTCGGCGCCTAAGCTTATCTATAGCTAATAGAATATAAGCTTATAAAAGTCGAGTAGCCGTAGAACCTATTTAAAGTACCTAGTTTATACTTACTCTAACTAAGCTAATCCTCTATCTAGGCGATTATAGTATTATAGGGTATATCCTAGATAAAGGTTTTACTAATCGCGGGCTCTAGTAGTAGCGATAAGGACCGATAGAACTATATCGGAGCTATATCGCCTATATATATATACTCGTCTATTATATATTACCGTAACGGCTACCGTACCTACCGCGTTACTTCGCTACCGGAATCGATAGGCGGGTCGAAGCTAGCTTCGAGCCCGCGGAAAAGTAGCGATATATATAGTCCGTACGAAGATTTAGCGTCTACTACTAGTATAGGCGAAGACTCGCTATTTCGGTTAGTAATACCCTATAATAGAGCGCTCTTATAGACCCGAGTACTAGGAAGATAATCGAAGCTACTAGACCCCGCCTATAGATTACGCGCTAGCCGATTACTCTACCTATTAGTCGGCGTATACGATAGTCGAGAACGTCGGCCTAGCTATCGTATAGGGCGAATTCGTATACTTTACGACTAGGGAGAAAGATACGAAGCGGCGATAAAGTCCCGCCGTAGTATATAAGGTTAAGTACGGGCTCGTACGTCCGAGACGGCGGAGCGATTAATATAAGTATTTAGCTTACTAAGCTAACTACTATCCTTTAATAAGATTATTATATAGTAGATTCCTATCCCTACGTCCTAGTATTACTAGCTTAGTATAGTACTTTAGTAGCTTTAGTAATCTATATTTACTATAGGGCCTTTCGCTAATCTACTAGTCGTTAATAAAAGGCGATACGGTCCTAGGTAAAGTTAATATTAGCTTATATATATTATAACGGTAGTAACGCTTCTAATTATAATAGAGGGGATACTATTAGTAGTACCTAACGAGACGTAAATCTATAGACTTAGGGCTTTACGACTCTACCTTAACTTTAGACTATATCTCTACCCTCGTCTAAGAATTAAGACCTTATAACTTAGTAATAATATACTTATATTATAATACCTTAAGATAGGCGAGCCTCGGACGATTTATAATAACTTAATAGACTACTCTAGCTACTATATAAGTATAAGTCGTCCGCTTCTACGTATACGTCTTATATAATATATACGTCGGAGCTAGCTTATATATAGTATATACCCGTATATTATAGACGCGCGGAACTTAGCCCGAACCCTACGTATATAGGCTCGCTAATACTTATATACTTACCGCTCTTAAGCGAGTATTAAGGCCTTCCGGGATTAGTAAGTAAAGTACTACTACGCGTAAAGGCCTAAAAAGTAAAAATTCGTAACCGGTTAGCCTAATAAAGCTCTAAATACGCCTTTTCCCCGATTCGATTATTCCGTATAGCTAGCGTCCCTATCGGCTATAGAGTTCGAGGTCGCTCTATATAAGCGCTACTTCGCTTTTCGATTCTTTAATACTATTTATCGTTAGATATACCGCCTTATCGAAAATTCCCTACTACCCGTATTACTACCCGTCGCCGTAACCTAATACCGACTATAACGCCTCTACTATCCCGTATACTCGCTAAGGTAGTAGCGTATCTAGAGTAAGTCTTAGCGCTATTCTACTACCTATTATTAGTATAATACCTCGAGCTCTTCTAGGAGCCCCTACCTCGGTAGAGTCGAGCCTACTATATTATAGAGTAGCTCGTTTCCGATTAATATCGCCTATTTAACGGTAGTATACGTAGGCTCTCCTATCTAGCTTATCGCGAATTCGAGTACGCCTACTAGTATAGCCGTATATCTATTAATGTTAGTATCTAGGTCTAGATAGTTCCGGAGTTTAATATATACTCGCTTCTCTAATTTACCGGTATATTCTATAGAGAACCTTCCGTACTACTATAGTAGTATCTAACGTACTCCGCTACCTTAAGACGGTTCTAAAAGTAGCTATCTAACGACTTATCGCTCGATAATAATAAGTATAACCTCTTATTCCTAAGTACTAGTACGTCTAACTAGGCTCGACTAGTACGAAAGACGTAACGGGGATTAAAGCGTCGGGACTACGATTCTAGCTATCTTACTAGACGCTCCTTCTACTTCTCGTCCTATAAACTATCCTAGAGTTATACTTTCCGAAGTATAAAGTCTCTATAGGCTAGTAGGGTAATAAGGCCGGATTTATACGTCGAGCGCTCTATACGTACTAGCTCGTTAGCGGTATTAAGTAGCCTATCTTCGATACCTTATCCCCCGTAAGTTACTTATTCGATTAGCTAAGTAGCTAAGCCGAGATAGTCTAGGGAGACCTTATCTAAAAAGAACTTACGTATACGCTAAATAAACTCGCTACGTATATCTCTAGTAAGTAGCTTAGCCGCGGCTAAGTATATAATTACGTACTTACTATAGTAATATACTTTTCCGTTATTATACCTCCTTAGCTAATAAACGAGGAGATTATATACTTTAACGTACGTAGGCGTATTAGTATTAGTATCGATCTAATTATCGTCCCGAGCGACTTCGCGTATAATATCCCTAGCCTACTTATATAGCTAGATCTTTATATAGAGTTAGTTATATAGTTAGTCGTTCTATAGTTATATATACGGTCGCTAGATTCTACGTACTTAGGGACGGCTCGAAGCGAATATTACTAATTTCTAGGGAAGAATCGACTATAGGTCGTATTACGCTCGTTAGTCCGTTATAGTTAGTAGTAGAGTCTTAGGACACGGGCTTAAGTAGACCTAGACTCGAATATCTAGTCTCGTAGAGCTAGTCTCTTTCTACGATACTAGCGTACCTCTTATATCGCGGCGTAGCCGCTAAATCGGCCGTCGATTTAGAGATATATAGGGCGAGACTATCTTCCCGATAGACTTATACGCCTAGGAACGTACTCGAGAGAAGATTAGGCTCAGGGTAATAGTTAATAGTAGCTAATAAGGGACTAGTACCTACTAGCTCTTACGGTACCGTCGATATAATAACGCTATCTAGTAGCTTATCGTTCGAGCTATTAACGCTATTCTAGTCGTAAACCCCGTACGCCCTAGGTAATTTATCCTACGCGATACTAAAGTTAATTAGCCGAAAGCGCGTAAGGGAGTTATCCTTTCTAAAAAGTACGTAGCTCGCGCCCTAGACCGAGAAGGTACTATTCGAAGTATTCGGGGTAAGTAGCTAGACTACGCTAGCTACCGCGGGTTTTAGTATTACCCTCGCTATCTACGAAGCGTCGATACGCGGCGTATATAATATATTTCCGTCCTCGTTACCTCGCGCTATTACTTAGATACTTTCCTTAATATCCGTCGGTATATTTATAGTCTCGTTTTCTAGCTATAGACTAACAATACGGTAGTAAATATATATAAGTCGCTACGCTAGTAATAATCGATTAATAGATATTAGCTCCTCCTCGTATTAGCGACTTCTCGTAACCCGTATTTTATTATATATACCTTAATATCTCTACGGACGGTCTCTTCCTCGCTCGTCTACGGCCTACGCTATATTACTAGGTATATTATAGTATCCTCTATTTCCGTACCTAGTTCTATAAAGTATAATATACGGCGAAGTATAATCCCTATCGAGCTCGTAGAGTAACTAATATAAGTAAGCGATACGTAAAGTTAGAGGTAGAGGATCTATACCTCTACGACTAAGTATAATATATCCGTATACGGCTTAAATTTATAATACTAAGACCTTATCTATAGCCTTAGGTATTAGTTACGTATCTACGCTACCGGACGCCTAGCTAAGAGTACTCTCTCTACCTCCTTCTTAGGCCCGTCTCTAGTCCCCTACTCTCTTATCTTAGCTTAGCGGGTCTTAGGGTAGGTCTCTTACGGAGTAAACGACTATTTCGAGGTAGTACTATCTAGTTACGAATATTAAGCTTACCGGTAACTTATTTACGATAGAAAAGAGACGAACGGAGGCTAGTCTTACGGTAAAAGCGGTCCGTCTCGGTATAATATTAAGGTACCTATTAATAAAGGTAGGCTCTAATATCGTTACCTATACGGACTAAGCGTATTTAGTAGAATCCGCTATTTACTAAGGAGACCGTCGATATCTTAAAGTAATAGTAAAGACGTCTAGGTAGATACTTCGATATTATACTAATTTTAACGAGCCTTACGCGTATATTATACCGTTATAGACGGAGCTTAAAACGTAATCGGTCGGTAGACGAGCTACCTAGTTCCTTAGTTTCCGCTAGATATACGTTAGTACCTAGGTCGCCGTACTAGACCTCTAATAGTATTACGTAGCTTACGCTAGCCTATATATAGGGTAAGAGCCGTACTATATATATTTTTATACTAGATATATTAAATATCTCTAACCGTAACGAGAGCGTCTATATACTATAAGTTCTAATAGGGATCTAGAGAAGTCTTTAAAGGGCGCGTATATCCTAGCTTACGCTCCGGCGATTAGATATATAATAGCTATATTATAGCTATAAGGCCTTCTAGGAGCCTAGAGTAGAGAGGATACGATTATAAGGCCCCTTTAGTATAATCGGCGTTAAGATAGCTACGTCGTCGATATTAAGTCTCTAATTAACTATATACTTAGTTAGCCCTCGAGACTTTCCTTTTTAAAGGTATACTAGACTCTATTACGAAGCCTAGAGATTACGTCTATATATTACCCGGCGGTATATTAGATAAGCTATCTAGCGCTTCGACGGACTTACCGCGCTATCCGCGAATAGTACCCTATAGTAAGCGAGGTACTCTATAATCTAGCCGTATTTGTTACCTACTTTCCCGAAAGCTTTCTATTTAGTATAGAAGACGATACGATATACGTCTAACGAGAGTTTACCTATAGTATATAGTAGATCTAGCTTAGACGTAAGCTCTTAATTAGCGAGCGGATTAATAAATTAATCGCCGCCGCCGGCTTATAGGCGGTTATACTACTACTATACGACGCCGTTACGTATAGTTTCCTATAGATATCTAGAAGCTAGGACTTTAACGTATAGGCTCGTACCGTCGGGCTATTAGCTATACCCTTAAAGCTAGTACGAGAGAGGCTTTAGACGATTTTTAGCGGGATCTACGACGGTTCGCTCTCGCGGTCCGAGATACTATTTAAGTATCCTAGCCCTAATAATACCGAGATCTATCCTAACTCTAGCTAGTATCGAGAAGGCTAGGTAGTAGGGGCTATATAAGTTAGCCTCCTTACTAGATCTATCTAGGCTAACGAGCCCTTAAATACTATATACTATAGAGAATGCGGCTTAGAATATACGTACTTAATATATACGTCTAGCGTAGAGGGGATTTCTCTTCCTAATAAGGAACTTAGGACTATCCTACCGGCGTATATATCGAGTAGTAGTTTATATAGCGACGATAATATTAAACTCTACTTCGAGGTATTTACCTAGTACTACGGTAGAGATATAAGATTATAAGTAGGGCGTAGCTTATCCGGCGGAAGCTATAGGTAGCTCTAGAGTACTTAGGGCCGGCTACGATTAGTCCTATATCTAGCTCTAACGTCGTCGACGTAGAATAACGTAGGGATATAGGTAGAAGTAATATCTAATTTATATTATAGTAATAGTTAACTAGACCGGGGCTCCGTCGACTTATCCTAGGCTACGGTCCTTAGATAGCGTACCTACGGCCCGGTATACGGCCCGACTATTAATTATAAGCTCTAGGCTACGGCTTAGATAGATAATATACCTATAGTATAAGAATATAGATATAGCGTAGAATATATTAGTAGGCGTCCTATCTATAACATTAGTATACTAGAGAGGTACGGTAGAGCTTTAGGCGGCTTACTAAAGTCTATAATATTCCGTATACGATCGGGTATATTACTACGGCTATACTACGGCCTAAAGCTTTACGTTAGTACTCTATACGATACTTCCCCGTATAGTAGCCTACGGACGGGTAGTTATATAAACGTAAGCTACTATATTATAAGTCGGAGTAATAAGATAGTAAGAGTTATACGATAGAATAAATATATAGAGGAAACCCTAAGTATTTACTAAGACCGTCGCTATACGCCTACGTACTTAAAACTCCGAAGAGGGGACTTAGAAAAATCTAAAGCTTACCTCTACGAAATTTACCCCTCTATATATTCGTTCGGTCGAGTACTCTTACCTAAGTAGAGGGTATCCGGCTAATATAAGAATAAATCTAGCTAGCCTTTAGTAGACGTTAAGAATAAAGTTTACCCGCTATCGCGTCGCGGCGGGCTAGTCTAGTACCCTACCGCGCTCGTTTATCCGATCGAGATATATTAAAGTTCGATAGTAACTTACTTATATAGTATATCCGGTCCCGTCGATATATATACTTACGATAGTTCTATACCCTAGACTACCGTCGTAAAATTAACGGAGTACTATACGGCTAATACCGTAAGCCGCGATTATAGTTAACTATTATATAATAGAGAATATAGTATATTATCGATCTCTTCGTTAGACTAAGAACTAACGCTCGTCTTAGCCCCTAGATAACTTTCGGCGCGGTAAGTAATATTTCCTAAGTCGCGAGGCTTATTTAGACCTTCCTAAGTTAACGTACGCTATACTATTACCGATACTAGAGGCTTAATTAGACGACGAATTCCGCCGTAGGTTATATCTCTACGTAGAGGGATTCTCGATCTTCGAGGCTATAGTATACGTACTACGGTCTATAAACGTCGGCTCTACGGTATATAATAACCGTATTCTACCGGAGACTAAATAAGTTAGCGCGGCTTAAGTACGCGGCGTACTAATCGCTAATATAGACTCCGATATTAAGAACGCCTATACTATATTAGTAGAGTATATTAAGGGCTAAAGAGAGATCTTATCGAGGCTACGTCTAATACTTCTCGCCTTACTTCGTACTTTAATTAGGTAGCGGGCGGCCTAGTATAGACGATATTCGCAACGTATTATTTAGAAGTCTACGGCTACGTAGAAGAGAAATAGGGACCCCGGGAAGTATATACTTATATTAGTAGCGATAATCCGGTATATCCTTAGTCGCTAGGAGGAGTTACGGCGGCCTTCTAGGTAGAATAGACAAAGCTTACGGAGTGTCCGAAATATTAATCGACCGTCTTCTAGCGCCGGATACTAATCGGACGACTACCGACTCTCTAGAGCTTCGACTATATAAAATAACGAGACGGCGTAATAAGTAGTAAATTCTTAGAATTAGTAAGTTAGGACTATATAACCGACGGGAACGAGATTATATCTACTTCGAAGTAGCGCTACTATACTATTATTACGATAGGTATCTAGGATTAAGCCGTCCGAGCTAGCGAGCTATATACCTAGGCTATAATATTCCCTAGAGCTTTAACCCGCGGCGTCGTTATAGACGTAGAGCGATACCCTAGAGAGTAGCGAACGGTAGAGGACTTCTATTATAAATTCGCGGAAGGGAGCTACGGGAAGCTACTATTTACCTTTATCTCCTCGTCGATAGGCGAGTATACCCTCGGTAAATATATAAGCTAGTTAACGGATAGGTCTAGATAAATAGAGTAACGTATCGGAATACCCTATAAGTCTCCTACTTATCGTATTACTTCCGGAATAGCGCGATAAGCGTTTTATTAGGTCCTAGAGGGGGGGGGGGGGGGGGGAGGCTAGTAGTATATCCCGAATAATTCTAGAGCTCGAATACGCTTAGTATTAGATACTCTCGATAATAGGCGCTCGGGGCTAGAATGTCGCTAAGATAGCTTAATTTCGAGTTCTACTTAAACTACGACCTATTTCGATTATCTTATACTATTTTATACTTAGGTATAATTTCGATATAGGTTACTAGGTACCTATTATTAGAGATTTAACGAGATAGTCTATCTAGATTTAAGCCGTAGATTCGTCTATATACCTATAATAAATATATATTAATAGCCTTTAGGTATAGTTATATTATAATTAGACTATATATACGGCGTCGTATAGCGCTAGTATACGCTAATAGAAAGAGCGTAATAATACTCTCTTAGTATCGGTCTTAATATATCCTATACGTAGGGCGAAGATATAGTAGCCGTCCTCGGCTATATAATAGTATAACTCTACGATTAAAAGCCTCCGATATTATAAGTAGCGCGAGTCGTACGCGATAGGTCTATTACTCCTAAGGCCTACTACGCGGTATAAATACTCTCTTAGTAGCTCTAGTAGTATTATATCTTCTTAATACCTTTTCCCTACTATATTATAGGGTCTTAGAGGCTATTAAGGCTAGCGAGTATAAGATATAAATAGTTCCGTAGAGATCTCTACCGAGTATCCTAATACTCTCTCCTAGCCGTAGTATAGTACGATATACTATAGCCTTCCTAATTTAAGCCTTCGATCTACCGTAACTTTCTATAAGTCTACCGACTACTTTATAGTACGAGAGTACCGCTCTTAACCTTAGAGTACGACGAGTTAATTAGTAGACCTCGGGAGCGGGTTACGATAGTAAAGCCTAAGGTAGAATATATCTTAGCGTTAGAAATTTCCTAAGCCGTATACGAATATTCTATACTTAAAACCTACGAGTAAAGTTACCTAAGTATCTAAAAGATTACTAAGTAGCTATATTAATATATTCTTAGTTCTTCTAGTATACGTATAAGTACTAATATATTACGAAGAGGAGTCCGAATCTAATATACTATAGTAATTAAGAAGTAGCCCGGGCCGATAGCTCTCTCTTTATTAGCGTACTAAGCGCTTACTATAATTATAACGGTACTCTAGGGAAGGAGGTTATAGGGGTCTCCCCTATTAAGAGCCTCCGTACTAAGCGCCGCTAGAGTATAAAAGCCCGCCTAGTAAGGTAGTAAGGTAAATATATACGCCCGTTAATTCTTAGTATCCTATAGAGGGTTTAGAGATCCTAACGAGCGTACGCTTTTCCTAGCTAAAAAAGGAATAACGTAATTCTAACTAGCTATTCTTAGCCTTAGTATAAGAAATAATTATATAGCGGCAATACGACTACGATATATATAATATAACGATATATTAGATATAGGATTTATAGACGCGATAGCCTACGATATATCGATACGGTTATAGAAACGAGAGTCGAGTACGGTTAAGAATAGTAGCGCTATAGACTATCGCTACTCGACGTAAAATACCTAAGTACTTTACTTTCTACCTTAGGTCGTCGCCGATAGACCCTTTAATACTAATTTATATAAAATATAGCTAAAATAGCGGCTAATACTTATACTATTTAGATATAAGGTAGTATCGCTTCTTAACTTACTATTAGAAGAGGCCTTTAAGTTAGAGTTTATCGTAGACAATCCGTACTATAGGTAACCTATTAGGACTCGTATAGATTTTTTATTAGTACGATATTCTAGTAATAGCTCTATACTATACTAGTAGTATAATATAGAACTTTATAAGAATATAGGGATAGGTAATACCTTAGGCTAAACTTTAATCTTAATATAGGGTAATATACTAGAGAATACCTAATTCGGTATAGAGTAGATATTTCGATAGTATAGTATCTTCCTAGGTAGATTAGGTCCGTTTATAGGGGAGGGATTAGGTAGATAGTTCTCTACTATTTATAGATCTAAGACTCTCTAGAGGTTAAATAACTGAATTCTTAGCGCGAGTAGCTATATTAATCTAGTTATCTACCCTAGGGGCGTATAGTCGAAGAAGTACGGGATTATTCTTACCGAGTAGCGGTAATCTTTTTCTTTCGGTACTCTTAGGCTCTCGAAGCCCTCTATAAGTAGTCGAGTTAAAGCTAGAGATTATAATTCTCTATCGTTTTAAGAATATAGTTAATACTACGGGAGACCGGAATATATTCGCTATCCTTCGTCTATATTATAGTTAGCGGATACGATAATAGTAATATAAGAAAGGGCGAGTAACTATCCCTCGATAGCGGCTCGATAGTAGAGCTCTATATAAAGTATATACCTATAGATATAGGCGCTCGATCGAGTTATTCCCCGATAATACTTATAAAGTAGACTATTAGCTAGCGGGAAAGTAGACTAGCGATACTAGCTATAACGATTACCGAGTACCGAGATGTCTCCGCTTATACCCTAGTAAGATATAACGTAGGGAGGTTACGCTTATATTTCTCTACTATTAAGTCCCTATAGCGCTATACTTTTACCCGCGACCGACGCTATAGTATTCGCGCGAGTATAAGGCTTACGCTATTCTACTTCGCTATTATTCGGATTATTAGACTATTATAGTATCGAGGTATTCCTCTAGCGCTTAAAGCCCCCGAGATATACGTAATATTACTACCGTCGTATCCCTATAACGTATATATAAGCTAATCCGGCGAATATACCTAGTCCGTTACCGTAATAACGCCGCGCTAGCGAGTATAACTAAGTCGTCGAGATCGAATTAGTCGATATCGACTAGGTTAGTAGCGACCGCTTCGGTCCCGGCTATAGGATTAATAATAAGACTACCGGGACGCCGCCGCGCCGCCGAGATATAAAGGCTTAGTACTAATAAGGAGGCGCTAGTAGCCGCTAAAAAGGAGAGATAACGTATATATATAAGAAAAAGTAGGTAGAAATAGAAGACTAGTAGGGCTCCCGGCTATAGTAGCGGTAGTATAGCTATAGAGACGGGCGATTCGTCGTCTATAGCGCCTTCGGGGTCTATAGTTACGGGCCCGGTTAGGAGCGTTAATTAGGCCGTAGTATACGACTTATAGCCCTATACTTATTAGAGGTTACTAGAGGGAGCTATATTATATCCTAATACTAACTAGTCGTTATATATAACGCCTTTAGGGGCTATAGACGTAGGCTCGATTATAAGTAAAGGTAAATACGAGGACGTAGTAGACGATTTATAACGTTATACTAATTAAGGGTTACTACGTATAGAGGGAGCCTACGCGCTTATAACTATCTATATAACCGAGGGGAGAGTACTACGAGCTTTAGAGGTTAAAGTTAGTAATACTAGGGACAATATAGCGAGCTCGACTAGAGTATAGTATAACTAGTTAGATATTAGAATATATTAAGATATACTAGAATAGTATAGATCTCCTATAGGGGACGAATAATCGATAGAGCTACTAGACGGGGGCGTAGATCTAGTTCTAGGAAGACAAGTAGAGATCGACGGCTAAGATTTACCTTTATCTAACGATTTAGAGCTCGATAAGATAAATAACGGAATATCGAGCCCTAAGCGTATCGGATATAGATCCTTACCTTCTAGTAATAGAAGTAACTCTCTACCGCTAATAAGGCCGACGAGGAGCTACTATCCGCCTTAGTCGTCGGCTAGTATATCTATATATAGTTAGTATTTTTATAACGTAACCGTTTAGAGGGATCCGGTTAGTATACTACTCTAGTATCTCCTCTTTCCGTAGGGCTATAATTAGCTATATTATACCTAGGAGCTCGCTAGTTATCGTATAGAGCTATTAGCGCTACGAAAAGCTTATAACCGCCTAAGCGATATTATACGACCCGGGGATACCGATACCGTTCTAGATAAACCCCGAGTAATAGACCTTCCGACCGCCGTCTCCCGGGGTACTTTAAGCGCTACCTCTATAAAGAAATTCTTTAAGGGCGTACGACCGTAATTACTACTAACGGTAGTAGCTAGTATAGAGCCCGAGTACGTCTACGTATACGAGTTAGACGTAAGAGATACCGGACGCGATTATACTATAATTACGTTCGACTAAGACTCTATACTCGGCTAGGCTAACTTATTCGAAGCTTTTAAGGTTCCTCTCGATATATTCGACTCGTACCCTCGCGGGGTATAAATTACTACGCTATTATACTTACGGTAGGGCTTCTATTTCGATTATCCGACGCATTAATAGATCGCTCTCTATAAGACTACTTATATCTATTTTAGGACCTTAAAGTAGACCTCGATTAATATATATATATATTTTATTAATATCTATACCTAGAGTTATTAGCCCTCGGATAATTAAGTCGTAATCTAGTAGGATAATATTATAATACTAGCTATACGTCGTAGCTCGCCTAACGATAGAGAGTATACTCGACCCGAGATATATAGAGCCGCTCTACTACGAAGTCTCGCGGTACGGAGGGAGAAGAGAGTACGTAAGGGGGGCTAACTTACGGTATAAATAAGGTCTAAGATATAGATCGGACTAGATATACTAAGTCGTCTTTCGCGCGATATAGAGGATATCCTAGATAGTCTTATAAGGAAAGGTAAGTAGGAGTTCGAGCGTTACCGGAGATACGCTATTCTATTTAACGAGAAAGGAGTTAAATAGGATAATCGCTTTAGTAACCTACTCTTAACCCTCCGAAGTACGAAGAAGAAAGCGGAAAGACTATTTAACTTATAGTATATAGGTCGGTATTTAGTTAATATCGGTAAGGAGATTAACCTACTACTAGACTTAGTATAGGGTAGCCGATTACTATTCTAGAAGCGCTACTACCTTACGCGTATATTCGGAAAGCTATATATTAATCGTAAGGGGTAACTACCTTAGAATATTATAAAGAAGACGAAGTACTATTATTATTACGGTCTCTATAACCTCTATAATACTACCCTTATCCCGCCGTAGGATACCCTACTCGGTAAGTTTAGAGTCGTATATTATTAGATATACTCGTAAGATAGATATCGAATATTAACATTAGTATAATAGACCTTCGAGGATTAGAGACTAGATTAGATAGCGCTTAGCGAAGGTCCTAGGGACGTTTACGCTAAGATAGGTAAGTCGACTATAAGGTAAGGGCCGCTTAAAGAGTTATAGACTCGGAATAAAAGTAGACTTAATACGGACTTAAGAGCTCGAGTATTTAAGCCGCCTAGTTTAGACTAGGTAGGTAGCCCCGATAATTAGTTTAGTTAAGCGGATAATCTCGAAGTTCTCCCGCCCTAGACTTCTATACTAGTAAGAGAGGAGGTACGTCTTACGTTTAAAGCTATACTCGCGCTTTTAGAAGTACTAGAGGCTTTCTATCGAAACTACGCGGAGGAGATTCTTTATTATACGAAGACGTCGGTATAAGATCTAGAGCCGTTATAGGTCTTATCGACCGAAGAATACTATAATTTTATTTAGGCGACGGTTAATACTCGATACGTATTCGTTAAGTAAACCTTAGCGCTCTACGGCTAGGTCCCGATACTTCCCGTATCGAAAGTTCTAGTACTATTTATCGAGATAATACGTTACTTTATATACGCTCCTAATTATAAAGAACGTTAGCGTTAGAGGCTCTAGAGGCGAGTAGTAGGTAAACGCGCGTAGAATAGAGGTCTATACGGCGCTAGCTTCGAGGATACTATACCTAAGTACGGCTTTACTTAGATTATAGGAGACCTAATAGACTAGACCTCGCTAGAGTTCTTTCCGTACGTAGCTCGCAATAGTCTCTATACGATAGAAGAGCTACTACGGCCTTTTAGAGTACGGCGCCCTTTAGTATAACGATTTATAATAGCTACCGAAGCGATATTAAGGCTCGGTAGAATAGCCGAGACTACGACGTATAATACTAGGAACTTTTCTTATCGGATCGTCCTCGAGGCGATAATCGAGATTATACTCCGGTAATTCCGAATAGATATTAAATCTAGGATAATAAAGGGTATTAAGGAGGAGTATATCTATAATATAGTCGAGCGAGACTTATAGCTAGACCTACCTACGTTAAGGAAGATATATAAGTAAGAGCTATATATAGTAGGTAAGGATAGGACGATATAGGCCGTAGAAGACCCTAGGGCGCTTATAGATAAGCTATTCGGATACCTCGATATAAAAGCTAAGGTAGCTTCCTATAGGCTTTACTTTTATAGAGCCGGGTTTCGTATACTAGCGTATTAAGCTAGAGTCTTCTATACGACTAAATAGTTCTCGAAGAGTCTTACCGCTAGAGCCTCTAATAAGCTTCTATTCGAGGACATCCTTACGGAGTACTATCTAATTTACTATATACTACTCCTAGGGATTAGTAAATATAAACCCGGCTTAGTCTCTAGAGTTAACGGTAACTATAGCTTTATCGCGGTCTATACTAGTAACGTAAAGCTAAAGGAGGATAGGTATATCGAGCTATATACGCCTTCGAGCGACGGCCCTCGTTAGGCTTAGTTAGGAGGTACTACGTCTAACGGTCGGTCGAAATAGGCGTACTAACGTAAACGGTCCCTTAGTAGTACTAAGAGAGAACGTACGATTAATAAGATTATCCGTATCTATAAGGCGGCGCTAAGGAATAAGAGCGCGAGTTATAGTATATCGAATTAAATAATCTTATTTATAGATAGATACGTATACCGTATATAGCGTAGGCTCCGGTATATATTATAGATAATAGGTCGTATATATATAGGTAGCCTAGGCGCGGCTCGCGACCTTAGAGTCTAGATAGCGGTATATAGGTAGGCTAGTATAGATAGTTCTCTCTAGGGAGGCTTATTTCTAATATATAACGTCCGGGCTTACTAGAGGAGTAGGTAGGTAGGTAGGTCGGTACGGAGTATCTCCTAGGTTAGGCCCGAGGTATCTACGAGTCCCGCGCTCTATAAGCTAATTTAGTAGGGCTTAACCTCCGTAGCTTACTTCGCTATAGGCTCGCTAGCGACCCTATATTAAGTACTAGCTAGCTACTTAGTTAGTAAGCCGCTTATTCTAGGGGGTAGGGTACGTCGCGCCTCCGTAGTAATCGATATTACCTACTAGCTCTAAATCGGCCTACGGAGAGACCCTAGAAATATTTATATTATAAAGCCTACGCTAACCTAACTAAATAGTAGATTAAGGGTATAAGTACTAGTCTCTCGGATCTCTCTACTTACGCCCGCTATATTACGGCTAAACTATATTAGGATCGTCTAACCCTTCTTAGAGAAGTACGTATCGAAGGGTTAAGGCCCTAAATCTATCGAGGACGCTTAAGATATAGCGAATATCTTAAGAACTACGGATCGAGCGGCGCCGCGAATAGATCGGCCGTACGTTCCGAGATTATCGATACTATTAGTATAGCGCCGTAGTTACGTAGTAATATCGGGTAAAAGATTACTATATATAGCTAGTATACTAGCGTAGGGTCTAGGCTTAGTCGCGTACCTCTACTTTTCGAAGCTCTAGTAATACTATTAAGTAACTTTACTATCTAGAATAAGCGACGAATAGTATACCTAGAGAACTACGGACTCCTCGAAGTAGCCTCTACTTCTAGCGCTACCTAATATTAGTAGTCTCGGACTTATTATAGCTTTAGTAATACGAACTAGAAGCTAGAAGTATATATTTAGACCCTCCCTAACTCCTCTAGAATATCGCCGCTTACGCTACGCCTATAGAGCCCTCGAGGCCGTATCCTTCGATCTATTTACTTCGATATATCTTTACCTTCTAGAGTACTTTATACTAGATCTATAATAAATACGTCGAGTTCGTAATATTATATCGATAGATTATTTAGTATTTTAAAAATATAGTATATTACTCTTACTAAGCGCTTTAGAAAGTAGTCGTCGGGCTCTATATACTATACCGAATAGTAAGCGGAGCCTACGTATAGCTACGTTAGAGGAGTACCGAGATTATACCGCCCGGTAATATATCCGGTACTTATACCTTTATAAAGGCTTCCTATAAAGATACCTTAGAGTCGTTAGGGGAGCTTATTTAGCTAGTAGTAGTATAACCTTACTACTCGATTATTATAGATAGTCGTTACGAGGAGGGAATCGAGTTCCGCTTCTCTAGATACCGACCTTATTTCTTCGGGTACCTCGTAGGCCTTACGTAGAGCGAAGCCTATAAAGTCGGCGGACTTTATAAAGTAATCGTTACCGTCTCCGGGCTCGAGACTTTATAGACGGCGGTAACTAATATAATATTACTCGAGGACTTCTAATACTAATCTATTTAACCCGTCTAGGATTAACTAACGAGTTACTTAAGCCCTATAGGGCGGAATATTAGCGTATTCTAGAAATCTTTCTAGAACGTACTATTAATCTAGAGGAGCTAGAGATCTCCGTCGAAGAATACTTAGACTATAAGGATAACGTTAATAGTAATAACGATAGGGAATAATTATTCCCTTAAGAAAACTTACGAGTCTTACCCCGAGCGTCTTTACTAATACTAGTCTTAGGGGTTAGGTTTATCTATACGGGGTTCCTATAACTACGTAGGCGCTCTACTACGCTCTAGATCGGTATATAACGTAGCTACGCGGCCTTTAGCTTAAGCTTAAGGCCGATTTTAGTCGCGGTAAACGATATATAGGGCGTTAACTAAGTATATATACTCTAGTAGGACGGCGAGAACGCGGCTAAGAATAAAGATCGGGCTATAATACCTCGGTATAGAACGTTAAAGGATATTTCGAGTCGCGTAGGATTAGTAGCTAGAAGCGAAGCGAAAGAAGGTCTCGTAGGCCCGGGTATTATACGACGAGATATAGAGGCTAGATAGAGGAGATCCTAGGGTATAGCTCGTCGTATAGAAAGTAGGGACGAGTAGCCGTAGAAACGAATTAGATAAGCGCGGGATCGGGACCGTCTTATAAGCTAGTAATCGCGGTTTAGTAGGTCTATAATATAGATATTACTTCCCTATATACCTTATAACCTTTATAGTAGAAATAGCTAGACGCGAGGACAAGTCGTAATAGTATAAGACTAGATAATCTTTTAATCTACTAGTCGCGAGTCTCTAACCTCTAAGAACGAAATTTACTTACCGACCTCCTATAAAGTTCTAATAGGCTCTTTTCGACTACCCCTAGCGTATATATAGTCGTAATTATATCCGCTATTTAGTATTAAATACTACTTTAATAGCCGTATAGTAGTACGTCTAAGGTTACTTCTAGATCTATCTAGAATACCTATACTATACTATATCGTTTTACCTTTATCTACTATACTATAATATACCCGCTCGCCGCTATTACTACCTTATCTTAAATATAGCGACGGCGCCGACCTAATGTCTCTCTAAGCCTTCGTCGAAGCCTCCTTAGACTTCCCCTCTAATTCTCCCTAGCCTACGACCTTAGCCGCTTACGTAACTTACCTCTATAACTATTCTAGTCGGCGGAAGAGGTAAATTAAAGAATCCTCGAATTACGTTAGTTATTCTACTTTAATTATATACTTTAGAGTTATATCGTCGTTATTACTAGGGTACCTTACTAAATCATCGTAAAGCTTACTCCCTATATCTAAGTAAGTATATCTTCTATAAGCCGTAGCCGAAGCCCCTATAAGTACTCCTCCTTATTAATAAGTACCTTACTTTCGGTACTAACTACGTATTACCCCCTCCGCCTACCTAAGTCCCTAACGTTATCGACTTATATAGTCGGTAGTTATACTATCTACCTCTCGTAATAGGGGTCGCCTAGCTATAGTATACCGTATCCCTAGAGGATATAGCCGAATACGACATTCTCTCGAGTAAATAATAGATTACTACTATTACTATATTAGAACTACGGTATACTTCCCTACTAGAAACCTATCCGAACGGCGGCTAACCTTAGTTACCGTAGAAAATTCGCGGGCTTTTACTTCGATAACGCGTATCTAAGAGATAGGTAAGAGCGTTACTTTCGTAGCCTCGCTCTAGCTATTACTAATCGGAAGATATATAGAGTAATACTAGACTAACTAAGTCTAAGTCTCTATAGAGTATATAGTTAACGTAATCTTAATTAGAGTAAGGATCCGGACGTCTAAGTAATCGATATTACCTAGATCTTAAGTATAATATTATAGGCCTAGGCTAAGCTACCCGTAGCTAAGTTATAATAGGAGCGCTATTAAGGAGGCTATAAAGTTACGCCGATTACTATACTTAGCGCTTAGAGCTAAAGATTAAGGAAGTCCCGATATTAGCGTAACCGATTCCGGACGCTCTTACGATACTAATACTAGTAGCGACTACGAGACTACGGAGTTATATAGTAATAGGTATATAGGGTCTATCTTTTATAGTACTCTATATAGTATTAGGTAGCCTTAATAACTATATAGTAGATCCGACTAAACGAAGTATAGGATTGTCTATATTAATCTAATATAATAGATACTCGTAACGGCGGGTACTCTCGCGTAACCCTAATCTAATCTATCTTATCGTACCTATAACGGAAGCTTTTACGCGTATACCCGATACTTCCGGTCCGCTAAGAGGAGTAGATCGACGAATCTATAGCGTCTTAGTATAAGTTAGCCGTCGCGCGTAGCTTATATAATACGGACCTATTATATTACTAGATCGTACTAAGAGCTCCGAGATCTATAAGGCCTCTAATCTAGGTAGAAGTATATTAGTAGTAAATACCGTCTAATATACTAAGCTTATAGAGCTTATAAAAGCCGTCGAGAGAATAGGAAGCGATATACCTTATCTAGTAAGCGCCGCGTATCGTTAGTAGTCTACTAGATAATACTAAATATATATATTACCTATCGGGCTAGCTACTATATAGCGAACGCTTAGTAGTATATAAAGGCTAGGGCCGATAGTCGTAATAATATCGCTATAGTATTCGAGTAACGCCGTTACGGCGTAGTAATATAGCTACGCGGATATAGCGACGCGCTATATAGGTAGTAGTAGGCGTAAATACGGCGCCGAGGGATCTATTAATCGTTATAATATAATCGGAAGGATCGCTACCGCGCCGAATATATATACTTACCGACGACCCTAATCCTAGCGCTAGGCGTAGCGCTCGGTAATACCGAGCGAGGGAATAAGTTAATACGAGGAGATATAGGTATTACTAATTATACGCCTACCGCGAAGGACTCGCGTCGGACTTATACCGGTAGTAGGAGAATCGGTACTAATAATACTATCTTCGAGTAGCCGCGCTTTAGTAGATCGACTACCTTATAGGTAGGACTTATTTCTATTTCGATATATCGATACGGTATCGGCCTAGTAACGCGATTAACCTACTATAACGTTATTAACTCTAAGGGGCCCCTCCTCGATACTACCCGATATAATAGACGGCTTAGAGAATAGTTCGCCCTCGCTTATACGCTATAAGTTAGTATTAAGTAGTTATGTTTCTCGATAACTAGGCCGTATAGCTTCTATATATCTTCTTCTACCTACGGAGCCTCTAGGTTCGTACTTCGTCTATAGGCGGAATAATAGGTTATCTAGCTAAATTAAGCGGTAAGCTACCTAAGTAGCTAGCCCGTAGTTAGCTTTATCGTCGTTTTCTAGAGTATATAGTAGTTAAGTATAAGTCGTATACCCTTTACCTAACGGACACCTAGACGTATCCTCTACTAATCGCTTACGAATACTAGCCCGTAGTTCTCGGTCGGAAAAGTCGTACGTCGTCTACCTAACGATATCCGAAGTAAGGAGCGTAGTACGGTAATTAGTTAAACCCTCCTATATAACTATAAAGACTAGTTAATCCGACGCTTTCCTACGAACTAGCTTTAGTAGTATCGCTATAAAGTCGACTACGTAGCTTATTTCCGCTACTAATTCGTAATAGATACGGCGTAGATATAGAATTTATTTATCTCGATCGGTACGTTTAATAAATTCGAGTCCTAGACTTAGGAGCGTTATATAGAGCGGGGTAATACGGAGGAGTATACCTAGGTATTTAGTCCTTAATTAGGGTACCCGAGCGAGACTATCGTTAACGTCCCGTCCTACCTCGATAGATATCTAGTTATTAGAGCTATTTAGTCCGTTATACGAGGTAATAGTCTCGACTAGCTTCGTACGGCCGCTACTAAGTATAATCTAAAGTACGAGCGGGGCTTCTAGAGTATCGTCCGATAATTCTTACTAATAGGAAGGAACGGTCGAGTCGTCCGTAGTATAATATTCTAATACTATAGAGCTATTTAAGGGGTATCTTACGGTAAGGATTTCGTAGATATTTAAACGAAGTTCCGGTAGGAGATTAAGAAACCGGAAAGGTCCGTTATCCGATAGTACTCTACGCCCCTCGGACTCCGAAGGTACCTATAAGCCTCGCGGATCGTATTCGTTATCCGAGTACCCGCCTATAACTTTAGGAAGCGGGCTAGGGTTATTTTACTCTTAGTAAGCCTCGCTTAGGCGCCGTATTCGCCGGTAAGATCGTTTAGGGGGCTAAGTCTAGACGCTCTACTCCCTATAAACCTCCTTTAGTCGCCGCGATCGCTAGTAAGATCGTAAGCTCGTACCGCCTTACGTTACCGACCGCGTATAGTAACTACTAAGGTCGTATACGTACGTCGTACTACGGTAGTAGATCGCTCGCGTATAGAGAGCTATACTAGGAGCGCGTATTATACTTTTACGTATTCTACCGCTCGTCCTTAGAATAGTAGTTAAGTAGTCTATATCGACTAGTATCGTTCGTCGAGAGATAACTACCTCGTAGTATACCGTACTCGTTACCTAAGTTAAAGCTATATACCGGATAAGATACTACTCTCCGAGTACCTAGGCCTTATAGTAGTAAGCTTCGCTCCGGTTATACTATCTAATCCTTCGGCTGTTTCTCGCCTCCTCTACTCGTCGCTATCTAAGCGCGCGTAATAATTATGTTCTTTTAGCGAAGGTTTCCGCGAATAGGGTAGCTTTAGACGCCTTAGGTACGTAAAGTACGATCCGATCTACCTTATCGAAGAGATAGTAGCTAGTCGCGTCTATAGTAATATCTAGTTAATAGGGTATAGTCTAGGGCGGTAGAGTAGAAAGTAGATAACGTTATACTCGTAGCCTATATCGTAGGTTATATACGATTATCGCGGGGTCGAACTTAGGCCGCGCGATCGGACCTAGATACTACTTAGTAACTTAAAGGCGTAATACGGTCGGCGGGCCTAGTAGTCCGCTATCTCTCGACGTTAATATTAGGTAAAATCGTAAAGTCTCTTCTAGTAGCTCTAGATTATTAAAGTAGAGCTATAGCCTTTATTAAGCTTTATACGCGTTAGTATTAGCGTCGGTAGGTCGGCGTCGGCGTTTAGAGATAAACCGAGTAATTAATCCTATATAGGATATAACCTAGAAGGCTTATAAAGAGATACTAAGCTAACCTTTTCTATAAGTAAGATTAAATAGGATATATAGGAAGTATAAAATACTCCTAGTATAGATCCTCCTATATATATCGCGTTATCGGCGAGGAAATCGGTATAGATACTCGCGTACGTATATAGTAGCTCGAGAGGTAAACGCGTACGCTTAAGTAGAATATATAATCGTACGGCGCGTTCTATAAAGTACTATAACGGGTAAATAAGTAGAGTACGAGAAGGAAGAATTCCTATAGGGATTTCTAGACGCCTAATAGTATACCTCTAAGATCTTCTATAAGTAATCTCTAGGCCTTATAGATTTCTATATACTAGCTCTATATATATATATACTAAGTATATAGTATAAAACCTCCCTACTCTCGATCTCTTAGGGTAGAAAGATAGCCTTATAGGAGCTAGGTTCTAATTAGATTATAAGGTTAATATAATCTTCGTTCTAACCTCGTAGGAAATTATTATAGATCTCCTATACTATATTTTAAAGAGGTACGTCGGTCCTCTAGAACGATAGACCGTATCGAGTACTTAGTCTCCTAGTATCGAGGGTAGAGAGTAAGATCGATAGAGTCTTCTAGTTAAGCTATATATATACCTAGGTAGGCTCGACCGGCTAAGTAGAGCCGGGCTTAGCGCGTCCTATAGGTACCTTAACTACCTACCTATACCTTAATATATACGCTACGCTTCGTATCGTCCCGAGTCGCCTTACTAATCTTTACTCGTCTAAATAGGAACTTAGGGTCGACGAGATACGTACGCGAATCGGTAACGGTAATCGACTTCTAAGCTAGGTAATATAAGACTAATACTAGCTACTTAGGGAGGCGTAGTCGTACTTATTATAGTTAATCGCGTAAGTAGATCGGCGTTTAGGATATACCTTACCTATTTATCTAGTCCCTAAAGCTTAGAGATTAATAGGAAATATAGCCTTTATTACGATAAACGACGTAGTATAAGATAAGTAAGGTTTATCGAGCTATTAAGATATTATATTAATATTAGTATAATACCGCAAGTTACTATAATACGATTAAGTACTAAAGAGCTATAGTAGTTATATTATATACTAGAGAGCTAGTATAATAAGGTTATATTCGCTATTACTCTAGAGCGCTACGCGAGTTATAAAGTCGGCGTTATATAGATACTACCGTATTCGGATAGTAATATATTATAGCTAGACGGTTATATCCCGGAAATATAGATCGTAGGATACGTATATATCGGTATTACTCGGACGACGGAAGCTATCTAGGTAGCGGGTCGGACGTACTAGAAAGTAATATTCTACTATAACTATAGAGGTAGGAGGAGGGCGGTCTAGAGTCGACCTATCGAGCCTAGTTAAGCGTTACGCTAGCTCTAATACTATACCGTCGGCGACAAATCGTAAGAGATATTCTAACGAAGATTAATAATACTACTAAGCTCGGGCGTAAGATTAAGACTCGGTAAACTATAAGAAATCTCTATTTAAGTAGATTATATTAAGGTCCGATATATAAGCTAATAGCGGGACTCTTAAGCGTCTACGAAGTCCTAAATAAGTCTCGTATCTTAAAGACTAGACGGATATCGTAGGGACTACGTATTTAGTACTAACTTAGTAAAAGAGAATATAAAGATTACGTTATAGCGGCTAGACTATAATTCTTATAGTAGGAGATCGCCTAACCGTAAAAGCGGAGCTATCGGCGCTAGGCGACTTCTAGAACGAACCCTTAGTAACTAATACCTCGTAAGGTAGTAGATAAGAATATATATAAGCCCTAGGCGGTTAAGCTCCCGCGATAGCTAATACGAGTAACCGCGATTAGGGTCGTAGACGGTCGTAGAGGTATCCGTTAAGCGATAGTAAGTTAGTATACGCCTAACTATACGTATATAATATAAACGGCGAGTAAATCTTACCGCGTAATAAGCGGTACCCGAAAGTAAAGTAGCTTATCCGCGCCTAATTACTTCTTACCTACTACTTAGGGCGAGCTTTAGCGACCGTACGATAGTCTACGGCTTCTTCTATCTCGGATCCCTCTACGTACTACGTATAGGCTCTACGAGCTTTTCTCTTTACTACTCTTCTTAGGCTACCTTAAACCGTATAACTTACTAGGTCTCTAGAGGTAAGACCGCGAGTACGCGATCGAGCGATACGACGATAGCTCTAACGGCGGATAGGGTCCTCTTAGCGGGCCGTTACGCTACTATAGATACGCCTTAATCGAAGTATTATCTACGGCGATAACTACTAGCGGTAATTACCCTCGTAGCTTACTAGAAAATCGCGTAGACTACGCGAGCTACTCGAATCGTTACGAATAAGATTATATACTATAGATAACGAAGAAAGAGAGGAGATAGCCCCGAAACCGGCCCCGGGTACTAATAAATAGCGTATAATTACGATAGAGTTCCGACGAGTAATATATAGTATATCCGACCGGTTCTATTTTAACTTACTCGGTACGGCGATAAATACGTAAAAATAAGAGATCTTAAGTCTAGGGTTAGAGAAGATATAAGTAAACTTATTAGTAGACGCGATCCTAGTTACTTACTACTTATACTAACTAGTATACTAGGGTATCGATAATTAGAGACTAGACCGTCGAATATACGGAGAACTTAACTAGATTATTATAGCGTAGCCTAAGGGCTAATTAAGTCGTATCTAATCTAGTACGCGCCGTATACTAGCTATACCTCTTCTAGGCGGTCTATAGCGTTAGCGCTAATAGCGACGTAGTAACTCTCGAGTAGTACGGCCTAGTATATTACGCTATATCGTCCGAGATTTAATTTATAGAGGTAATATCTCGACGAACCTACTCTACGTAAGGAATAGTACTAGGGGCGAACGAGTATATACGTTAGATAGCCGAGAAGATAATCTATATCGTACGATACGCGTAGCCGGCGGTCTATATTATAACGTAGATACTCCTAAGCGGGCTCGTATCCCGTATACTTAAGGTAGCGGCGTTATCGACTAGGATTATTAGGGTAGCCCGCGTTAAGCTCGCTACTAAGGTATATAGGGCCGACTAGATTCGTAGGAGCTAGCTAATACCTATACTATAGGTCCCGATCTACTAGCCGCCTAGAGACGTACGGGAAGATACTAAAGATATATTCCGGATCTTCTAGCGCGGCGTAAAGGACTATAAGGTATTATTCGAGTTTATAAGCTTATTAATAGATATCGCCTCCCGCGCGTTAATACTAATATACTATAGGATAAGTAAAAGGACTTCTCGGCCTATAGTAGAAGATAGGAGGCGTAAAGATACGTTATAGAGCCCGTAGCTCTATATTACCTTATATAGCGATATAGGTAGGTTAAGGACGAGTCGGATATAGTAGGACTATTAATAGGCGGATTAATAAGCCTTGTAGTTATCGGTAAAGCGGCGGTCGAGACGGTAGTCGAGATTTTAGGAGCTAGAGGTACCGGCTCTTAATATCGGCTTTACGAGCCGGGTAAATAGTAGACTTACTACCTACGTAGTACTCTCTATACGCTACACGGGGGCTTATAGGGCAAATTAGACGAGATAAATATATAAGATATAAGCTACTATAACGTATAATTACGGTATAGCTAATTAGAGGTATCCGAGAGCTCGTCGGATTACCGATAAGATAGGTAAGTAAATATAGCTATACGGTACTAGATACGGTAGCGACTTTATATATATTTACTAACTTATAATACTCTATATATATACCTTAATAAGCTCGATCGAGCCTTAAGGGTCTAAGTAGCGGCTACGACTACTATAATTAACGGTTTAAGAGACTATATTAAACGTAAGCTCCCCTCTATACTAGTATAAAGTAATCCGTTAGACCTTTCGATACCTAGAGAGTAGATATTCGTTCGTACTATAGGTACGAGATACTTATATTACCTACCTATACCGTATAATACTATCGCTATTATATAGACCGACTATCGCTATTATATAGACCGCGCTCGTAAAGTATTTAGTTAGCTATAGAGACGGGATCGAAACTATTAACGAGATAGATACCTATTATCCGGCTCTACTCTATCTCCTTATCTACTAGCGTCTATAGGTTACTACTCGGGATATAAGTACCTATACCCGCTATTAGATTCGTAGAGCTCGCACGAGTATTATCTAGATCTAAACGTCCCTAGCTAATAGTATCCTTATACTATAAGTAGAAATAGTAGAGCGGACGATAATCTCGGTCCGTATACGCGTAGTAAAGATAAGAGGGGACTATCTATTCGTATAAGAGCGGCGTAAGATCGAGTAGTATAGGTATAACGACCTCTACGATAAACCTACCGTACGATACTAATTAGGCTCTAGCGACTACTTCGTTAACGTAAATTAAGAAGCTCGAGGAATAAGTAAAGGAGTTTCCGAATATAGAAGTTAGTTATTAATATCTACTCGTATATTATTAACTACTAGCTAATACTATATAGCGAAACTATAAACCGTTCTAGAACGCTAACTATTAGCTTCGCGAGTCTATCTTAAACCTCTAGTTACGATTCCTTAAGAGCTAGTCCGATCTTACGCTAGCGCCTTCGTATATAAAACCTTATTCGGGCGTATAAACGCCGGCGAGCTAGGGCGTAGTATTATCTTATACCGTAGCGTAATAGCTACGGCGCGCGATAGATACCTACTCGCGATACGAGTCGCGATAAGTCGGTACCCTATCTTATCCGGAATACTACGTTATATCCTATACTAATCCCTAGTAGGCCCTAATATATCTAGCTAACTATTACTAAGCTTAGATTAGTCGAGGTCGTACGCTAGTACTATATAGAGAGGTCCGCGCGTACGAGATAATAATAAGGGCTAACCCCTCGACTACTTTTATTAACGCTACCTAGTTATAGAGTAGTTACGGTAGGTTATAGGGCCTACTAATCTCGCGAATAGCTAACCGTAAAAGAGCTAGTATTACTATAGTAACTACTATATACTAATAGCGAAGCCCCTCGGGGCTATAGCCTCGATCCCGTATATAAAGGTAATACTAATCGATATACGGTCGGAAGATCTAGGGGGTACTCGAAATCCGGAGCGATTACTAACGTAAGTTCTCTTTATACTTCTATTATCTACTAAATAGTATAAGCTCTTCTATTATAGGAACTAGTTAACGTATAATAGCTAATATTATTCCTATACGCTAATATAGTAAGAGCGAGTACTAATATTATACTATACCGTTTCTAGACTATAGTTACCGTAGCCGGATCCTAGATAACTACTACGCGGCTATATAATACTCTAAACCTAGAGCTCTACTAGAGTAAGAGATTATACTAGATAAAGAACCGCCTCTTACCTAAGAAGATCCGTTATACTCGTCCGGGTTATCGCTAAGATATAACCTCTTCCGTCTTCGTAAGTAGGATAAGCTCTACCTTCCTATCGCCGATCGAAACTTTATTATACGGAGCTAGCTAAACTACGGCTACGGTCGCTCCGTTAGGTAATAGTCTTATACCGTTATAGTTTATATAGTAAAAGCCTTTACTAACCTTCTATAGCCCGGCGTCTTCGGCGCTCCGTAGTAGCTAGCCGTAAGCTATTCTCCGTACGTAGGGTAGAGCGGTTTTCGTCTAGATATATAGTATTATATCTATAGCTATAATTTTATTACTTTTAGCTAATATAGCCTTAAGACTATATCTATAGCGTACTAACCCGCGCTATAAGTCGAAGCGTTAGCTTTAGGCCTTAAGCGACCCTTCCGGTACGCGGAGTAGGTCGACTATAATATTAAAAGTAGCGGAAAGGTAGCTTATTCTAATAGCTTTAGACTCTATAGGTATAGATCGTACGTCCTCGCCCTACTTATACTCTTTTAGGACGACCGTAATCGCTATAGTTACGTCTACTATACTTATTCCGTAAACGTCCGCTCTAGTTATATATATTACTATATCGTCTAGTAGAAGCCTAGCTTAAATAACTAGGTACTACGGTATATCGCTAACTACTAGATCTCGATAAGCCGCGTTTTTATAGTATCTTAGATACTCGTTATAATATAGCTCGAAGAAAACCGATACTCTACCCTCGATAGTATCTAGATCGCGCTAGAATTACTAGTTCTACTTCTATTTATCGTATTAGAACGGAACGAAGGTATACTACTCGGGCGGTAAGGTAAAGTACCTATAATTACTACTATAAATAACTTCTCGGACGGTATTAAAGATTAGTAGCCTAATATAGCGGGCTACGCGTATCTAGATATCGAGTACCGTAGTACGCTCGGGATAGGATTAGCCCTCGGTTCGAGGATCTATAGTACGTAAAGTATTATATAGCGCGTTAAGGCTCGCTTCCTACTTAGAATCTTTAGCGAGGACCGCTTCTTTAACGCGTTAGTATATATCTTAGCTTCGCGGCTTACTATTAGGCGGGAGAGAGAGCGACTCTAGCTTAAATAGAAATCTCCTTAGGGCCGTAATAACTATTACTAGTTTATACTAGTCGCTCGGCGCCGTAGGTAGATCGATAAATCTCCTAAGAACTCTATCTTCCTACGGCTCCCGATTACCTATTACGTCTAATATACGGTCCTTAGGGTATCTATATTAATATACTTCCGGTACTTCTAGGTACTATTTTATAAATATTTTAAGTACGTCGAGGATATCGTAGCTTAGCTAATTAGTATTAGGTTAGTTATCTTATCTACTCGGAATACTAGTACTTACGATAGCTACTAATAAAGGGTAACTATCCTAGACGTATTCCGGCTCTATATAGTAGTTTATATCGTAGTAGTAGAGGGGGTCGAGCTATAAGAAAGTTAGTAGACTTAGTAGCTACCGAGTACCTTAATTTACCGGAAGATAGGAAACGGGTAAGGTAGGTATAGCCCCGAGATCCTAGTACCGAATATACTTCTCTATATACCTTACTATACCCTATTATACGGGAGTATATTAGCTAGCGTACCTATACTCTATAATAACCGATAATCTTACTATTTTACGCTTTCCCTATATTAAAGACGGTAAGTATACTACGGACTATTACCGCGCTACTACTTCCGGAGGATAACTATAGATTCTAATAACCGATTTACGCTTAAGGCTATTAAAAAAAGGCGATGTCGGTAGTGTTAATAGCTCTATACTACTTAATGCGGGCGAGGAGTACGCCGTAAAGCTCTTATCGCGCTAGTAGTCCTAACTTATAGTATAGGCGGCCTACGAAGTAGTTATACTATAGAATTATACGTATAGAGTATAGTTAGTATAGTTTCTAGAGGTAATAATATTTAGGAGAAGATATAGACCTTACTAGGGGCGATTAAGCTCGAGCTAGTAGAGCTCGTAGTAATTTATAGTACGATTGTATATATTCTATACCGAGTATAAGCCTATTATATAAGGTCGGTTAAAGCTTAAGACCTAAATTCGCCCTCTTAGGCTAGTCGTACGCTACCCGAGCGATATGTCCGCTCGTATAAATATCGTAGGGTAGTACTCTTAGATATAGGCTATAAAGAGCGCTACTTAGAGTACTATTTCCTAAGCCGGTCGATACTTAGCGACTATATCTCTCTAGGGCTATCTTTTACGATTATAAGTTTACCTACTTACGTAGTCTACGGACGTATAGGCCCCTATATATTTACGTATTACTAGATAGGAACGTAAACCTACGTAAGTAACCTAAATTAATCGCGATCGGTATCCGTCTTTATTCGTCTATCGATTTACGAGAACCGCGACGTAAGAGCGTAGGAATCTCGCTAGCTTATAGGCGTATACTATGTTTACTAATTATATAGTTCTATAACGGGAACAGAATCGTAGAGTAGGCTTACTCTTCGGTACGGCTCGGCGATTAATATTAGCTATTCGTAATTATTACTAACGGTCTTACTATATCGTACTACTATAGTAGAGGGAGGTAGATTCTAAATAATACTTAGAGTCGGTAGTATATACTAGAACTATCGACGCTAGATAACGTAGGAGGAGTATATACTCTAGTATACTAGTAGGATAAGCGTCGTAGTCCGTATCGACCTTCGAATCCTATAAAGCCGCCGTAGTCTAGTTATTATCTATAGAAATATTTAGTAGCTTACTCCGCGAGCCTTATATATCTTAGGGGGCTAACGATATATTATACCTCGTTATTAGCCTAAAAGAAGTAGTAAGAAGCCTATCGCTAATATTAGATATACTTATACTTCTATTTACTAGCGACGACCTCGCTATAGCCTACCGGAGTATAATTTATCTACGAGTAAGGGCTATAAAGAGTCCGTATACGGCTTAAATTTAAGAAGCTAAGATAGAGTACTCGAGGTAGAAGAACCTTTATCTAGTCGACGATACTACTCGTATCGTACTAGATCTATAATCGTATATATACTATAGATAGTATAGTACTTTCGCTTTACTTATACTTAGGAATAGCTATACGTAACCTAATGAGTACGAGACTTATATCCGTAGTACGGCCGCGGAAGTTATAAAAAGTCCGTACACGGCTTAAATTTAAGAAGCTAAGATAGAGTACTCGAGGTAGAAGAACCTCTATTTAGTCGACGATACTACTCGTACCGTACTAGATCTATAATCGTATATATACTATAGATAGTATAGTACTTTCGCTTTACTTATACTTAGGAATAGCTATACGTAACCTAATAAGTACGAGACTTATATCCGTAGTACGGCCGCGGAAGTTATAAAAAGTCCGTATACGGCTTAAATTTAAGACGCTAAGATATCGCTAGCTAGGCCGGCTCTAGGAGTACTAGTACCTAATAGGATAACCGGGCGTCGTAAAAGATTAAAATCGAAGGGATTCGGAGTAGTATCGTCTTATAGGCGGCGCCTAGTACCCGTATTAAATACGATACTAATAAGGTAGCGACGTTACTAGCTAGGATTATTATATTCTAATCGCCGGCCTAAATAGCTTACGGATCGATTAGAGGCTAACGATAACTCTTAGGAGCGCGGTAAGGTTATATAATAACGAACGAGAAGCTCTAAGGTTAAGATACTCTTAGGTATACCCCTATAGAATACCGTTCTTAATATAATAATACGGAAAGGATACTATTATCCTCCTCTATATTCTCGTCGTATATATTAATATAGCCTCTAGCTTAGCGCTACCGTCGAGATTAAGCCGTAATCTACTCTATAATAAATCCGTCCTAGTCCGTATAGTCTATAGCGAACCTATTGTTAGCGAATTCTAATATAGAAGCTCTAGATCCGTCGTCCGCCCTATTAGTTCTACCTTACTTCGTCGAGTAATCCTCGGTATTAGGTAAGAGCGGCTCGATATTAATACTCCGGGATAGTATTTTAGGTAGCGGACTATTAGCTACGGTCGATAAATTACGAGCGAAGCCTTATACTATTCGCTCTAGCCCTTGCGTCTCGCTCTCGGGGTCTATAAGGACCGGTATCGGTAGTATTTTATATACGAATAGCTCTAAGAGGGTCTACTTAACGAGATTAAAGAAGCGGAGAATTCCCGGTTAGTATTTTATAAGGCGTTCTAATATTAGTTAGAGTATATCTTATTAGACTATAAAGAAGCTATAAAAGCGGTTAGTACTATATTTATCGCCCTCGGTATCTCTAAAACGGGACCTACGACGTCTTCTAATTACTCTTTAGGGAGAATACGATATAAACCCCGTTACTAAATACGTCTAAGATAGTCGCTACGGCGCGGGCTTTACGAATACGGTTCGCTATCGTATTATTTTTACGTTTCTAGATTATTTCGAGAGATCTAGCTCGACGCGTTCCTACTCTAACTACGGGGTCTATTACGGCGCGGTTAGACGCTACTCGCGAAAGTCTAGTAATCTTACGGCCTATTTTCTAAAACGCTATAAATTCTTCGAGCCGGTAATATAGGTACGTAGCGTCTATAACGTCTACCCTAGTACTAGCCTCTACGAGCTCTCTAATAATAGATATCTCGCCTTACTTAGTTACTTCTAACTATTAGGAGCCTTTCGCCCGACCGCGGGCCTTATTATACCCCGTTAGTATATTTCGAGTATACTCGATACTATCCGAAGTCGCGAGCGGTATTAGTATCCGTATTAGGTAGTCGAGCTATACTCTTATATTCTCTACCTCGCCCGCCGCCGAGCTAAGTAGAACTTCGCGAAAGACATTAATAATATCCTAGCGGATCGAGTAGCTAAGGGTATATTTAACCTAAGTAGTACCCGTAGGTAGATAGCCGTCTACGAAATCTTCGATAGCGAATAAGATCCTATATCTATCGTCCGCGGCCGGCTCTATATTAATATTAATATTTAATTTCGCCTTAAGTAAAGTATCTTCTAGTATATTACGCGATTCCGCTTATTATAGCTACCGCGCTAGCTTAGGCGCTACCGTAATCGCGTCCTCCTTAGGCTTCCTTAGTCGACTACGCTTCTTAGTAACTTTAGCTATATTTATTCTATATAGGACCGGTACGGAACTTCGTATATAGCGGGTAGGTACGACGCGGCGGTCTAACGGCGTCGGGGTCGAGGTAGGTAATAGCGATTGTAGTAGAGTACTTAACCTCGACGTCTCCCGTATTCCTACGCGGTCCTAGTTAATAGCCTCGTAATCGCGGGCTAACCGAAGTATCGTCTCGTAGTCTATAGTTCCGGTAACGTTATCTAGGCTATACGCTACGGTCGAAGGACCTAGCGACGGTAACTAATCCTCTAGTATAATACCTATATATATTACGCTCTATAGCCCTATAGTTAAGCTCTCTATACCTATAGCGGTAGACGAATCGGTCTCTCTATATACGTCCGGAAGAACCTATACCTATTTCGTCGAAGCTACCTATAGCTCTACTACCGACGCCGAGTCGTAACGGGGTCGATCGCGCGCCGCCTATAGCGACGACTAGTCGGGTATATTAATATTATCTAAGCTTAGCCGGCTTCTACTATCGGGTATTAATCGCTCCTCCGGCGTAGCTTTAGCCGTTCTACTATAGTACTACTCGGATACGGTAACCTCCGCTACCTCTATCGAAATAAGCTATATAGAGCCCTCTATTATAGGCGTTAGCCTTATACTTCTAGTCTCCTTACTCTACGGTATTAAGTCTAGTAGTAAGAGGTACTCTCCCTATAGTTCGTAGGCGCCTACTACCGGGCTCTCGTACCCTATAATCTCTACTTAGAGCGCTTAGATAACCTTAGATAATATTAGCTAGAAATGAACGACGGCCGGTCTCTATATACGTCTTACCTCCTCCTCGGAACCTCTATAGATCTATAAGATACTAGCCTCTCTTCTTTCTATAGATCTAGCGTAAGGGTCCTCTTATACCGTAATTATCTCGAAACTTCGGCTTACTACGTAAGGTAAAGGCACCGGTCGTATTACTTCGTCTAAGGATCTACCGTCGTCGATAGGGCTATTATAAAGAGTATAAGTTTACTATAGGGCGTAAAAGTAATATTTACGGAGGTTAACGTAGTTTTAGTAAATACGTAGGTAAGGTACTTCGCGTTTACTTTTTAAGTTTAAGCTATAACTAAGCCCCGCCTATATATAATTAACGAGGTATTTATACTAAGCTCTCTAAGTATAAGTTAGCCGTTATTAACCTCGACGATAGCTACGTATAACTTCCGAGCCGTATAAGTAGTTTTTACGCGATATATTAGCGTTTACCCTCTTTATAGAAGTTCTTAGCCTACTAGAATAAGGGTTAATAGGGATATATAGACGATAAGTAAATTCTGTATTTAGCGAGGGCTACGCTATAATAAATAACCTTGAACCGTTTATACCTATATTTTACGGACTATAGTACTTCTAGAGCTATAGCGCCGAAAGTAAGGCTAGCTTCGTAGTTAAGGGCCCTACCCTATACCGTGAGATAAATAGGTAGTAAATTACGGTACTAATACTATCTCGCGACTAGGTATACTTACTTCCTATAGGACTAAGCGATAGTAAGCGCTATATATAGATAACTCGGACTAATCCTAATCGAGCTAGACTAGTATACGCGAGCCTATTAAGGTCGACGAAAGTACCCTTATAACCTTAGTAAAGTAAAAGTCTTACCTATTAAGCGCCTAATAATCTACCCGAGCGTAGTAACGGTCGTATAGCTCTCGCGTTTTAGAAGCGAGGTAACTCTTCTAGAGCTAACTATTATTAACGCTTTCTACCGCCCTATTTAAACTATCTTTATATCCGACCTTTAGTCCTTATTCGAACTATAAACCTCTCTACGATAGAATTATCGATACTACTACTATAAACTACCGAGCGTAGTAAAGCGACCTACGAGATATCTAGACGCCCTTAGAATAACTCGTCGGAGCTATCTATAATAGACTAGCGCGATAATAGAAGTACCTAAACTACGCCGATTATTATTAACGACTCCGATACCGACGACGCTCTCGTAAGCCGCGCGGATACCGCCTTATACCCGGTATAGAAGACGCTAACGCGTACTTTGTTTCCGAGCTACCTATCGAGCTACTTATCGAGTAACGTATTCGCTATACTATTACGGTAGCGAAATATAGCGAGTAGTAGCCTTAGCGATCTCGAGACCGAGGCTCGAAAGTATATAGAGCGAGTTAAGAAGCTTACCCTACTACTAGAAGGCCTTATAGACGGACTAGAGTAGATACTAATTATCGAGAGTATACGTAAGGTACGTCTCGCGCTCCCGGGCGGAGTCCTTAAGTACTACTAACCGCCCGAATTATACGTAGACCGCTTAGCTAAAGCCGATAAAAGTAGCTATTATTAGCTATACTAGAGCTAGTAAGTCGAGTATTACTAATAGCCTCGTAGGAGAGGAGTAACTCGTACTAATAAACTACGTATAGGCCTATACCTCCGTAGTAATCGAGATATCGTATAACCGCTTAAAAGCCCCTAACGCGCGTTATCGCGCGGAAATCGAGTATACTAGTACTACCGGTACGACCCTCGGTTATAGCTTAGCTAAGAGATACTAATACCGTTATAGTATAGAAAGCTAAGCTTACGGCTTACCTACCCTCGAACTAGGTAGATCTCCTCTTAGTAAACGATAATAGAGACGATAACCTTCGTACCGAGTAGTCCCGAGTATAGGCGGTATACCCTAGTCTATTAAAGAAGAACTCGCTAAACTAAACGGTCGAAGAGCTTATAGTAGACGAGGAAGTTAATAAGGTTCTTAGTATAAAGGTCTAGTTCGAGGAGCCGGATATAAAAGTACTCTACGAGTAGCTCTAGGTACGTAGATACGATCCTATTAAGGTCGAGCTAACACGAATTTAGACCCTTATCGAGCTAAAGGACGAGGTCGTAAAGTTAGATAAGTATAGTAATAGAGCGATTAATTAGCCGCTTCGTAAGATAGTAACGTAGCTACTAATTAAAGTCGTTAGGATTTTTATATAGGTAGAGGCCCTAGCTACTAGTATAGTAAGTATACGAGAGCGGTAGGCGCTACGAGCTCGGGAGTTACTAATACTATCGATACGAAGGTACTCGTTAACCTACCCGGAGTTAGAGATAGTAACGCGGTACGCTCGGCTATCGCCCTAGAATATCTACGCCGATATAGTAATATATAGATCGTAGCGCCTATTAACCGTACTATAGACGATAAGATAGCCTAGGACCTTTTAAGCGATTAGACGAAATATAAGCTTCGGATAGACGGTACCCTTACCGATATAACTATTATAGCGACTAAGACGGACGATATATCCGTAGGCGAGGTTATAGCTAACCTAGTACTAGGTCTCGATTTTAGTAGGCTCGATTAAGAGTTAACGGAGGTATCGCGTCGTCTAGAGGTTACCGCCCGCGATTACGACGCTACTCGGGCGCGAATCTAAGATCTAAACGACCGTATTAACTAGCTCGATACCGATATTAAACGTCTTAAGGAACCGCTCGGTAGGTAGGACGTCTAGATATATAATACTACCGCGGTTAACTAGCTACCGATATCGAAGCGCTCGTTTCCCGTATATACCGCGGGCTAGATATAGGACGATATCGTCGATTATACCGCGGACTTAAGACTCGCCGGCTCCTTATCCGCTACTAGCCCGGAGTAGAAACTAGAAGAGCTCTAGCTTAAGCTTAAAAAGGCTAGAATAGAGTTAAAGCGCGTACTAAACCCTCAAGTCTAAACGCTACGCGGGACCCTAGAGGACCTAAAGTAGTAAGAGGTTCGATTGAAAGCGTAACGCCGTATAGAATATATTAGAGCTCGAAACGATTATTACCGCCGCGCTATTAAGGATAGTTTTATCGCTAGTATTAGAGATATTAAAGAGGAATCCGAGGATAATAAGGACTAAGTCCGCGGGGGCGAGTTACGAGATATTAACGTATAGGTCTTTACGGTAAGTAGTAAGGCTTACTAGAAGCGGATCGGCTTCTAGAAATAGGAGTCGGATATCGAAGGCTTCTTAGATAACTAAGATACGGGGATCCTATAGCTCTAGGAGTATTATAAGGGCCTAACTAAGGTAACGTACCGCGCTCGATACTTAGTAATACTCCGCGGCTACGATATTTTAATTAATTCTCTTCGACTCTTTCTAGCCGATAACGGCTCCGGAAAGACCTTAATAGCCGAGGAGCGTCGTCGAGACGCCGAATTCTCGGAAGCCTAGCTCTAGTCGCTCCGTAATATACTTACGAGTATTATAAATAGTAGCTTTACTAACCTCGAGAAAACCCTACGATCGACCCTCGTACCGAGACTAACCTCGGCTTACTCTATTATAATCGTAAATACTCTAAAGACGAGCTTAGGGTAGGCTTATAGAGTAAGGTACTAGACCTATCGCGCTATTATTCGCCGTAAAGGCGTCTATAAGAATACGAAGACGGAGTTTAATTTTAACGCGGACCTAGCGGACCCTATTATCTAGGTAATTTCCGGTACCTAGGATCGATTCTTCCGCCGCGACCTCCCGCTATATCTAGGAAATATTACTAAGGCTAGGAGCGACGGTATTATAGCTTATTACTAGGCCTTTAGCGAGTATTATATCGATAATACTAGCTATATAGCTAAGCTTAAGGTACTCGAGCGCTAGGCGTACCTTTACGGTACTACTTTAGGCGAGTACGCGAAGAAAACCTAAGACGCCGTTATCGATAGCTCGAAGGACGTATAGCGCGATATTATTTAGACTATTCGCTTAGGAATAGTTACTATCTATAACGAGTATACTCGGGAGACTAGGAAGGGAAGCTTTACGAGGATTAAGGACGTTATAAAGGCCGGCCTAGAAGAGTATTCGAATAATATCTTTACGTCCGTATTAGGGAATACCGACGCGAGTATAAGTAAGGACCTTAAGATAGCTAAGGATAACTTACTTATAATAGGAGAATCTCTAATAAATACGGTAGAACGCGATTACCGCTCGTTAGGTATTACTACGAGCTAACTCGAGAGCCCTAACGCTAATTAGGAGGACCTCCTTAGGCGCTTACGACAAGAGGTAGATAGCTACTATATAGATTCCTAAACGGATTTCGACGCGACTATTATTCGGTCCTTTATTATACCCGGACGTTATAGATTAATCTCTACGATATCCTATAAGGTAGGTAATATAAGCTAGGTACGGGTCTAGGCTATATAGCGGCCGACTAGCTAGTAAGCTAATAGCTAGCGAATAAGATAGAAGGAAGCTAATAGCGTATACGACGAGGTATACTACCGTAGTAATAGTTCGCCTTACGATACCGCCTATATATCGGATATCTATACCTAGAATATATATTAATTTAAATACTAAAGTACTACCGTATAGATCTATTAGTATCTCGACGTAGGCGCCCTATATCGGTAAAAGAGATCGAAGTTTATAATTCACGGCGATTAAGGAGCTCCTACCCGTTATAATATACTAATAGCTAGGTACCGAGTACGACTATAATAGTCTCCGTAACGGTACTAATACTAGTAAGTCGACTAGAGCGAACGGCGTGTTTTAATTATAGTATAGCGAAAATATATCTTCTAGTTAAGCCGATCCGTACCCGTATATATATCGCCTAGGTAGTAACGTACTCTATAGGTACTACCTTACGCTAATAATATCGCCCCTACTCCTAAGCTCTCTACGAGTATAAAGTCGACGTCGGATACACGGATACCTTAAGAGTCTTACTACTAGGACGGCTTCGCTACTTACCCTCTAACGGAGTAGTAAGGCGACTTAACTACCTAGTAGAGCGGTTACCTAGATCTTAGAAGGAAAAGCGGCGAACTACCCCTATACGATATATTATACGCGAAGACTCTAATATACTTATATTATGTTAAGAAGGTCTCTTAGATAGTCTAATACTTTACGCTATAAGCTCCTACGCTACCTAGTCTCGTATACCTTCTTATACTTACGATATATCTACGTAACCTACTTTTATAGTATAGGTCTATATATCTACCGACGGTTTATATATCGTAAACTATTACTAAACGATAACGTATCTATATATATATATATTAGGTACGTTATAGGTAGAGTATACTATCGTCGCTATATAAGAGTTATATAAGCGGATCGTACTAAGATCTCTCTATACCTTAGAAAGCCGCTCTTAGATAACCTTACTACTTATATATACGATAACGACAATTACGAGTATATATATAATAAGTATAGTATCGTATATAAGACGTAATCGAACCGAGGATATCGTTATATCGAGGCCGTTAAGGGTAGGTAAGCGACGCTATAGGGTAAAGTCCGATCCTTATAAAAATTAGTAGCTTAGGAGTTTATAACGTGAAGTATATATATAGGGTAGTATCCGTATACGTCTTAATATAATGTTAGGATAGGAGTATATACTAGTATAAGCGGCGGTATACGAGTATTTTACCGGAGGTAATAAATACGCGAGGTATTTAACGTATCGTAGCGTACTTAGGGAGCCGCTATAGCGAGTAGTATATATTTTTAGCCCTTTACGAACATGAGCTAAACCCCCGGTCTAGTTACTCCTACTATACTATTTTAAAGCTACCCGCCCCCCCCCCCCCCCCCCCCCCCCGGTCGCTACCGTACTTAAGGATTATAAATTAAGAGCGCGGGTACGGGAGGATAGGGATTAAGCGAGTAGTCGTACTACTAGAGGCTTACCGAGCGACCGGAGCTTACTATTATTTAGTAATATAAGTAGATTTAGATCGAGGTACTACGCGAAGGTAGAATATCTATATTATATATAAGTAGCTAATTATACCCGGTTACTATTCGATTTATTACGGCGGATAGGTAAGATAAAATCCTACTACGATATATATCGAACAAGTTAGTATAAGAAACTATAATAACTAAAGTAGTAAATAAAAGAGATAACGAAGTATCCTATACCCTCTAGGTTCGATACCCCTCTAGTACGCGCCGCGGGTTATTATACTAACGCGTACTAGTATCCCCTATAACTATTACGATAGCCTAGACTTCCTACGAGACCTTAACTCTAACTTTAACGCGTTTTACGCGGAAGACGCACGGGTAAAGTAACGCTATAAGAGCTTAGTTAATAAAGTCTAGACCGATAGCGTATACGTAACGTATAGTAGCGACTACGCTCTACTTATATAGGGTAGCGGCTTAGACGATAAGGAGTTATTATACCGCCTAATCGGATATTAATATTACCGCCGTACGGTACCCGCGTTCGAGTCGAGCTTAAAGGCTCTACGCGGTATCTAGCGCTCTCGTTAGGATATAAAGGCAGGGTATAAGCGGACCCTCGCTAGCCTCGATACCGGTAGCGCGCTAGAAGTATATCCTATAACTAGTCCTATTATATAGTTACTCTCGTTATCGGTACGGATAGTAGTCCGAGGCTCGGAGCTCTCTTAAATACTACTATAATACTCTAAGCTAAGGTTAGATTATTATTATTATCGACTCCTTCGAATCCTCTATAGGTAGTACCGGCTATCTAAAGGTCGACGGAAGATCGACCTACTATCCTCCCTTCTAATAGTATTCGCTACGAATAGCGAGCTATTACTATATAACTAGAGGGTAGCTAGCTTCGCCTTAGCGCTAATTAGTAACTACTAGAAGGAGTACGTAGGGACTAAGCCCGCGCCGCTACCGGGTTTCGACCTATAGCGTAGGCCGGTTAGATATTACCTACCGGGCTATTAGGATTATCCGATTCTTAATATATTCTTACGGAATTAAAAGTAGTAAGAGCTTAAGATTACCTTAGAGTCCCGGCTAGGGAGGCGGGTAGATTACTTAAACGCTAAGTATATCGGGGGCCTATCGAAGTATTAAACGGGACTACGCGTATAGAAATATAAGTCTTCTAGTAGCGTCGTATAGAGAGCGAAAAAGGTCGATAAACGATACGAGAGACGGAAGGATATATAGTAGGCCCGCTATAATAATCTTAATACTATAGTATAGCGGTTACCGCGAGGGCTTAGAAAGATAATTATAGAGGCGCGAAGAAGGATAGAAACTTAGACGTAGCTAGACTCCGACGAAGCGGCGGATAACTAGAATTACTATAACGACGATAGCGAAATTAAAGCTAGAACTATTATCCGTATCTAGCGCGGTTTTATACTTAGACCTAAGTTATAAAGGACCGGGACCGGCCTTAAGGGGCGATAAGTACGGTAAACGGTAAGCGATATCTATACTATAAGTAGTAGGAAATTAGAATAGACTAGGCGTTACTTAGAGCTTTAGACCGTTATAAATAGCGTAGTAAACTTCTACTCTTAGCTAGGGCTAGACCGACTCTTTCGAGGTTAAGTATAGCTTACTTCGCTCGCTATACCTATCCTTAAGCCTATAGTATTTCCTCTAATACTATTAGGGACTTATCTTACTATAAAGATAACCGCGCTCGCCGACCTACCGGACGATCCTATAATTACTATAGGTACTATAGACTATCGTACTATTTATATCTAGGTCGGTATAACGTTCGTTCTTATAATAGCCGTACCGGATACTAATACGTATTAGAAGGCGTAAATCGGCGGATAAGAGGGCTTAAGGTATTAGGTCTCCGAGCCGCTAGTCTAGAGTATCTATAGGATCCTAGCTAGGGAGGGTATTATAGTACCCTCCCTTATAATCGCGCCGACCCCGTTAGTAGATAGGAAGCGGCCTAATAGCGTTTAGTTCGCTATTAGGTTTAAGATTTTCTCTTAGATCTCCTAATATATAATCGGGATTACTAGAGTATACTCGAGAAGATAATTTACTATCGTTCGTATATAATATCGCTTTATAAGGGCGAGCCTAGCGTAGTATTAGTAAAGTTTATCCCGGAATTCTACGCTATACCTTACGGGGATCTCTATCTTTTAGATCTATTATAGAACGCGAGGGAGATACCCGTACCTAATCTAGCTAATTCGGCTATATTCTACTATTTTACCTAAAGGTTTAACTAAGTATTACGTATTATACTTTTACTCCTTAGCTCGTTCGGCTATAACCTATAAGCTAATAACTAAACATAGGTACCGACGTAGAGGTACTATTCCTCCTACGCTATACCCGTCGGCTTTATATAGCGGTAGGTATTATCGGTCCTTTATATCTAGAGTTCTTTATCGCTAGGTATTAGGTTATCTACTTTACGTAGATACTACTATAACTCTACCTTATCGTAGTAGAGCTTGTCTCTTATTACTACTAGCTTACTCGCGAGTTCGAGTAGGGCCTAAGAGTTATAGATAGGTATAGCGTTACGTACTAGAGCCGAGCTAAGGTACTACTTCTAATATCGATATATATCGGCGATAGATCTAGACGTAGGCGTAATCTCTAAAGCCGGTCTAGCGAGTATCCTTATACCCTCCTTATACTCGTTTACTAACTATATTATATCTTCCGCGGCTTTCTTTATAAGTAGCGCTCCTATTAACTTTAACGCTAATATAGCCTAAATACCGTTAAAGTCGTTATAACTACGTACTAGATACTAAATAACTCGTTCTAGAAGCTCCTTACCCTAAAGCGTTTTTCCTATAGCGAACTAGCTATCGTTTAGGTAACTATAACTAATATAATCGAAGTCCGGGTCGAATAGTCCGATAGGGGTAAGCTTTCTTAATTTATACCGTAGTAGCTCGCTAGTCTCGCTACTATCGGGTAGCGAGCGCTTACGAGAGTTTAGCGAGTAGGGCGACGATAACGATCGACTATAATCCGAGTTAGTATTACTATTATAGGTATTAGGCGGAGTTCTACTCTCTTATAGACCTCTATTACGCGATTCTAAACCTATTAATTAGATTCGATTAGCTTAGCCGGGATCCCCGGTAGCCTCTAATCGGGGCTCCTTTAGTATCCGATTACGAGTATATTTCTCCGGATTTATAGTACCTAATATCGCGGGCGCGGCGTCTATTTTATCTAGTAGGGAGCGTAGTAGGCGCTTTCTAGTAGCCGGACGCGATAGTAAGGCTTCCGTAGGATATATACGTATAGTCCCGCCGAGCTTAGACGTTTGAGCGTCGACTATCTTACTCGTTTACTATACTTATTTAGAGCCCTTAAAATGGCCGGATTTACGACGCTCGAGTATCTTATCGTTATTATTACTCGCGTCGCTATCGAGTAGCGTTATACGCTAGCCTTAGTCGACGCCGGGTAGTATCGATACTAAGGTCGTTAAAGAGTAAGTACGAGTAGGTCGAGCCTACGCGACTTCCGCTTACGTTTTAGTATCTAAGTCCTAACTATCGTCTCTAAATATAGTAATAAGTCGATTAATTTCCGCGGTATCGTACTCCGGCTTTTAACCGACTAGACTAACCGGCCTACTCTACTCTTAAAGGACGGTCGGTATAGGTACCGACGCGGCTATTAGAAGCCGAGTAAGTATAGTAACGATATAGGTTAATAAGGGCTTTACTTAAGGTATACTTACTTAACGTTTAGACCGTACTACCTATACCTACGTATTAGTAATATAAGAAGAGACCTCTACTAGTATTATAATACTCGCTAGAGTAACGTTTAGACGTCTCTTAGTAGATCCCGTATACTTTAGTACCTAGGTAGACTTACGTTAATTTTTAGCTTATCGGAAGTAGTAGTATCTAGGAGTCGGTATATACTATCCTCGTATAAATAAGGCGCGTTTACGACGAATATTACTTAGAACCGTATAGTAAGAAGTTCGTTCTCGCTAGGGTAAGGAGGCCCGGAGTAGGCGGAGCGTTTAAATATAGGTACCGTACCGCCTCTAAGGGCGCGGCGTAGTAGAGGGGCTAGAAACTCGTAAAGTAGTCTAACGTAGGTATCGTATTAGTCTTAAGGTCCTCTTATCTCGGCTAAGATAGTTTCGAACGAGCTTTATAACTACGAGCTACTTAGCTATACGCGTCGCGTAGTAATAGATCTATATATACCTAGTTCGTCTCGCCCCTAGCGGTACGGTAGAAATCCGCCCTCTACTAAAGCGATAGCTCTTTCGGGTCCTTATATCGCTATAGCGCTATCTCTTACCCTTATCTCGGAGCTAAGTTAGCGGCTAGAGAAGGGATAGTATAGTATCGCGGGCTCAGGTACGTCGCTATAGTATCGTAGTAGAATCGGACTAATTAACGGCTATCTTTCGGGAGAAAAGCGGGTACGGGCCGCTAGCGGTATCCTCCTACTATACCGGCGGTAATTAGCGCTATTTCTTACTCCGTATAACCTATTATAGGTAGGGTAAAGTAGAAGTACGCGATCGAATTCCCTAACCTCGAGCCTCTTTTCTTACTAGAGCTAAGCGTAATAGTCTAGAAAGTAAGATAACGGTCTACTATAAAATACTATAGTAAGTAGTTAGAGGATTAAGGAGCTTAACCTTACTAAAGCTAATTAGCTTAGCCCTCCCCTATAGTCGTATAATATATTACGCTTTTGGTACTAATTTATAATATAGTAAGAGAGCCGAGTTTTAGATCCCCTATACTTATTATCTCTTACTTAGGTACCTATAGATATACTAGAGTATCCGCTAGTAGTTAGTAATAAGTAGATAGAGTTTCTATATTAGAGTTAATATCGAGCGCTTAAATATTAGCTTGACCTAATTATATATCTTATTATTTAGGCTTAGTTTAGGCCTAGCCTACCTACGGATAAGCGTTATTAGTTAGTAGGCGCTAGTAGGCTAGGTACCTAGAGTTAAGCGTAAGAACTATCTTCGTAGCTCGGGGAATCCGGACGCTAGAGATTCTATAGGCTCTACTAATATGTCGGCTAAATAGGTAATTAGGGTTAGGCTCGATAGATAGCTTTATCGGTTATTATCGGGTAACTATATTAATAACTTACCGGTTACGAGTTAGTAGTATACGAGTAGCGCTCTAGATAGTACGCTATTCGTAATACGGGCGGTAAACGTTAGTAACCTCTAATATAATACGAATATCGACGATACTAAAAGCGAGACGTAGTCTAAGGCGTTACGTCTACTTCACTTCTAAGTTAGGGATACGTAGTAAAGATTAATCGACGCTACGAGAGATAATTTACTTACCTATCTTCGAGCGTATATAGACGATATCTCGGGTACTCCTAGACCTACGTAATAGATTTATAAGTACTATACGGAAGGATTACCTAGTATAACGTAGACGACGGCTCGAGTATAATCCTACGGCTACGGCGACCGATAATATAGGTAGACGATATACGGGTACCTTCCGACTATCCCTTTCTCGAACGGTCTAAAGTATATTAAGTCGTTTCTCTAGCTAGTAGCCGTATTATAGGTTCCGTTTATAGAGCTAAAGCCGAAGAACGGTTCGATAGCTTTTATAACGTATAGGGTCTATAAGGAACGAAGGTATATATAGTACCGCGTAGCCGGAAATCTTATAAATATTCTAGCCTTATTTCCTACGTAGTATAGAGGCGATTTCTTCTCGTACGATACTCTATACGGTACGCTCTAGTATAAGAGGGCCTATACGCCGGAGGGTACCTAGGAGGACGCTACTAGCGCGTATAGGGTACGCTCGATAGTATTATATATAAATAAGGGTTATATCGGGGTAGCTATTACGTAGGAAGACGGGTAAGCGCGAGGTTAGATTAGGTACGATACGGACTATTATATATTACTAGCTACGATACGTAATATAAAAGCCCTATAGGAGCTCTTCGAACGCCCTCCCGTACCCTATACGTATTATATAGTCCTACTAGAACGTATAATAGACTAAGAGAAAGAGAGGGCTAGTCGTAATACTATATAATAGGAGTAGGTAGGGGATACTTCCTATTAGTATTAATTAACCTAAGAGGCTCTACGGTATAGTAGCGCTTACCTATCTCCGTAAGCTATATATATATTTATTATAAATACTAATCCTAGGATTGTTTCTAATATAATAGTTCTCGTATTTATATAGTACCTATACTCCTAAGTCGTAGTTAAAGCGGTATACTTTCGGGCGTAGCGGATTTACTTAGTACTATAGAGTATATACTATCTAGCCTATAAGGAACCTTATCCTCCCGCTAAGATAGGTTATACTTAGGCGGTAAATAGTTAGACGGGGCCGTTATAATCTTAGATATTACGTACTAGCTAATAGCGAGACTAATCTCTAAGACGACGGTAGACTATAAGTATAGTACGCTAGGTTAGTCTAGAGCTAAAACCGAATCCTACCGTAAATATTATTATCTCGGGGAGCGAACGCTCTTTAACGTTTCCGGTAGATTATTTCTACGCCTTAGCCTAGCCGGTATACTATCGAGCTATAATACTATTAGACGGTAGCCTAGTATAGGAGCGAAGGCTATCGTAAGCTATAGATATACTCCTTAAGGGTTATCGACGATTTCCCCTCGATCGAGTCGTAGGCTACGATAGTTAGGCCTAGGAGCCGATAGTACTATATCTACTATACTAGGAACCGCGGATACCTAATAGACTTATTAAATTTAGCGGATAGCGTCGTCTAAGAGCCGCGGCGAGTAATTATACGCCGACGATTATCCTAGCTAATCGAATACCGCCGTATTTCTAGCTAAAGTCGCTCCGTTACTCTCGGCTATAGCTAGATCCGTACTAGTATACGTTACGGAGGGCCTTCGGTCTACCCCGTCTAATAGTAGGCTAACTCTATATATACTCGCCCTAGGACTACTACGGATTATATCTAACCCTTCTAAAAGGCTAGTACGTACCGCTATTATAACCGGTAGGGACTATAGGGTCTTAGCTTAACTAGTACTCGCTAGTCGTAATAGATCTAGGGCTCTCGACGATAGACTCGATATAGTTAGCCCGGGGTTAGGGAGAGGTATAGATACTACCCGCTCTCCCTATTCCTTTAATACCGTCTTATCTCGCGTAACGCGAGCTAGAGAGTCTATTAGTCGATTTCTATAGGAGAGCTCTAAGGAATAATTTATACCTATATTATACTCTTATATCCGCGTAGTAGGGTTAAGGCTAAGGTTATAGGACCTAAGGAATACTACTAAGGTAGGTTCTAGAGCCGTTATTCTATACTAGGACTCTATTATAGCTTTATCGTCGAGACTATAGTAGGGGTCGACCTTCGTATCTACGTTTATAATAGTCGTATAGTAAGTACGAAGTAAGAAACGGTATTTTACGCGCTAAAGGTAGTTATCCGTATCCCGGGTTACGATACGAAATATTATTACCTAGAGATTAGTAACTCCTCGAAGCTTACCCTCGCTACGAACGTTAGGGTACGAAGTAGCTCGAGTATAACCCTATAGCCTTTAAGAGTATAGATCTCCCTATAGCTCGTATCTAGGCCGTAATCTTATATATAATATAAGGTACTTCTAGGTTAATAGACGGCGGATCTATATCGTATACTACCCTATAATTAGGCGGATCGGGGTCTATTTAATACCGTATAAGCGGTATAGCTCGCCCTTCTCTAGCTAAGATCGTAAACCTACTTAGTACGACGAGGACTAGTACTATCTAGCCTACGGTAAACGTAGAGAGTATAATTCTAGCTAAGTACTACTATATTATAAGAGTAGTTTAGTATTAGTCGAGCGCGTTACGTACTATTTAATCTCTATATTCGTTACCGCTTATAGTACGACTTTAACCTAGAGACTTATCGTATAATAGGAATCTAATCGGAGAGATTATTACCTAGACTAGGTATCTAGCTACCCGTATAAGGGATATAAGTCTAATCTCCTTAGCTCTCTAGCGTTCTATATGTTTTAGATATCGCTATAGTCGGTAAGTCTATATACCGGGGTACTTACTATAGTATATATATATACGACTTACCTAGATAGTAGTATAAGTACGTAAGACTCTAGATCTACCCCGGACCCGAACTATAAGGTAGATATAGTTATACTTTATAATTATATAGTATAAGACTACTCGTTAATAGTCTAGTAGTTTACCCGTACTCTTACTAACCTATAATATAGCTTTAGGTATACTATAGTTATAACGGATATACTTATTAATTAATAACTATAGTATTATATAAGGCTATAACTAGAGCCGGGTAGCTATATACTATACTACCCTACTACTATAAGCGAGTTAGCTTAGCGGGATAGGATAGCGCTATAGTAATATTAGCGATATATAGCTTATAGGCGATTTATAGCGTATTATCGGTATAGACTAGGGCTACCCTCTATACTATATTATAGGAATTAGTATTAGGTATATATAGTATTAGGTATATAGGTATAATCGATTTAGGAATATACCTTACGGCGAAGCTATCCCTAGTCGAGAGTCTCTAGCGCTTCTACGATAGTATAGGTAGACGGTAAGTAGATAGTCCTATAGGTAACCGTACTATATACTAATAACCTATACTCGCTAAGAAAGAGAACTCGCTTCCCCGTTACTATCTAAGAACCCGTTTAGGAGCTACTAAGGCTCTAGGGACGTATCTTAGGGATACCTTATAGGCCCTTAGAGAATTATACTATCGCTTCCTACCTCGGCGTAGCCTTTAGAAGTTCTCTACGCCGAGGGAGACTTCGCCCTATCCCCGGCGTAAAGGGCGGCTTCTACCGTTACTAAAATCGTATATACTTAGGTTAAATCTTAGAAGATTAGGCGCTTAATAAATAAGAAGCCTTAAGGCTTTACGAACGAGTAATAGCCGACGTAAGTTAAACCTATAGACGGATATTAGACTAGGTTTTATTAAAGTATAAATATCCGTACCTATTCTATATAGTATAGATCGATAGTAGTACTACGATTCTCGGCCTAAACGCGCTTACGTACTCGTATAGCGTTAGAATAGACCTAATAAAGCCTACGTAGGTATTATATAGCCGAGAGTCGGTAAGTCTTAAAGATACTTATCGGGTAATACTAGTCGAATTTCTAAGCGTCTAGGGTCTATCGCGGAACGAAGACGTTATATCGGCCGCTTAAGGGTCGGGTAACTAGTTAAGATTCCCGTCTACTCCTAGAGGGTATCCCGGACGTAAGTCCGGACTACCTAATATTTCGAAAGAGTTATAGCTTAGCCTAGATAGTAATAGGTATACTAAGCCGATAAGGTACGTAATTTATTCGTAAATAGCCCTAAAAGATAGTAAAATAGCTAAGTCCGGCGAGTCGGTAATACTCTTTATTAATCTCTATACCTTATCGGCGTAACTTTATACTAGTATAGGGAGAATCGGCTAGAGTACCTAAACGATAGATTTATCCTTAAAGTTATCGTCCCGTAGCCGCTATATAATATACTCTACGTCTACGGCTAAGACGTTAATCTAAGCCGAGCCGTCCCGTATTCGATCGAGTATAGGCGTCGCGTCGTATCGGATCTACGTCGTATATATTCTATAATTAGTATATCGTATCTATACTACTAGATTCTTAAACGACTTACCCTAGGGTACTTAATATTAATAGATATCGGAATAAAATTCTAACCCTTTTATACTCTAATAAACATATCCTACTCCCTTATCTCTAGAGTTTCTAGGTCCTAGAGCCGATAGGCCCTACTCGGATCGATCGACTCCCGTAAATACTATAGGGCGTCGACCCGAATAGTAGACGGTATAGGACTACCGACGATAGGAAGGTCGTACGGTTCCCGCGCTTAGAGTATAGTTATACTATTATAGTATCGTATACGGTACGTCTAGGTCCTAGTACCCGGTATAAAGGACTCTAGGATAGCGGTATAAGCGTATCGGCTATACTAGGGTCGAAGGCGTATCGCGTACGGCGGCGAATAGCTTCGTTAACGTCGTAGTCGTCTCTCTCGTACCGTATACTCCCTCGCTATAGTATATCGTAAGCGTCGTACTATAATATACTTAACTACTCCTCGCTAGGTAGAAGACCTTAAGATCCGAGTATAGCGGGTTAGGTAATCGTAGACCGCCGGGATATAGCGTTTCCCGTAATATAATAGTAGGGCTCTCTAGCGAGATCGTTAGGGATACTAGAGGTAGAAAGCCGAGTTAGTCGGGCTCTATACTAGAGGTAGCGGACCGTAGTAACCGGTAAGATTGTCTATACTTTTATAACCTTAAAGGTAGAAGTAAAATTTTAGCCTTAACCTTCCCGGAAATAGCTCCGGAATAGCGTAATTATAAGCGCTCGTAGACTATATTAGATATACTTAATATATATACTATTAAGTAATAGGCCTACCTATCTTATTCTACGATACTTTATAGCGTATATAAGGCCTATAGTAATTAAGGAGTACTATATAGGTTAGTACTCGGGCTAGCTATAGCGCTAGCCTAGAAGTAGACTAGTATAGGCGGCTCGAGCTTACTACGATCACGGCTACGGCCGCTACTATATCCTTAGTATAGTAGAAACGTATTATTATATATATATACGATATTTAGCGTAGCTTATATACCCTACCGTACCTCTATATATTACGGCTCGCTATCTTAATCGCTATTACTTATTATATTATACCCGTTATATCGAGGATACTACGGCGCTCCGTATAAGAAGTTCGTCGGGAACCGGCTTACCTAGACTTTAGTAAGGTAATTATCGACTATAACTCTAATCGACTATTACGCGAACTAGAGGACGTACTATATTATAACGCGAGAATTATTATTATTACTAGGGCTAGTATATCGACCTCTACTAATAGTAAGCTAGAATCCTATTAGCTTAGTCGGAGATACGGTACGGCTAGACTAACGACGAGCGTATAGTTCCGGATTTTAGATTAAAGAAAGGCCTATTCTACGTCGATCTAGTAACGGGAGAGCTAAATAATAGTAAATAACTCTTATTTCTAGCGGTCTATCTAGAGGAAAACGTAATACTCCGACGCGCGTTCTATAAATAGTATAGTAAAATATTAGCTAAGTTCCGCGACGTATAACTGATACCTTTTTACTAGCTCGTATAGCTACTCTACGTAAATAACCGCCTCCTTCGAAACTATACGTAAAATATCGACGACGTCGATACCCGTCTACTAGGCCTTTAGACGGAGGTACCTCTTTAACTAACGAGTAAAGGCGTTTAGCTAATAACGATATAATTATACGGGACGCTCGGTAAGACCTTCTATATATCGTATAAGTTAATATACGAGACGGGTAAGAGCTTTAATCGGCTTAGTACGACCGCCCCTAAATATATAAAATACTAGCGGATACGGGATAGTAAAGGCGTTTTACGACTAAGAGATATATCCTAGGGAATACTTAGACTAAGAATAGTACTATATATAGAGATTAGCTAGGATTAGAAGGCTATCGATAGAGTTATTACCTATAACGTTACGTAGAGACTAGACGTATTAATTGTTATAGGGACGACCCTCGAAGTAACCTAGGTAGTACGTCTAACGGCGAAAATTACGCGGGCGGTTTACTAGACGGAAAATAGTAAAGTAATATAGATTAATAAAAATACTATAGACGAGGTCGATCCGGCGCTTAAAGATAGTATACCCTAGGATCTTATCGTACGCGCCGACTTAGACTATATTATATAGCTCTTACCGGGGGTATAAATATATACTATTAAGGTCCCCGTCCGGGTACTACCGCTATAGCGACGGGGTAGTCTACCCGATAGATAGTCGGCGGGATCTAAAGAATCGAGACGCCTTCGGCTACGGTATTATATTTCTAAGATACCTTCGGCTACCGCGCTATATTTATTAACTACGCTATATACTATCTATAAGTTAAGTAGGATATAGAGTAGGTAGTTACTAGCTCTACCTACGGAGTAAGTAGAGTACTTCCGTAATATAATATACTATAGTATAGTATATAAGGTAGTATAAAGCCTACCTTAGTAGGCTCTACCTATAGGAATAGTTATCGTATCGCTTAAATAAGCTATATTTATAACGATACTAAATACTAAGCTTACGACCTAAGACTCGGGTACTTTTACTTATACGAGCGCTATTATCGCGCTTTCGGCCGCTCTCCTACGACTACCTACGAGTTTCGTACGTAATAGCGGTAAGTATTATAGTAGGGTACGCCGATTTAGTAGTTAGCTATATAGAACTAATAAATTAACTAGGGCGCTTATAATAGAGGGGCGATACCTAGTCGGTCTATCCTCTTCGGTTCCTCTAACGGGTCGCCCTTATACCTATTACGTAGCGAGAAAGACCTCTCTAAGTATATAAGTCGTATTCTTAACGGGGTATTAGTATATACGCGCTAGAGGACGAAAGAATAGCTAGATACGTATACTTAGCCTTTAGCGCGCGGTCGATACTTTAAAAGTACCCTACGCGGACTCTATAGCTCTTCTAAGACGGTCGGAGCCCTTACCCCTTAATACGATCTCTCCTTTATTTACTACTATTACGCCTCCGCTTCTTACTCGGGGCCGATAGCTTAATATCCGATACTACGAACCTAGAGAGTACTATATATAGAGTACTAGACTAATCCGTCTTCTTTAGGGTAGCGCGGAGGAAAGTATTAAGACTTCGCCGAAGTCGCTTAATATCTCCCTTTATATTAGCTATTAGGCTATCTAGCGAGCCTTAGGTAATTTATAACGCCTAAAGTATAGTCGCCGGATCTAAAAGCTCTAAAGCCCGGATCTAGGTTCGTATAACGGTATAATCCTCGTAGCTTTCGTATATCGGCGTATAGACGATCTATACTATTAGCGTCGATAGCGGAAGAAGTATAGTTAGATTATAATAGCCTAGGCTAAGTAGAAATCTAGTATATAACGTAAATACCGTATATATAGTATAGCTTAGTATTATTATAGCTACTCTATCCTTTAAGTTAGCGATTAAGCCTCTACGGAGGATATTCGTAAATCGTATTAAGGGCGCTATAGGTAATTTAGTAAAATAAAGGATATTATATTCTATACCCGGCTATATAATAAAGAGCTTTCGATAAGGCCTAGTTACCTATAATACTTATCTTAGTCTATAGTCTTTAGAAGATTTAGTAAGTCTAAATCGTCGTAGAAGACCGGGGTATAATTACTAATATATAACGTAGTATAATAACCGCTAGTAGCCTAGAATACTTTAATCGTATATTCTTAGCCTTACTAAGGTATATACTCGCCTTCTCTACGTAGTATAACGGCGATACGCTAGTTAACTAATCTAGACTTATTATTAAGCTCTAGTATTACCGCGAACTTCGGGCGGTCGTTATTTAGCTATCTTCCCGGCGTACTATATAGATAGCTTAGCTTATTAAGTATACTACCTTTAGCCTCGTTATCGAGATCTTACGTACCGCCTCCGGCTAGAACTCGAAGTAGCCGAAGGTTTCTCCGACTTTAGCCTAGAAAGCGAGTATAGAGTTCGTAGTCCTAGGGTAGATTACTAGTAGGATAAAGCTCCTTTAAATAGTAGACCTACGGTAGACCTCCGACTCCTTACTATAATAACTCCTAATTATTACTACGTCGATATAGTATACTAAGTCCGCCGCTACGTAGCGCCTATAATAGGGTAGGATTAATTAAGTCTTAGATACTTACGTAGTATACTTTAACTATACCGGAGTCTTAAGGTATTATAACTACCGATATATAGTCTCTCGCGGTTACGTTACGCTAGATAACGCTAAGAGAGAGGTAGGCTCTATAAGAAAAGTTCGTTAGAGAACGCGTACGCGCTATATAAGCTATACGGTACCTTACTACTTTATATAAAGTTTATTCCGGAGACGTAACGCTCGCCTTACTTCTATAGGACCTAAAGCTATAGAGGTATCGCTAGTCGCTCGGATAGGTACTATAATACCGTATAGTAGTCTACCGGAGGCGTCGCGGCGCCGGGAAGGAGGGGTAACCTAATTACTAATCTCGATAGTAAGGCGGAAGAAGTAGCGAAGGTAAGTTTCCGTTACTACGCGGTTAGAAAGATCTAATTATATAAGTTACTAAGTTAGGTAGCGTAGTCTATCCGCTTCGCGACTTCTATTTACTCGATTTAGAATCGGCTCTACTATCGTCGCGTAGTCCGTATACGGCTTAAATTTAAGACGCTAAGTTATCCCGATTACGCTTACTATAGAAGCGGACCCTATAACCTTAGGTATTACTCGTTATATAATATCTATATATTATACGCGATTATACCGAAGACTTATAAGTAGTAGTTCCCGAGACTATAATCGCTATAGTAGGCTATCGATAATATCGTCTCGGTTCCGGCGGCTAGTAGACTATATCTCGTTATACCTTAGCGACGACGGTAGATCTTCCGTATTAAGACTAAGTAGATACGCGGCCTATTAAGTAATAGATAACTATATCGTCTAAGCTAGGCTACGTCGTATCTCCCCGGTAGAGCGTTATAACGCTAACGCTTAATCTCTAATTAGCTCGGAGTAGCTAGGATCGTACTCGCGTAAATACTATATATTAGAGACGCGAATCTACGCGTTCGATTACTCTAGTAGACGCTTCTAACTACTTTTATACCTTAAGAAAACGGTCTCCCCTAGCTCTAAGTATTCTACTACTAGTCCTTATCTACTATAGATTAAGTTAATACCTTCGAATATTACGCCGAGCCTATACGATTATCGTAACCCTAGAGGGGATACTATATAGCTTAGTAGAGCTCCTATACCTACGTATAGGGACTCCTCTTCGTATAAAGGTATTATATCCTAGAGGCTATTTTAGACGTTTACGTATACCGTTTACGCTAAACGAGGACCTCCGTCTACGTCTAAGTATAGGCGACTACGACGATACCGAGAAATAGATCGACTTATCTCGCGTAGACGTCGACGTACGTAAGAGGGCGAAGCTATAAGGTCTATTAGATACTTTAAGATACTCTCGTAGGATTATCGTTATATAAGGGGTAGGGGTCTTAAAAGTAGCTAGAAGTACGTCGACTAAATTTATCGCGCTATAGGACTAACTACTACTACGGCGTACTAATATTATTATTATTATAGTACCGATATTTAGGTCCCGTATCCGTACGGGTAAGGTCCTTCCTACCGAGTTATCTTTAGCTCGGTATATATTTAATATTACTCTCTACCGATATCTAGAAAGGATTTAGGGTTTCTATAAGACTATTATAGCTCTTATCCGATAGGCTAGACTTACGTTACCGACTTTATAGTACTATATAGTATAAGGTATAGATAAGCGGCTATTAAGGGTATATACGTAGAATATCGACGATTATAAGACGTAATTAGTAGGCCTTAAAACTAAGGTACCTTTAAGTAAGATAGACGGCGAATAGCCTAAGACTATATAACTCTATAGTAGCCTAAGTAAGGCTTTATATTAGGTCTATAAAGCCGTATTCGACGTCGGTAACGATAATCTATACTAGATAGCGGGCTCTAGCTATCCCCCGTACGAGGAGTACTAGAAACGTAGTATTAGTAGAACGTTACGAGGGTAAAGGCCGACGACGGATAGCGGTATTAGGCTACGTATTATATTCTACGGAGCGCCCTTCGTAGATAATAAATAAATTGCGTCTATTAAGAGGCACGACCGTACTCGCCGCCCGGACGCGATTATCGTAGCCGGGACTAGTTTTCGTATTAAAGGTATTAAGGGCCTATTCCTCGAGATACTCGATAGTATACGATAGAAGGGTAAAGGTTATACTATATAGGTTAATATAGAGCTACCCCCGAGGAATACGATAGAATACTAGGATACTATCGTATACGGTAGCGCCTAGGATTTAGTACGGTAAGCGGGTTTCGGATTAAATACGAGGTTCTAAAGCTAGTATAGAGATATCGACTAGTCTCTCGTTCGAGCTAGATACTCTAGAGGTCTCGATCTATATATATATATATAAGATATTATATTCTTTAGGATTAGAGGTCTCGTATCTATATAGTCTTAGCTATTTTAAGGAATAGCGAAAGTACTAGTAGTACCTATTAGTCGCTAGTTTTATCGTAAATCTCTAAGATATAGGTATTAATCTATTGCTATAGATCTTAGATACACTACCTACCTAGTAGGATTATTTATTCTAGGTCTCGATAACCCGGGAAGGCCCCCGGTATATAATAGGCTAATATAGGTAAGTATACTAGCGTCGTGAGTCGCGAGGACGTAAATATTACCCCTCTATAGATAAGTATTATCAAACTAGAAGGAGCTAAAGCTAGAGCCCGTAAGTACGGTATCTAAGGTAGGTACGATACTTAATAGAGTAGAGCTTATAGACGCCCGTAAGGGAGGCGTATATAATTATATAGTAATGTCTATCTATACTAAGACGAGGAGGCTCGGGACCCTCTATATATACGAGTCGGGATAGATATATCTATTAACCTATAAGATATATATATAGGAATTACCCGGGTAGGATAAGACCTATAGAGGCCGAAGCTCCCCCTATAGGTATTATATCTTACCTAGAAACGATACTTAATCCTTATATAGGCTCGTTAAGTTAGTCGTCCGAATATATAAGGATCTTACGGGAGGTTACCTATAGCGAACGTAGAAGCCTTATATTACTATAATACGCGTCTAGGGACCCCGGCTATAGGCTCGCTACTCCGAGATCCGGTATATACTTATCTATATAATATAACTCTTCGTATAAGGTCTTTCTTCTATTTTATAACCTCGTCCCCGATTCTCGCTAGATAGAACTTCGAATACGACTTAATCTACTTCATCCCCCCCCCCCCCCCCCCCCCCCCCCCTAAAACGCTATACTAATATAGTCCCGAGACTTATTAGAACGCTTCGACGATAATAGTACCGGCGACGAAAGCTCTAACGACGGTACTATACTAGATCCTACGCGGGAGTAACGGATATCGCTAGACTAAGACGGCTCCTAAAGTCCCTTATAACCGAGGATATCTATAGCGTTACTATATTTAGGTCGGGCGACTATCGTAAGAAGCGAAGCCGCTATAGAACATCCGGAACTCTTAGAATACTAATAGTATAAGTTATAAGACCCTAGTATACGGGATAATCTTATCGTACGAGGTAAAATCGAAGTAGAATATACTAGATACTTAGGAGGCGTATATAATAACCTTAAAGAAGATAGCGTATCCGAGGACGGTAGTTCTATATTAGATAGCGACTCCTCTAGTAACTCGAGTACTATTAGGGTAAGGAGGGAGATAGAAAACGCTCTCCGCCCTTAGCGGGACGATTCTAGCTTCTACGATAATACGTAGTTAGAGCCCCGTTACCGTTACTATATAGAAACTATACTAGAAGAATAGTTAGTAACGACCGATTACTAGCGCCGCGAAAAGTTTATAAACGTACTAAAGCTAATCGCCGTACCGCCTATTCCTATAGGAGAGTAGAGTACTATACTTAAGAATTTAGAAGACTATATAAAGAGAAATATATAACCCCTTTAAGAGGGTATAGGGTAGATTATAAAAATTTATAAAACTATATTAGAAGAGATTATATATAAGCTTAAATATATAATCCCGGCCGTAGGGACGGAGGGAAGTCTACGCTCTAATATAGCGCGTATAGAGTAGGGAGTAGATAATATTCTAAAGGATATTACCTAGTACGAGTACTTAGACGAGTAAAGCGAGAAGTATATAGCCGTACTCTTATTTATAGTACGAGTTATACTAAGTCGACTTCTACGAAACGTAGCTCTCTTATAGATAAGGATAGCTAAACTAGTAGATTAGTTAGAAGATACTACTTCGTAAAGAATAGGTAGAATACTTTAGTCTTAGTAACGGTTAGCGCGGTATATCGGAAGGCTAAATTATATCCTTACCGAGTCTCTAGATAAGGCGCTCCGACCTAATAATAATAAGCTCCTAACGTACGCTAGCGACCTCCGGACTTTCTATAAGGAATTTAAGGAGGCGCGAGAGGAGTACTATAGGTAGCTTAAGATTAAGCGTACGGTAGCGAGATAACTTAGAGACGAGGAGTTAAAAAGGCTTAAGAAGCGCGAGAGAGTCTAGTACGACCTCTACTACCTTCGTATAAATATAGAAGTAGCCGACGCTAGACCGATATCGAGACGGCGCTACTTTCTACTACGCTATAAGAGCGTAAGGAAGTATAAGGTAGGTAAGAGATTATTTAAGATCGGCCCTTCTACGAAATACGTAGTAGAGGCTCGGAGGTCCGTAGCTAGTAGGACCGTATCTAAAGATAGGGTACTAGAGGAAGCGTAGTAATAGGTATATAAGGACCGTAGTAATAACAAAAATCGCGAATACGACTATTACTTTAAGTTAATAGAGAGGAGTTATAGACGCTACGGTATACTTAAGGATCGTAGTATAACCGATATAGTTATCCTAGTATCCGATTAGCTAAAAGACATTACGGCTAGGAAGATCTTCGACTAGCTCTAATAAGGATATTACCCTATTTATACGGGCTATATATTAATAGCTAGAGATAGTCGCCGATAGGCTATCTACGTACTAGCGTTAGTATATAGAATTAATATAGGTATAGAGTCGAGATCGGAGGGTCGACGTTAGTATACCTAATTAAGTAATAACTCGTACTATATAGACCTCTAACTTAGATCGTAAGTATCTATTCTATACTATAATATACTAAGCTTCCCTACTCGCCCTCGAGGTCCGCTAGTATATTAATCTATATATTCGGCTAAGCGTATTTATTCTATATATCTAAGCTACTAATAGGCTCGCGGAAGCGGAAGCCGCGATATATACGTCTAGTAAGCCTAGAATACTTATCTATTAGGAGTTAAGGGATAAGGAGCTCCGAGGGCTAGGGAAGAGCCTAGAATACCGAGGTATATACTACTTTCCTAAATAAGGTAACTTCGAGCTCTAGACTATAATAAGCGACGTTAATCTAGTAATTATATTAATAACGTTTTATCCTCCGTCGAGTAGTTCGTATAATACGTATAATTTAGAATCGACTTTAATATCGGTACGGATATAATATCGATATCTAAATCGTTATATTATATACTAAGTCGGGCGAAGAAACTATAGGGATAGAGTACGTATATAAGCCTTCGATTTCGGGAATTATATAAATATATAGCCTCGCGTACTATTTTATACTTATACTAATACTAGGTCGATTCTATTAACTAGTATAGTAGTTATAAGAGATAGCTAGGGACTAGAGCATCCGTTAAAGTCCCTTATAAGAGAGGTATAATTACTTACTAATTATATCGAAGCGAGTCGGACGACTATAGTAGTCGGGCGTAGCCGTCGCTATAGTATACTAGCTTATTACGGCCGTAAAATAGAGGTAGGTCTATATATATAAGACGGGTACTACGTACGTATAAGTCGTAGCTTATATCGAGAAGTAGTCCTATACTTAAACCGAGTATAACTACCTCTAGGCTTAGTAGAGTAGTAAATATCTAGGATATTAGGGAAGTTATAACTATAGAGATACCCTCTCGCTATCTCTTATCCGGCTCCGTATCGTTAAAATCGTAGTCTATATAGGGGGGCTCTAGAATCTATAGGAGCCGTAAGTAAGGCAATCTAGCTATAATAGCTTTCCGTCGGGGCGTTAGCGTCTATCTCGGTATAGTATAGAGTCTACTTATAATAGCTATACGAAACTCCCCTAGATATTACGACGAAGATAAAACTAGATATAGGATCGTAGAAGCTACTATATCCGAGATATAGAGATATAGTAGCTTAAATACTAGATACTCTACGTTAGGGTAGAGCTAGGGGATTAGAGCTAGTTCTATAAAGGGATACGATAGCCGTATATAGTAGGATACTAGATAGTAGTATAGTAATAGTATCCTTAAACGACTAGAGTTAAGACCTAGCTAGTCGGCGTATATATACTTAAGCGTACGACTAATAATTAACGTCTCTAGCGAGGAGTAACGCGAGAGGAAAGAGGATATTAAGCTTATAAGCTCGGAACCCGGTAGTCGAGGCGTAGGATCTATAGATATACTCGCGGTTACTCGGTATAACGCCGTAGTTACTTCGTAGGGGGCGAGGTCGTCGTTAGCGAGGACTAGGTATCTTAAGCTCGGTATCGTACGATAGAACTATCGTCTTCTCTCTAGGTACGCGACGAAGGAGTACGGGCTATCGTACTCCCGAAGTACGAGTATATTAAGATATACTAGGTCTAGTCGCTACGTATAGTATATAACCGCGTCGTCGTTTTACTAGAAATAGAAACTATAGAGCCCGAGCTATCGGAGACGGCTTAATTACGTATAATCTATAGTAGCGCTAAAGACTAACGATAGGACGGCTTTAGATAAGTACCCCCGGCGAGTAGTAGCTAGATCGCTTATCGCTAATCTCGTACTATATACTACCGGACGACCGATACGGAGTTCTAGTCGTACTAATTAAGGTAAAGTATTAAGTAGATATTCCCGTAAGCCTTTCGGTAGCTCTCGGCCCGGATATATATAGGTCTACTCGACGTAGCTAAGATATACCTAGAGAGTAGCGAGGCTAGCTACTAGCGTATATATCGTAACGTTCGACGGGACGTACGGTAGAAATATCGTATAAGTATTCTCCTAGTATCAATATAAGCGATATAGTTTAAGGCGAACGTCCTTATCGTTAATAAATACCTCGACCGGCTTAATCCTAGGAGCTATAAGTATCTCTATATTAGGAGGAAAGACGAGCGTACCGGAGACTTAGTAGGCGGCCCCGCGGGATAATTCTCCGTAGATTAACGAAGAGGAGAAGGAGCTATACCCGTATATATACCTAATAGTTACGGTCGAGCGTAAGGCTCCTAGCGGGAGTAGATATAGTCGGAATAGAGTTAACGGATATTATAGCTTAGCTTCCTCTATAGTCCCGATAGTCTAGAAAAGCGTATAATATAATACGTATATATCGTAGGTACTTTAAAGGCCGTACGTATATACTAAAAGTATCGTAGAGCTATTAAAGACTATCGCTAGTTAATCCGGGTACGATTCTAAGACGACTATAGAGTATTTATACTACTAACGTATATAGCCTAGCCGAGTATCTCGCGATACTAATTACGTCTACTATACGCTCGATATTCCGGATAATCGCAATAATAAGGTCGTTAGATAGTACGTCTATACTATCTTAGATTAGTATCGGTACTCTAATACGCGGCTTTCTATTTTATATACCTAGTAGCTACTAGATCCTTTAGCGCTATAATACTAAGACGCCCTATATAGTATCGTATAACAACTTAGGTCTATACTAAAGAAGTAATTAAGGACTAGTCTAGGAGTAGAAGTACCTATATATAGCCTATTAAGGATACCTTACCCCTCGGTAAGGAATAGGTATATAATTATTAAGTACTCTAATATACTTAACTCTAATATTAGTACGATATAAACGTCGCTCGAGCCGGCGGCAGGGCGCTAGGGAGTATAGCCGAGTAGGTATATATAACGATACTCGTAAGGAAATAGTTTATCTACTACTATTAAGGTAAAGCTTTCCTAGAGGATCTCTTACTAATAATCGTATAGCGCTATAATTAAGGACTTCTATTAGCTACGATATAAACCGTACTCCTCGATATTAGTAGGCTACTACGCTAGACCTAGCGACGAGATAGCTAAGGATATAGCGTAGAGTAGAATATACGATAAAGACTTAGAATACGTTACGTAAATAATAATAGAGATATAGTAAGAGATAAAGTATATAAACGGGCCGCCCGGGGCTAAATCGATCCGGTATATCCCTATTTATAACTAGAAGAGAGCGTCCTAAGTCTACCTAGTATAGAGATTCGACCGGGAAGATAAACTAGAGGAGCGTCTATATCTACCGCCGCCGGGGGACGATACTACCGGTCTACTTAATATCGCCTTAGTCCTCGGGCGTCTTATAAATATCGGACGTACTAGGTACGATTAAGCGGGATACGGACTCCTATATCTACTATCTAAGACCGGTAAATACTTTAGGTATTATACCGCCGCTATAGGTACCTACTTACTAATCGTACTTCGACTCTAAGTCGTTCGGTATATATAGATATAACTAGGCCGTATATTAGACATCGGCTTCACCGGTAGGAGTAAGATAGGGGACTTTTAGCCTCGTATTTCTAGCGAAAGACTATTATTAGTACTTATAATACTATTAGGGGAGAGTAGGTAAGCGACCTTTATTACTAGCCGAGCTTAGTAATATTCGGGATATAAAGAGTACCTACGTATACGAAAGCTACGATAGCTTAGTACTTGCCCGCGTCTACCGAGTCGCGTAAGACCCTAGTATAGAACTCTAGAGTAACGTATCTAAGCTTATTTTAATTATAGTAAAGACGATAAGAACGTAGACCGGGGTAATTTACCCCGTTACTAGTACGAGTATACTACTATACGGGTACGTAGTATCTTAATTATTTTCGATAACCTTCCTATCTTCCTATTACTACCGGGAACCGAATTTCCTAAGGCGAACGAGGACTAGCTACTACGTATATAATTAAGCTATAACTCGGATACGGACTCCCGACGTTACGCCTCGTACGTTTAGGCTACGACTATATATAGATCCCGTATAACGCTAACGTACTATTATACTTAGTTAGGAATACTACTAACTAGAGCGCCGGTAACCTATATATACGATCCGCGACTAGCGCGTATTAATACGGTTAATAACGAAGCTATAGAGAAAATACGGAATAAGGACGTAATAGAGCTTAGAGTCTATAGAAGGTACTACTCTTAGGAGTTAGCCTCGAACGCGGCCGGAATCGGTCGAGCGGAGGCGATCGCTAATCCTACCGAAGACCGATAATAGAGTACCGAGACGATCGATAATTAGAGCGAACGTAGTTAGGTTAATAACGGCTCCCCTAGCCCTACTAGCTCGGATTAAGGATAAAGACTCTATATATTACGGACCGCGAGAGGTTCGAGGGGTAGATCCCGTATAACGGGCGCCGCGGGGCGTAGTTTAAATATAAGGAGATCGATTAGAGTAAAGCGTATAGTAAGGGCCGAGTCTACGACTTCCGAGAATATAGCGGAATCGAGCGTATCTATAGAGGCGGACTCGGATAGTTAGCTTAGAAAGCGGCTAGGGAGCTCGGCGATAGGGAGCGAGTATAACCCCCGTCTAGTTAAGCGGGGACGTAGCGGGATACGCTATTATAAGAGCTAATCTAGGGGTTACCGCTCCTCTTAACGACAATAATAAGTACTAACCCTATAGTAGCCTCTAGTCCCGACGAGTACCTTCGTAAATTACTTATCGAAGTTCTTATCGAGATAACTACGAGACTTTCCCGATAGAAGACGTCCTACGCTAAGAAAATAGGGTTTGTACTCCTTATTATCGACATCGCTCTACGCTCTTAAAGCCCGAGAGTACCGAGCGGAAACACTATATCGAGTTACTTAGTCGATATAGGAGGTCCTACGGGCGTACTTCTTCCGATCCTATATATCGTCCTCCTATAGTACTTCGTCGCAATTAGGCTCTATATAACCTTAGTATTCTTCGATCTATCTAGAATGCTTTTATAGGTTACGGGTACTATAGAGGTACTACTATATCGCGAGATTCGAGATTATAGAAGGTTATTCTCTACTAATTGTCTTTAGCTAGGCGGTAACGCTCTACTTATACGATTCGGGCCTAATTAAGACGTAAGAGAAGTCGTCTAACGTAGCGGTAATACTATTAATCTTGTAATAGATTAGGAGTATCTCGCTACGTATTCGTTAGCTAGTACCGAGGAGACCGGGTCGTAGTATAGGTAGGATATTAATAATACGCCCCTATATACTCGACTCTTTATTATTTCGTACGTAGCTCCGTCCTTCGAGTTAGAATTCGATAGTACTTTCGATAGATAAGCCTAGAGTAGCTAATAGTTAATCCTAATAGTCGAGGTAAAAGTCTCCTATATAAGGGTCGGTATTAATATCTACGCCGCTATTACTATCTACTACGAGAATTTATAAATATAGTCTAGGTTAATAGCGGGTATCGAATATAGTAGCTCTAGGTTAATCGTCGTAGTCGAGAGTTAGAGTATATAAAGCGACGTTAGCCGCGAAGAAGCGTAGCTTCTATACTTATCCGTCTAAGTAACGTATATCATATACTTTATACGACTATACTTAAGGCTATAGGTAAACCTTACAATTCTATAAACTCTATTGAAATTATACTAATCGCGGAGGATACTAAGTACTAGTATAGTACTTATAGTCCCGATACTAGAAGTAATTCTACCTCTATAGATCTAATACCTTAAGGCGATCCTACCGGTATTTACCTCTCCGAGACTACGTACCTAAGGAGTAGAGTCTATTTAAAGCCTTACTAGCTCAATATAGAATACTCGATAGAAGGCTTAAATCAATCCCGGTAGTATAGCCGACGATTAGTTATCGAGGTCGTATAGTACCTCTACTTCGAGCTACTAACTTATCCCGAAGGACTATTTTATTATATTGTAGTATTTCTAGATCCCGTAGAGTAGATTAAGAATTATCTATAGGGTAGTAGGGATTAGTACAACTAATAGTAATACTAATAGCTTTTCCGCCTATCGCCCGGCGAGTTATAGGTACCTATTTATAACGTCCGGCTTAATCTTTACCTAGCTTACTCTCTACCCTAACTATATATTACGAGCGCTTTTATACTAAGTAGATAGTACCGATATATAGTAGTATAGAAATCAAGAGGATTTTAGAGTATACGCGTCCGGATAGTATATTAGTAGGTCTAGTATTATCGCGTAAAGATACCTTTACTATAGCGCTAACTCGGTAAATAGAATACTTAATAGATCGGACGCGCTAGAAACTACATTATAAGACTAGTAAGACTAAGTTAAAGCTTATTTTACGAGAATATCCTAAATAACGACCGACGTTTTATATCCGCTTAGTATTACTATCTTAGAAAATATAAGTACCGCTAACCCGATATACGCTTTATACTATAAAGTATATATAGTAGATACGACTTGTCCTATTAAGGAGCTCTTAGTATTTTCGTAGATTACGGTAGAACTCCCGAATCGTAGCCTTAGAGCGCCGGTCTAGTCGTAGCTAACTAAGTCTATAGGGAAGTAGGCGTCTAGCTCTAAGATAATATAAGTATATTACGCTATTACGGTAACGATACCGTAGAGTAACTTACTTCTTATACTATATTACTACGTTACGAGCCCTATCCCTTATACTCTAGGATATACGCCTCTATAGATAATTTCTATATTACTTATCGTACCTCTTATACCCCGTAAAATCTATACCCTTCTTCCCGACGATATATAGAAGCTAAAGATCCTCCTCCGGCGTCTACCGCGTTCGCGGACCCTAAGGCCGCCTTCGGACCGGATACTATTAGTTATAGAGGGGTATATTCCTACTAGAGGGAAGTAATCCTTCGGCTTCTAAAGTCCGGCTATAGTACGAAGTAGAAGTAGTCCTTATACTCTCCGACATTTACGAGCTATCTTTAGGGAGCTAAGACCGGTCGTTCTCTATAGTTCTAATATTACGCGTAATCTTAGGAGACTACCTCGAAGTAGTTATTAATATATTACGGGCGGATATAGCCGAAGCGGAGAAGTTATCGTATTCGCTAATATATACCCTAGGCCCTACCCGAATACTCTATTATTAAATTAGCGACGGTATACCTAGGTTATACTTTTTGTTATCCTAAGCTATACTCTATTAGATCCGGTATATTTATAGAAGTTTAAGATAGCGTAGTACTTAAAACCTAGCTAGGTAAGCCTCTAGATAAGTATACTATAGTAAGTAAGTTCGCGCTCTCGCTTCTAGAGGAGAAAGATAGATAAATAGAGGTAGTAGATAGGTTACTCTAGGAGGTACCGGCTCTCCGGTTACTAATCTCGTAATATTATATCCTAGAAGCGTAATTTCGGGTATATAAGATATAGCCCTATCCCTATATATAGACCGCGGTACTAACTAAGATAGAGACCTAACTATAACTCTTTAGTCTAGCGTTCGTTTACGGAAGTATAGTTAATAATATAAATAAGTATAGCTCGGAAAAGCGGCTAGTAGGAGGTTAAGATCTATAGTAATTCCTTCTCTACCGATTAGGCCGATATATAGTAAGTACCTTACGAGGCGGGCCTAGTATAGTAGAGCCTAATCCTAGTTATATCCCGCCGATAAACCCCTTAGCCCGGTATAGAGGATATATTAACTAAGGTAAAGGCGTTATAGGTAAGAGTTAATAATAGATTACCGCCTATTAAACTCTTATCGACCTATACTACGGCGTTATCGACGTTGTCTATAATTATCTATAGTACTACGGAAGGCCCTTCGAATAGAAAATATATCCTTTTTAGGTAAGCCCTAATCCTACGACACGCGACTAAGCCTATAACGGCCTTCTTTATACCGCTTATAAGTACGGAGTTATCGTTCTCGTTCTAAATCCCCGCTCCTTACCGTATATTAGAGTAGAGGATCTATTCGGCCGTTTATATATCGATAGAAGAGCGATATAACGCCGTTAACGCTAAGCGCCGAGTAACTTTCGTATACCGTATAGTTATTACTATAACCTAATATAGCGTAATATTATAGTCGTCCTATAATAGCGTACGTCTTCTCTAGCTACTATATTCGAGGTACTATATATAAAGAGGATAATCCTAGCGTAGGGCGCGTTTTAAATAGTCGAGACTTATATTAGAAGAGTTAGTCGCTATATCGGGTTCCTCTAGCCTCGAAACCTCGCTAGCTATAGGGCGTATCCGTCGCTACGGTACGCTATTTATCTTCTCCGATCCCTACGATAGCTCGATGTCCGTATCGTCCTAGATAAGAGGATACTTTATAGTAGAGGGATCTAAACTTTAGTAGATCTCGCTCTAATTCTTTATATCGATTACCTATAGTCTTCCTAGCGACTAGTTAGTTTAGCGTAGTATAGCTATATAGCCGGTAGCGGACTACTTTATATAGTCTAGTAAGCTAATAGAAGTACGATACGTCCCGTAGAAGGTAGCTACGTAAGCGATTAAGTCTATATACGTATCCGATAGAGAGACGGTATACTCCTTTTTAAGGGGGACTAGTTAAGTAAGCTTTAAGGATCTAGGATTAATAATTAGCGGCCTAAACTAGGTTATCGTAGCGGTTACCTATAGCTAGAGCGAGGAGGTTATAAATTATTAGCCCTACTACCGTTACCTAAAGTAACCTTAGCCGATATACCGAGGCCCCGATATCGCGGTAATTTACGAACGATAAGATCTATAGTAGGAATACTATAGAGGCCTAACTAATAACTCTATATTACTACGTAGTAACTAACTATAGAACTATCCGTCCTAGTATAAGTAGGTAGCTTCCGTATATACTACTAGCGTATAGACCCCCCCCCCCCCCCCCCCCCCTTATAGTCTAAATCGTAGCCGACGCGATACGATAACCCTCTATAATAGCTCAAGTATTACTTAGTATACTACTTACTACTATACCGCTCGTTTATCGGGGTAGTACGGGATTATACCGCCTACTTCTACGTAGCGCGATAGTCGTATTTAATTATAGTACTTTTCGTACTTAGGAACCCTTAGTATTACGAGGCTTGCTTTATTCCTACGTAATCCGCTTACTACTCGTATATAAACGGGATTCTTAATATAATAGTATACGATTACTACCGCCGCGGAATAGTATAATAGTAGGTAGATCTAATAGTATAGTATCGCCGTCTCTAGCGTACCCTCCTACCGGCGCGCTCGGAGTAATACTACCTAATACTTAATAGTCGGTAGGTATACCGGTACCGTCGTTATATAAGCCCGACCCTTCTCTAGTAGTCTACTATTTCGGACGCTACTATAGCGACTAGAACCGTAATTCTAGATCCTCGATAATCGTACCCCGACTATATCTTATTCTAGGTAAAGCGGGTAACGATACGGATTCGATACGATAGCTTTATTCCGCGCTCTCGTCTCGCGTCCTATATCGAAGCCTATCGCTCTCCTACGGAGGGTATAGGTTAAGCTTAACCTCCGGTAGTTACGGTAGCTCTAAAGTTATATACGTCTACTCCTAATCTTATAGCGCCTCGGCGCTTATATTAAATAGTAGGTATAAGCTCGAAGTACTCTAGGGTCTAGACGTAGCGTAGGATATAGAATACGACGTCTATTATCGCCTTAGTTAACGAACTATCGCTACGCGGGTATACGATATCGCGGGGAAGATATACTCCTTATAAAATTATCTAATTACTAGATAAGGTAGCGTATCGTATAAGTTTAGTTTACCTCCCGGTAAATTAGAGGAGTACTTAGCGCCGTACTAATAGTTCTCCGAGATTACGTACTATACTACTATTACTCCTTAATATTATAGCGTTTATATTACGACTAGATAAGTATACTCCGTACTATTAAGATTCTATCTAAAACCTTCTACCCTAGAGTATAGAAGTAGGTACGCTAACTATATACGGGGTAAGTACCGTATTAGGTAATATAGCTAATACTCTCTAATAGCGTAGCGGTAGGCGAATATAATATTTCCGACGTCGACGTTAAATTAGAGATATTCCTACTTCCGCTAAGACTATAAACTTTATCTAGTAAAAAGCGAGGGCCGCCCTTAACGGTATATCTAATAAGAGAGCGAGAGGCTAGTATATAGGATTATAAACTTTATATACGGCGGAGCTAATTAAGTATTCCTAGTATTACTACTATTACTACGATTATTTAAGTCGACTTAGGAAGGCTAATTCTTCCTAGGACGCCCGCGTAGTCTTTTTATTACGGCTCGAGGCTCTATCTTATTTTCCCGTTAACGTACGAGCGAGCTCTACGGAGGCGCGATACTAGAAGTCGCTCGCCCGAATAGCTTAGTACTATCGGAAGTAGCGGATACGTTCGAAGTATTATCGATACTAAGCGAGCTTTATAGAGGTACGAGCTCTAAACTCCCTCGCTTTAGTCGTTTAGCTTAGTTAGAAGCCTTATATACGTCTAACGTATTATCGGTACCGTTAGCGCTATTTACGTTACTTTTACGTATACTCTAGATAGAGCGATCGTTAGCTACTAAGTAGCTATACTAAGGGGTATATACTCTTACGCTATACTAGGAAAGCTTAGAGTCGAGGACGCGTAGTAGTAATTTAGATAGAATTCGTAGCTTAGAAGATAAGGTCGTAGGTAGCGACCCTAAACGCTCCTTATATAGCTTATAGGGCTCGCTTAGCGGTACTTTACCGGGCTTCTTATATAACCCTATCCCCTATAGACTATTATATTAGTAGAAGCTATACTCGAGCCCGAGAAATACTAACTCGCGCTAAAGGTAATTAATATAGTATAAGCGCCTATTCGGAGCCTCTTAGGCCTACCCGTCGAGAGTTAGACTCTCCGGGTAAGTCTAAAAATTAGCTACCCGTAGATTTATTAACCGGTCTATCCGTAAGATTATAATACCCCTCTTCGAGCGAGTAATAGTCGCTCGAGGGTTATATTATTTCTAGTAGCGAGGATAAAGATCGCTAGTACTATACCTCCTAGTACTTATAGCTCGCGTACTTAATCTCGATAGTAAGGCCTTTAGATCCCCGAGGGCCTATAGCGTTAGTAGATACTTATATAACACTCCCTCTAGTAGTCTCTATCTTTACGACGGTATCCGAGTATAACGACCGGTATTACTAGTAACTATAGACGATTAGCCGCGTAGTATAATCTTATAGCTACTCTACGCCGCTTTATACTACGATTCTATTAGGTCGTATATTCTTATCCGTATAGCGCTACGGTAAGGGGTAAGCAAAAATTAAGCCTAGTAGTACCGCTAAACTATCCGTTAAGTAATAAGAGAGCGGACCTACCGCGAGGGAGGCTTAGGGATATTAGTAGAGGGTTAGTCGAGGAACTATAGCGCGGAACTTCTAAGCTTTATAGTTCTAGTACGGCGCCTTAGGCGTCTATCTAGTATTATTAATCCCTAACCTTTATATAGGGGCTTTACTCTAGCTAATATAGTAGTATACTTATAGGCTTAAGAGTACGAGGATTAAAGTTTAACGATATAAGGCGTCCCTAGGAGACATCCGAGTCTAGCGCTTACTATCGGGAAGCTTAATAACCTTATCCTTATCTAATCTTATAACCTTACGTAGGCGTAATAGGCGTTAGCGACTAGGATAGTAAACGTCGTACCTATTAGGCGTTCCGGGCCTATAGGATCTATATCCGAGCTAATCTAGCGCGGCTATTAGCTACTATCTACCGTCTATAGTCCTATATAAATAGTATATAGTAACTTAGTAATAGATACCGCTATACCTCTAGTAAGCCCTAATTAGGTAAATTAGCGCCTCTTCTATCTATAACCGGACCGAAACGCATAGATTAAAAGGCTCTTAGATCTCTAAAATCTTCGTAATTATTTATAGACTATTCGGAAGCTACTACTATTATAAAGACTATAAGAACGAGGTAATATTTATTCGAGGACTACTTCTATATCTAATTATCGGCTCTAGGTATCTTACGATAATAAGGTTAACGTAGCGGCTTCTACTTATAGTAGTACCTTACGTAAGGTAAGATAGGATAGAGAAGAAAGAAGTACTTATCCGGAGACTTCGACTAATAAGCTAATACCGTAGGTCGGTATAGTATATAACGATACTCCCCGGGTGTTATAGTATAGTATAATACTATTAATTCTACTAATAGATACTAATCGAGGGAAGAGAAATCTCGTCTAGAGATTAAAAGTCGAGGCGGTAACCGATCGAGGACTATTATTATAGGTAACCCGTGTTCCTAAAGGTATCCGGTATATCGTAACTTCGGGATATCGTACCTAAGGCGGTCGTATTTCGACCTAAGACCTACGATAAGAATACGGCGTAGCTTATCGAAGTACGCGGATACGTAGTATCCTAAGGGGAGTCCTAGGTATCTTACGAGCCTCTTTATATACTTCGGAATTCTAATAGTATACGTTTAGCGAACGTTTTCGAGCGTAGGTAGTGTATCGTAGGAGCGACTAGTATATAGCCTCGCGTATACTACTATAAATATAAACTAACGCGTTCCCGCTAGAAGTCTCTCGAGGACGACGATAAGCGGGGGACCTCGAACGCTTTAGTCCTAGATTCTCGGAAGATTAATCCTAGCTTAATTAATATCGTCGCCTAACTCCTAGGAAATCTAATCTAATTCTTATTTAATCCGATCTTATATATTATAAATACGGTCTCTAAGCCCGTATCGCTCTTCGTCTATTATCTATACTATTAGTAGAGTATAATATTAGCGTAGGAGGAATACCGAAACTAAGAGCCGCTATAAGTACGCTAGAGGGACCTAGTTATATATAGCCCTACTAACCCTAAGAATCCGGCTTAGGATTAATACTACGGTAAACTACGTCCTCCCGGTCGTAGATAACGGAGGGGAGTAGAGATATTACTCCTAAGTCTAATAGTTTTTAAAGTAAGGTAACTCGACTAGGTATCCCGGTTCGGTACTAGTTAGTTCTACCGTTAGGGACGGAAGAAGGTTATATTAAGTCCTATTAATCTCTAGTAATCTCTAGTAATCTCGTATCTATATACTACCGATAGGGATAGCGATCCGACGTTCCGTACTTAGCTAGCTCGAGTTTAAATCGGGCTAAAAGCTCTTTATCGTACGTTAATAGCTCGTATATAGTATCTCGCTCGGATAGTTAACTTACGTACTCTAGTAGCTACGATACCTCGGGCGGCGCCGTTCCCCGCTAAGTACTTATCGGTTTATTAGCCTAGATTATCTATAATAAGTATATCGTTAGTATATATTACTATTAGAAATACGAAGTAGTATCTATCTTCGTCGTTAATACGGTCTTATAATATAGTTAAGGCTAAGTTTCCCGAGCTAGAGATTCGGGTACGATAGAGGAATTCGGGATAAAGAGCTAGCTAGGACGCCCGGCGGTACTATATATAAGATAGGACTAGAGCTCGGGGCGGGGAGAGTAAGATATAGTTACCCCGGAATACTATAAGGGGTCCTATATTACGCTACTCTCTATATACTAGGCTACGAGTATATTCGGTCTCTAATATTAGATCGAGAGTATAAAGCGTAGTTATATAGGTAGCTTATAGGTATACGGTAGGCGACCTCTAAAGCGCTATTAGTATTCCGTAAGCGCGTTTATAGGTCTATTATCTAGAAATCGTACCGGACGCTAACCGATCTTAGTACTAATAGAAGTCCTATAACCTTCCGTTAACGGGTACCTCGGTTATATACTACTTTATCTACCGTCGCTATATATCGCTTCCGTAGTCGTAACTACTTAGCGGAATAGGTTCTAGGTAGGTACTTAAGACCTTATATTATATTAAGCCTCTCCGTTATTCGCTAATAGTATATAGTCGCCTCGGGATAGTAGTATAATAGATACGAGTATTTATCTACGAAGTCTTATATAGGCTAGGTATAGTAGGCGGCGTACTATAGAGGGGTAGACATCTATAGCCCGTACGCTTAGTACCTAGTAGATCTATTACGGCCTCTACTTTACTACTATTATTCTCGTTAACCCTATCGTTTAATACGCTACGGCTACGTATAGTACTTTCTAGGTAAGAGACTATACCTATTAGCGAATATAGAGGTCTTTCTTATATATTAATTTCCCTAATCTTCTCTAGAAATACTATACTTAATATTCCCGATTTTAATTTTACTCTCGCGTCTATATTTTCTCCTAGCTTCTATAGCGTAACCTATTCTAGCTAGGAACTTCTAGAAGTATATATATTATACTATATAGCGCCCGTAGCTCCGTTATCTATCTATAGGATAGTCGTAGCGATAAAGTAATTATTACTAAAAGCTAATATAACCTTAACCCTCTACTCCGATTATATCTTAGTAATATTAATACCGTTATTAACGATATAGATAAACGAACCTCTTAGATATTTTGGCTCTATAAAGCTAGGCTTCTAGATTAACCGGAAGACTACTAGGACGTTTATAAGTCGTTCGTCGAGTTGTCTATCCGTAGCCGCTACGTAAAGCTAGACGTATAACTAGTACTTATATAAGCGCGTCTCTACCTACGTAAAGCGCCGGAAGTATACGTTATATACGTCGATAAAGCTATTTATAAATTCTTTCTCCTTCTATTCTAGCGGTAGTAGCTCGAGATATATTATAGTACGTTTACGCCTTAACTCGCGTAAGTAATCGCTCTCTCGATAGCTATATATACGGTAGAACTAGGTTATAACGGAGGGGACACTATCTACGATCGCTTCGTATAGTAATATAGTACTTATCTTAGCCTTGAACTTCTCGGACCTTAATATCTAGTAGATACCTACTATCTTATTCCTATCGCGGTCTAGGTATTACTAATCTATTAGAGACTAAAGAGCTCTTAGGAGGTATAGTACTTCGCTCTATAATTCATTCTTAGCGTCCTACCTACTATCGTACTCTAGACTTATAATGTTTGTCTATTTTAAAGCCTATAGTATATAGTCTACTATATAAGTATTTAGTACCTAAGTAAAACTCTTCGTAGTGTCCGGGTAGTCTATATTTAGGAGGCGGTACCTCTAGTCGTCGGTCCGATATCGTATTAATAATATATACGATATAGTACCGCCGTACGGCTAGTAGCCCGGTCGCTAGGAAAGATATCGTAGGCGTAGGAGTAGGAATAGGCTAGAGCTTTCCGCTTTAGTATTACTTCGGTCTTTCCTATACGTAGGGCTACCGCGTAACTTCTTCTAGCTAGGCTCTATCTTTCCGCTCTAGTATATAGAGTTACTTCTCTAACGACGTAGCCGTTATCCGAAATCGATATACCTAGACGGGAAAGCTACTATTACCCGCCGATAGTAAAGCCGAAGGAGTAAACGACCGTATATCGGGAGAATAAAGAGATACTCTATAGTAGCGTATTAATCTATATTAGTATTTACGTCCTACCTCTATAGGCGAAAAGTTACGCTCTACTTAGGGTTAGCTTAGAAATTGTCCGTATACGGCTTAAATTTAAGACGCTAAGACGGCTTACGTCTCTATATATTCCCTACCTCGTCGTATCGTACCGCTAAGCGCTACGATCCTATACTTTCCCCCGGAGTCCGTAGCCGCGGTACGAAAGCGATCGACGAAGGGCGAGCGATATAGACTAACTCTTAATACTACTAAAAAAAAGTTATTAACCGGTAGGCTAAGAAGTACCTAGTTCTTTTAGGCCCCCGAAATTACAAGTACCTACGCTAGTAATTATTATTAGGTAGATAATAGAGTTAATAATTAAAAGGTCCTTTCGATAAATCGGTCTCTATACGCGGCTCTTTAGAGTAATACGGATATATCGAAGGACTTTTTTAGCGGAAGTTAGCCGCGAACTAAGGTAATATATAAGGTCTAGCTAGAGAGTTATAAGGTATACTCCTTCTTAAGGCTTATAGTAAAAATATATAAAGGGTATTACCGATCCGATCCGAGCTAAGAAGTAAAAGAGAACCCTAGACTCCTCGCTCGACCCTATAGTTATCTACTCTAAAATTTCTCTTTCTTACTTAATCTTACTTAAAACCGTCTCCGCCCCCTACTCTATACTTAATCTCGCCGACAAACTCTTTATAGAACTTAATATAGCCCTATCGAAATTATACCGACACCTTAGAACCGCTTCTACCTATCTAATCTATATATCCTAATACCTAACCTTTATCCTCTTAAAAGCGTCTACCGCCCCCTAGCCCTTATCCGAACTTAATAAATTCTTAAAAGCGTTTACGGCCCTCTACTTATCCTTAACGAGCTCGAACGCCTCGCTATATTAGCTAAAGAAATTAACGGCGGTAACGACGTCGTCTTTAATCTTTTCCGTAAAAGGGTCCTAATAATAGAATTTAACGCCTTTATTTTTAACGCATTCGAGGTATCGGACTAGTAAGGCGTCGCCTAGCTCTTTAATAAAGATATCGCGTAAGCTAGGATATAGGATTTCGGTAAAATCTTTAAGGTAGTCTTCGAAGGTTATAGTAATAGAGGCTATAGTCTTTTTATTATACTATTAGGGTATGAAAAATTCACCGAGGACGGGCTTGATATCTATAGCGAAGATAATTACGGCGAAGAGAGATATATAGTAGGTTACGAGGTCGACGTAGCTATTAGTAAGGTATTCGATTTCGGCGCTAGAGGTAACGGCGTAGGAGGGCGTAACGAGGGGTTCGAAATCGGATTCGAAGCGTATAAGGAAGGATATACTACTACGTTCGGGGTCGTTATCGATACTAGTGATTTAATCGTTAGCGATAGCGACGAGCTATTCTTAGAGAGTACCGACGCTATCGACCGCTATAGTATCTTAAGCTAGTTTAACCTTTCTATATACGTTATTAACGACGCGTTCCTATATATATTAACGGTCCTTAAGGGCGCGGATTATAGCGTCTACTACGCCTTCGACTACGTCTAGCCGACCCGAAGATTAGGCGACCGCGAGCTACTCCCTAAGTATAGTCTATATATCGCCGGATAATTTAGTATAGAGGTAACCGTCGGTATCTTAGTCTAGGCTTCCTTCGGTACGTACGACGAATTACTTACGATCTAATACTACTATACGCTTTATCTATTCCTCGATAGCGCGAGTAATAAGCCTACGGTACTCCCGTAGTAGATCGATTTCACGCTCGTCGATAAGATACGGTCTAAGCTCTTCTAGCTTAACGCCTAGGCGAGTTATCTTACTATAGTACTTCTCTACCTAGTTGAGAATAGTAAGTATATATACCGGCGTAATATCCTTATCGTCTAGCCTCGCGACGAGGAAATCGTATATAAGCTTATAGTAGATATTAGAGAAGGTCTTGAAAATTTTCTACTTCTTAGGCGTTAAATCTTGTAAGCTAAGCTTAATAGTATTTAGATCGTTAAAGTACTATCTATATACTTTCTCTAGCTTTTTAGGGTCTTTATCGAATACTTATTTAACTATTTCGAATTATATAGAGGTACTTACTTTAATAGCTTACAAGAATTTCTTCTTATATCTACGGAGCTCTCGTTAACTAATATTAATACTCTTAAAGCCCTAAGCTATATCTTAAAGCTCTCGTTTAGCGTCTTATAATGCTTTTATTTAACGATCTTTCTTCTCTTCCTCCTTAATAATTAGAGCTAGCCGTACTACGAGCCCGTTATTACCGGCCTATACGATCGAGATAATGTTTATATATACCTAACCGACGTACTCGTCCGACTAGTCTACTATATTATCTAGTCTATTAAAATACTCTCGTAGCGTAACCCCGCTATCTAGAGGTAAGTTCTTAATTAACTCTAAGCTACTATCGCCCTCTATACCCTTAACCTACTCTATTACTTAATCTCGTACGTCTCGAAGCCCTATTAAACCTATATATATAGCTAAGAGATTCGGCTAATTGTCTATATCCTCCTCGTCCTCCCTAAGTAACTCCTCTAGCTCGGTTAGCTACTAACTAAAGGTATCTATACTCGACTTAATACTCTCGATAGCCGTAAAGTTCCTCTATATAACGCTTATCTTATTAATCTCTAGAAAGTCCTTAATTATACCTTAAGCTTCGGCGTATAGCTTATCGATATTTATTATTTCGTCCTTAATTAGGCCGACTATCTTCTAGCCTTCGTTAATTAAATTTATACTATTTTGTATAATCTCTAGCTATTCCTTAAGGCTATACTTAAGCTAGCCGTTAATAGCTACCTTCTTACGTATAAACTCGGCGCGTAGAGAGGGTAGTTTATCTAGGTTGTCGGGATTTTTAAGTAGCTCGGCGAGCTTAGACGTAGTATCGTCTAATATACTATCGTTTATCGTAGTATCTATCGTACTCTATAGTATATATTGTAGTCTAGGGCGTTGTCGTAGTATACTTAGGCTATATATTAGTAGTCGGATACGCGGCGAGTAAGTTATAGAGAACTTAAAGTTAAAGGACGCGACTTCTAAGGTTATACCTAGCGTCTTTACCTTCTAGATATTACTTCGACATCTTTTATATATACTATAAAGTAACGACACGAACCGTATACGAGAGATTAACTCTTAATAGGAGACTACTATACTCTAAAGACTTAAAATACCCTTCTTCCGTATTAGCCTCCTCCGATCCGCTATCGGCCTACCCTATAAAACTATAGGCGTACTTAAAGCTCTCGGTCTTCGTAAACGATTAACTATAGTCTATTACCTAGTATCTCTATTAGTAGCCGGACAAATTTTCGCAGTAAAAGAGTTAGTCGATATATAAGAAGTAGATTAAGTATTAAGTAAAGAGGAAATAAAAGAATTAAGGAGACCGGACCCTAGGTTCTAGGTAGAGACTCGAGTAAAGGATATAAGAGCTAGGCTATAAGGGAATTAAGTCTAAAGACTCTATCGCTACTCTAGCGGAGCCGGGTTAGTATAGAAAGCCCTTAAGGCCTTTTATCGAATGCCGATCTAAGAGATTTAAGCCTAAGAAGCACGGTATACGGGTTTTTTTTAGAGCGAATAGCGAAGACTTAGTCGAGTACGAAATATATATACTAAGAAACGATAGACGATCGAAGTAACTAACTTAAGTATCGACGCCGTATAGTACTTACTTATATAAAAGACATTATAGAACTCAATATATTAGCTACTATACTAAGCTATCGCCCCTAATTTCGCGGGTTAGGGGTATATTATAATGTTATTATTAAATCGACTATATCGTACAATTATTATAATATCCGCTAAAAGTCTTCTCTATATCCCGTAGGACGGCCTTAGTAAATACTCTTTACCCTATAGTTTATTACTCCTTATCCCTATCTCTAAGGCCTACTACTCGGCGTCTTATAGCCCGGGTTTACTCTAGACTCTAGTATCCGTACCGAACCTAAAGAGAGGGTAATAATATTAGTAAGATAATATAAAGTTCGGATATCGACTAGCGAGGAAGAGGTAGTAAAGAGGCTTACTATCCGATAGTCTTTTTTACGTAGTATAATAGGGTCGCGTAGACGTAAGGTACTAGATATAATAGAGGAGTAGGCTAGACTTAAGGTACTTCGGTCGTTAAATACCTATCGCGAAGCGCTACTTTAAACTATCTAAGGTCTACGGTTATACTTAGGGCACCCTAATCTAGGCTACGGAGGCGACTCGGCGTACCGTAGACGCGAGCGACGGTACTTTATAGCGTCCTTAGATCTTCCTCGCTACCTATAGAGCTAGCGACCTCTAGAGTACGTATAACGGTATCCGCGACCTAATTACTAATACCGGGGCACTCTACGGCTCTCTTAATATCTCTATCGAGGCTCTAGAGATATTAAGAGAGCCGTCTAGGCGCCGAGAAAAATGTAATAATTTATAGCTACCTAAGATTATAGCCCTTAGTTTCTACCGGATATATAGAAACCGGACGTTATAGTCTTAGGAATATATCTTAAGGCTTCCGCGTTAGCGACTAAGCTATAGAGATATATATTAGCTACGAAAAAAGTTAACTAGTAATTATTAATATAGCTAAAGCTTATATAGAGCCCCGGTAACTTTATATCGATTTCTAAGATATCGTATTAATAGAAAGGGCTCGATCCTCCCTAATATAAGGGTCTATAGTCGTAAACAATACTATCGGAGGTCGTAAAACTATAATTAACCCGTCGATAAATATAGCGTCGTTACGAGAGGCGTAGATACTAGAAGGGGAATACTTAACTTAGCTCGTAGTATTCTAAGACTAGTACCTTAAACTATATACTAATCCTAGTAAGCTCCTAGAGCTCCTTAAAATATATAGTAATATTAACTATCTAAGGGAGAAGAACACTTCCGTAGTACTAAAAGCTAAATATCAAACCGTAATTACTATATCTAGTAGCTAATCGCCTTAAAAGGTTAATTTCTTAAACCCGTAGAATCGTAGATCCTCTAAGCGATCTACGCCTTATACGTCTATCTAGACGTAGTCTATATCGACTTCGTCGTTCTCCGTAAGAGTAACCTTCTCGATCTATACCGTTACCGTATCTACGCTCTTATCCTATCGATAGTACTACTAACTAAGATTACTAACCTAGATATCCTTCGGAGTAAAGCTATAGGACTTAAAACTCGACTACTCCTTCGTAACTTAGACGAACTCGCGAATTCGCTATATAGTAAGCTAAGTAAGTCGCGTAAGGCCCTTATCGTCTATATCTTAATCGTAACCTACGAAGAACTACGCGCGCTAGCTACCCTTAGTCTTCCCTACCGTAAGTCCGAACGTATACTACGTAGTAACCTCTAGGTTATCCTACTAGTTAATATAATTAGGATAGAGACGAGTATATAGAATAAGAGGTTACCGTTTAGTACTATCTATAGGGTATTCTTAAGAAGTATAGCTAGCTAGGTCTATAGTATTACTTAATTACCTTAAAGTATACTAGCTTTTACCGCGTATAATAGCTCTTATACCGTAATATACCCTTCCGCGCCGGAATAGCTACCGTAGGCTATAATCTTAATCTCGAGATAGCTTTTCCCGTTCGCCGGTCTATTAGGGATTAGTAAGAGCGAGATCGTCTACGCGGGATACGACTATAAGGTATCTAAGTTTAGTAGATCCGTCTTTAGCCGGTAGCTTACTAGATCGCCTAAGGCTATAGCTAAGGGAGGAGCGGACGTTACTAAGGAAGAGAGCGCGTAGAATATATTTAGATCTATAGATCTCAAGGGACGAATCGGTACTATCGATAATACGAAGCTCTATACCGTTTACTAGAATAATATTAGTAGGGTCCGTACTTATTAAGGTAAAGGTACTTAAGTTAGTAAGATAAGTACCTATAGTATAGACGGTCGTATAATAGTCTAGAACTTATAGATTATAACTAAACGAGAGTACTAAACCTTTTACGAGATAGGTATATATATACGCTATAGATAGTAGAACGCGTACGACGATACGAGCTTATTATCCTTACGATATCTTAGGTATAACGCTATCTCTCTACTCTACCGGATTTACGAGCGGTAAGGATATCTTTTCTCCCTCCTAAACCTAGCTCTATAAGTCCTCCTAAGGTATATCGTCTACTCCTAACCTTTATACTTCCCTAGTTCTAATACTTATACTTCTACGTCCTAATCGATCCTTCTATAATAAATAAAGATAGTAATATAGGGTTTCTACTCCTTACGTATTATATTAGGAAGACTAGCTCGAATACCCGTAAGCCCGTTTCCCCGAGTATCTCGCGCTTCGCGTACTCTTCGATAGATTTATTTAAAAAGATAAGGGGTCCCCTACGCTAAGGTTAACGAAGATTTACTAATATCGTAATAGTCTAGACGGATAACCTAGCCTAGCGATATAACGCGTTCTCGTAAGTACGAATAGATATACTTCGGACGTTTTACCTAGTACCGCTAACGGCCCTACGCTATAAGAGCCTTTACGTCGACCGTTAATAAATACGGGGTCTCTAGGTTATATCGTTGAATTAATTAGACGACGGAGACGCCGATTTTTTAGGGTCTTCTTTACTATATTAAGGTACTATATTATAGGTAATAGTATAGAGAGACTATTAAGAAGAAAGGCTAGTAGATTTCTAGGGTCTATTACTATTACTACTACTACTACTAGCTACTACCGGGACTTATTAGTATAGTTATAATTTCGCCTACCGCTTATACTATATTAGATTAGGGAGGAGTTAGCTAAGACATACCTTAGGGTTATAGTAGATAACCTACCTATACCCGTCTCTACTAGTTATCTAAGCGTATTACGTAATCTTCTATTCGTCCGCCTACTTAACTTTCTTAATCTCTCTAAGTACGTTCTCTTACTAGATCGTAAGGGTTTTATAGAAAGTAGAATATCGTTAGGTCTATTATATATCGTATACTATACTACTAAAACTACGCTCCTCGTTATATTAGACGATACCTTTTACCGCTTATATCTCGTATTCGTAATATCGTCCTATTAGCCCTAACTAGGTACTAATACTTTATTATAGTCGATACTACTCGTATCTCGTGCCTCTAATATCTATAAATTAACCCCTACTAGGTACTAATTTTCGCTCTCGTACTTCTTTACTAAGGCCTCCTTAACGATAATCTATTGCACGCCCGGCTTATTAAGGATAGTCTTACTAATGTCGTCGTTACTAAGGCCCTTACGCTAGGTAAACTTAATACTAGGAAGCGTAAGTTAATCGAGGTCCGGAGTTACTAGCTTCTTCGTACTATCGGTAATATAATACGCGATAGTACTCTCGTAGGAGATAGCCCTATAATTATATTTAGTACTATACTAGATCGCTTATATTTAGAAGTTTTAGACTAACTCGACGCCGTCCTTATCGACCGATAGGTAGACCTAATAAGTATAATAGTCCCTATAAGTACCGCTAAGCGTAGCTATCCCGATCGTAATAACGCGGTAACTACGAATAAAGTCTCGAGTAACGTCCGTACGTACGATAACCGCTATAACGTTAGTTAGCGAGAGTCGGGTTTTATCCTCTACTCTATCGTAGTCCTCGTATCCTATATTTCCGCTTTCGTCTCTCTTAGCGCTAAGGTTTAGATCGTCGTTCTACGTAACTAGCTCGTATATTCTCGCTTTTCGAGCTTATACTCCTTCCTCGTCCTCGGCTAAGAAGATCTTACGTTTAATACCTTTACGTAGTATCGTTCGAGCTATTCGTTAATTAGCCTATACTATAAGCTACTACTAATACGATAGCTATATACTCGCGGAGAGTACGCTTATCGGATTAAATAAGAGCTATATTAATCTTATATTACTAGAAGGTATTAACGTTAGAACGTTATTAAGTTAGCTTCTTACCTAGCTAGGCCTTAGAAAGTTATAGTTATAGCCGTACTAGCTATCGTTTATATAATATAGGGACCCGAGTAAGCTCCGAATTAAGAGCTTTCTTATAGGTTAGTAAGCGAGCTTATAATATAGCGTCTTTACGGATGTAAGTATTTAGCGTCTCGTTTAGTAAGGCTTTATAGAACGGCGCTTAGAGAGGCGTAATTATTTAGCTTACTATTAAGCACCCTCCGGAACATTAAGTAGAGCTCTTTCGCGAGATTCCGTTAGATATCTATAGAGGCGTTTAGTATAGCGCCGATATAGTCTACTTAGGCTAGGTATCGTAAGTAGTATTAGGATATATATACGTTCTTTTACGATATATATATATACTTATAGCTAAGAAGATCCCAATATATATATAAACTCTCGTAGGCGATTACTAGTAGTATATAGTATATATAAGTTATAGGTACGGTCGCTCGTAGAAGGCCCGATCTTATATATATAATCGAGGAACATTACGGCTATACGGCTGAATTAGTAAATATAGACTATAAATCGACACTACGGCTTACTACCGAAATCGTTTATATAATCGATCGGACTTAGTCTAGACGCTCTTATATACCGATCCTATCTAAGTAAGTATACCCCCGGTAGTTATCTTAATATATTAATAAATAATCTACGTAACTTCTCTAGTTAACCTCCTACTTATACTAGTATAATTAATAAGCTATATACTAGTTACGATCGTAGGACTACTCCGGGGACTAGGACGTTAGCTTCGGACGTCGTCGATAATCCCTTCGATAGGCTTCTATTAATAATACCTCTTACCGCTTCTTATCTTTACGTAGGAATCCCGCTACTCTTGAGCTAGTTATCCGTTCGTAGATTAGCTTCTTAGTCGAGTCTAGAGATTACGTATAATCCGTTAGATACGAATAATTAGTCCTAGGGATAGTCCGCTAGTAGTTCTACGGCTCTAGTAGTCCTTTAAGAAGGTATCTAGATCTACGTTCGAGCTATTTAGGAGATATCTATAGATATATTATATATACTATAATACTAGAGTAGGCGCTAGTCGTAGATATACCTAGCCTAGTTATCCGCTCTAGTATACTAATAGCTATAACGCGGTAACTATTACTCTAGTATAGATAGAGTACTACGGTAGAAATAACTAGTACTAGGTAAATATATAATATATATAGGAAGCTACTAATTAATATAATTAAATAGCTATCCCGAGGTCGTCGGACGAGGATAGCGGTATTATATATACTATATATATTCCTAATCGAGCGTACGCCGTATTATATAGCTATTATATCGGCGGTATAGGAGTAAGAGCGTACCTATACTAATAACCCCTATACGGAGATCTCTTTAATATTATAAGTTATCTTAGAGGGTAAGAGTCCGTTAGTATATCTAGTAAGCTAGGATATAGAATGTCTATATACGGCTTAAATTTACGACGCTAAGACATTTCTATAACTAATGTTAGTAGTATAGCTTATTAGGTCCGAGTTACTTCTCGCCGACTCGATACGTTACGTAATAAAGAATAGGTCCGGATATACGCTAGTAGAGATCGAATCGTCGGAGTCCGGTAGACCTCTAACCTTTAAAGTATCGTATATATTAAGAGTATATAATATATAGTAGTAGAGGACCTAACTACGAACTTAGCCCGTAGAGATAAGTTATAATACCGTACCTAACTACTATACCCGAGCTTAGCTATAGGCGGGCGAGCGCTAAGAAAGATTTACCCGTACTTCGTACCGTTAATCGCCTCGCCCTATATCCCTATAGTAACTTAGATATACCCTCAATACCTCCTCCTCCTCCGGTTCGCGCCCTCTTAATTACTAAGATTAGGGCGTGAGTATATATTACCCTTAGAATTAAGAGATCTTAGGTAATTATCCGAGGTAATATAGCCTACGCTACCTCCGATCGCCGTTTAACGTAAGGAGGGTATTCTTAATCGACGATCTTTACGTCCTTAGCTAGGATTTTGCCGATCCGGTTAATTAGCGGAGCGTAATATAGATTAATAGAGCCGGACCTATATAACGGTCGTCCGGTACGTCGACCTATAAAGTATAGCGATAGCTTATCTAGCCTTAAGTATCTAGTAATAACGGTAATAAGACGGAATAGTATAGAGTCGATCCGATAGTTCTTACGAAAGTAAGAATATTCCTTTATATATAAGTAATAGGCCTCCTCGGGTATATAACCGGGATATCGATCCGCGAGCTACGGGTAGAAGAAGCGTAGTAGCTAGAGCGATAGCCGCGTTATCCGGAACGTAAGCTCGTCTTACGCTATCTTAAAACTTAAGATCCTTTAGTAGTCTTCGTTACTAGTATTCTTTAACGGGTAGAAAGGGGTATTAAGGCGATAAGTAACGATCTATAGACGACTAAATATTATTAGACGGCCTATAAGTAAGAATATAGTATCGTCCCGTCTCCCGTACGCCGACTACTTACTTTCTCGGCGGACTAGCTTATATATACGAAGTAACGAGTAAAATAATTTGCCGAACGACCTAGTCCGACTTAGCTATACTCTATAAGTCTAGTTACCTATTATACCCTCGTATATAATAATACGGATCTCGGGGGGTACGTCGAGAAATAGTAATAGTCCTTTACGCCTAGCTTCTAGTATAGGCCGTAACCGAGGAGGACTAAGTTTAAAGCTAGGAGTCTATATCCGTATAGCGACCGTTATAATTGTCTTCGCCGTAGTATATAGGTACCCCTACTTAGATTACTACGGAATAGCTTATTAATAAGCTTCGAAGTAGCGTACCGCGGTAGAGAAAATTACTATAGTATAAGGACCGCTAAAAAGACGGAGCGCTAATAGTAGTCGCGGTCTTATAGTAGACGACGTACGAGATCGATATACTTATCTAAACGAGGGTATAATAGCGACTATTATCTACGCCTATATAATACCGGTAGAATCGACTCTATTACTTTATCTACCGTAAGTTAAAGCGAGGAGTAGTATAAGTTAAAGGCTCGACCTAAGTAATATAGCTATAGCTAGCGATATACGAGCTATACCCGGTCCTAAATTTACCGATCTACGTACCGATATAGGTTATCGACTATATCTCTAGCTACCCCTATATCTAGTACGGAAAGTAAAAGATAATACCCTATACCGGCCGTACTATAATACTCTTATATTATGTCGATAGTATAATATCTATTAGGTATAGTAAGCTAAGTACTAGGCTAAGTACTAGGCCGTCCGTATTAGCTTAATTTAATCCGCGCCTCTAGTAAGTAGTATACTCCCCTAGTATTAGATATCTCCGCGAACGCTATATCGTTACCGCTATAGGCGTTTAGTCTATTCCTAGTATTCTTATATAGCTAGGATCTATTCCCTCTACGTCGTAGCCTCCTCTATACCTAGCGGGTAACGCGTACGTCGCGGGTAGACCGCGCTATAACTTTAGCGCGCTTTCTTATACGAGCTACTTCGATCTAGGCTTCTAAACGCTCCTTAGGCTTACTCTCGACTCGGTAGAACTCGTACTTATAGATAATCGGATCGTCGAGGTTTATAGTAGGCTTAGTACGCTATTAAGCCTATATAGTCCTCGTATAGGGTACGTAAATAGGCTTACTATACTTCTTATTACTATATATAATCTAGACCTCGTCTTCTAGTATATCGTAGTAGATATCGTATTGTAGGACGGCCTCTATCGGGACTATCGCGTTACTAGTAGGTACTATAGTAGTTAGTTAAGTAGAAGCTAGCGTCTAATCCTCGTTATCGCGAGTAAGACCTATACTAGCGGCCTATATAGCGCGCTCGCGTCTTATACCGTAGCTTAGAAAACCGTCTATCTCTTTATTATCGTTACTAGTAAGATCGATTATCTCCGGACTATAGTTAATAACCTCTAAATACTCTACCGCTACTTACTACTACTCGGAACTTCTTACGCGCTATTAATTTATTAGTATTATACTAGATTAATAATAGTCGTAGATCTCTACCCTACCGCTCTAGTTCCTAATACTATAGTTGTTTATTTATAGTTTATAGTATCTAGTAAGGTATACCTAGTTATTTTAAGGTAGTTAATTACGCCGTACGAGTACTATAGTTCGACTTTAGAAGTAGTTCTAAAGACGCTCGTTAACGTACTAGTATTCTAAAATCTAACCGAAAAGGACTAGTAGAAGTAAAGCGCTAACGGCTCTTAGTATCTAATTAAGTTTCGGTAGTTCTAACTAAATTAAAGTTAAAAGAGAGCCCTAGGAGTAGTAGTATAGTATAGTATAGGTAGTAGATCTTTTAAGGTAGTTAATTACGCCGTGCGAGTACTATAGTTCGACTCTAGAAGTAGTTCCGAATACGCTCGTTAACGTACTAGTCTTCTAAAATCTAACCGAAAAGGACTAGTAGAAGTAAAGCGCTAACGGCTCTTAGTATCTAATTAAGTTTCGGTAGTTCTAACTAAATTGAAGTTAAAAGAGAGCCCTAGGAGTAGTAGTATAGTATAGTATAGATAGTAGAGTATAGACTAATATCTACGCGTATCCGTCGAGAACCGTCTACTTAATCCTATAGAGTACTTAGTAGCGGCAAAGTTATAATATATAAGGTATCGTAGTAATAGAGCTCGGCTATACTTCGCCGAAGTAAAGTCGCCCTCTACTACTTTTACTATACGTTACTATATAAGAGCGTAGGCGGGCTATTATACGGTATTCCTTTTTTACGTACCGCGTATCGCGTATATACCGCCGTCTATAACGGATTAGTTATCGTAGGACGTACTTCTAGCGCTCTATTACGTAAGGAGCTAATTTAACGAGGTTAGGGCCTAGAAAACGCTATACTAGCCTCCTAGTATACTATCGGCTAGAATCGAAAGGTAGGTAGCGGGTAAGATACGGTCCTTTAGCTATCCGATAGTAATTAGTATAATAAGCTTATTAAAGAATAACGTAGTTAACTTAACCGAGACTCTTAGTATCTAAGGTTAGGAACTCTAGAAAGAAAATACTTAGGCCTTAGTTAGGAAGGCTCGACTACGGAGCGAAGGGTCCGTATACGGCTTAAATTTAAGCCGTATACGGACGCTTTACGCGACTAGAGGATATATTCTACCCGAAGGCTACTTATGAAGCTATCGCTAGGATACTAGAGCGACGCGAGGGAGTATAATATAGAGCTTATTATAGTAGTACTAACTCGTACCTATTCCCTACTACCTAATACGTAGGTATCGTTAACCTTAGCGGCTTTATTATAATACGAGCGTAGAAGTAGTAGTCCTCGATAAGATACGATAGCTTCTACGCTATAGTACTATTTAGGAGGATATTTAAGACGCTTTATCTATAGTAACGTATAAGGTAATCGAGAACGTAAGAGCCTACTATACTACTCGTATATATTAAGCGTAGAGTATCCGTACGCGTCTAAAATTTAAGCCGTATACGGACGGTTTATAGTATATACTAACTTATCTACTATTTTAGCCGTGAGGTCGAAATCCGTATCGCGTAGTTAAGTCCTATTAGGGTATATCGTCTTCTAGTTACTAGTAACCTACTTACCCCTTATATCTTCCGTTAGCTAGAAGTATACCGCGACTACCCCTAACGAGGCTATAACCCGCTAGGCTACTTCGATAATCGGAATATTAAAGACGTCTCGTAGTACGGGAATTACGGTACCTAAGAACTATTTCCTCGATAGCCCCTTAGGCTTCGAGGCGTTTCCCGCTATATAGAATCCTCTAGTAACCGATACCGTAGACATATTATATTATTCCGGCGTCTATAGTAGGGTTTTTACTATATCCTCTAGGTACTATAAGCTTAGTAAGCCTAGTTAACTCCCGGCGAAGCGTAGATAGGTTAGTATATAGTCGAAGTATAAGTTATATAGAGGATTCTTCCTAGGCCCGAAGAAACCTCGTAGTAGATTATATAAGGGGATTCCCTCTACCTTGTCGGGCGTACCTATAATCTTACTAAATAGTACTAGTAGTAGTCTTAGGATACGTAGTACTTCTCGATATCTCGGCGATACGGTATCTCCTACTATATACGGTCGATTTATACCGGGCGTATCTATATCTTTTACTTTCGCGGACGAGCCCTTACCCTTCGAGCTAGAGTTCTTATTCTTAGTTATAGAGCCCTTACCCTTGCCGGGTAATTTCTTCGTAGATAACCTTACGTAGCTACTATTATTTTATTACTTAGGTATTTTCGCCGTACTATATTCTACGGCCGGATACCTCCCTTTAGGAAGACCCTATATATAATTACGTCGGTACGCGGTATCCGATTTAAGTCTTTAGTAAATATATCTATATACTTCTAGAGAAGCCGTCTAAGTAGCTTCCTTCCTTATTCGTCGAGTATATCTCCTAGGTTAAACTTAGCTCGATTCGCGTAGTCCTTAAGCTTCTCGTCTATACGGTATTACCTAGTAGTAGTCCGCCGGATAACTCTTCGTCTAGTAGGGAAGGATACTATAGAGGCGTCGTTTACTCGATATTACCGCGTATTCTATAGCGTAGGTCGGCGTAATTATATTATAGATATAGGTATTATAGCTTATATCGGTATAGGAGAGTCCTACGATTATTCGAAATATACTATTGAAATTCGATATAGGCCTATATAGCGTATAGCGAAGGTCGGTATATTAATATTACGGAACTCCTACTATATAGGTTCTTTATAGTTTTCTATACCCCGACCTACTAAAAATCCTTTACTAGCTCGCGCGATATAGATAGATTACGCTAGTCTAGTTCCTACGGTTTCCGCTCTCCCGGTATAGGCGAAGGTTAACTAAAGAACAATTTCCTAGTAGACGCCGGCTTATATACCTTAGAATCCTTAGGAGGCTTTAGCCGAGCGACTTGTTTAGGATTTAGTAGCTCGTTAAAGGATAGGAGCGGTAAATCCGCTTCCTTATAAGAATTCGTACTATAAGTATCGTCTATAGGCGGGTCCGATATCTCTACGAAGGATACTTCCTTAATAGGTTTCTTCGGTTTCGGGGGAGGTACCCTCGGTCTATATATTAGTCCTCGCTTATCTAGCGTATCGTCGGCCGAGGGAGTTATTTTAGCTAGTAGTAGCGCCTTTAGTTTTAGCGGCGTTAACCTAACTACGAAGTTACCCCCTAACGAATCCAAACCGGACTTATATCTAGTAGTAGCGTCTAAGAGTTTAATAGAGTCGCTCCTATCCTCTAGTTAGGCTTAAGGGATATAGGATCTAGTATCTAGTCCCTATTATACTACTATCGCCGTAAGATTAGGCCCGACTAGGGTAATTCTCTTCTCCTTCTCCTTACGAGATCTAATTAGTAATTACCCTTTCTTAATATTAAAATACGTATCTATACTAGCTAACTAAGGAAGTCTAAGTAGTAACGCTATTCGATTACGGGTAGCGCCCGTATCCTTCCTAATAGGTTCTAGTACTACGATAGCCTAGATATATCGCGTAATTCTAGCTATAGTAGCGGTTAGAATAGTCTAGTAGTTAATTTTAATTACCGATCTATCCGTAATTCCTATTCTAAATCGACGTTATTCTACTTCCCGTATAGATCGTAATAGGAGGTTTAGTTTACGTACTAAAATAGGGTATACTACGTTAAGGTTAGATCCTTAATTAGCCTAACTAAATCCCCGAGCGATAGTAATCGCTAGTAATTCCTTATCTCGTTTAGCCGTAACTTCTAAGGTAAACGTCTTATTATCCGCTCGCGAAGCGTTTTCTATCTCTAGTCGTATCTTATTATTAGTAGCGGGAAGTACTCGAGTCGGGATAATTCCGCTAGTATATATCTACCTTATCTTTTTATCCGTCGTTAATCGAGCGCGGCGCTTCTTCCTCTTAGCTCGCGGTAGTTTAATTAATCTCGACGTTTCTTCTCTTACGTATAGAGATAGCTACTATAACTTAGGTAAACTCACGGTAATAGAGTTACGATTAAAAATATCCTTTACGGATATAACTATACCGTTTTCTAGTATTACCGTCGTAGGTTATAGCGCCTTAGGATTTCTTTACTTCTTTCGTATAGAAATAGTAGCGCCCGGTACTCCTTATAGTAAGGACTTAAACGTTGTCTCTAGGTTATAACCTTTTTTATTCGAGGATATAGCGCCTTAGTACTTCGACTACCGTAGCTCTTCTAGTAGAGGATTAACTATTATCTCTTTATCGACGGGTCTTAAGGCCGTAGTCGGGTTTAGGAGATCGTAAATAGCTTATAGACGCCTTATCCTATCTTAGGGTAGATTAGGTTAGGTTAAGCCCCGAGTAGGGTACGGTTCGCGACGATCTCTAGGCCTAATCGAGTATAGGTTAGGTCTTTAGGCTAGTTTAACTAATCGTACTTTAGTTATATCTATATCTAATTTATCCGTACCCGACTCTATAACTCCGTTACTAAAGTAAGCCTTAAAACTAATTTCTTCCTTAGTATCGTCCTTATTAATAAGGAAGAATCGTCCTATACGACCGTTCCTAACTACGCCTTTAGACTTATTACCTAACGAGAACTCCTTAGGGGTCTAAATCCTACTATAGTTATCGCCTTCGGAGTTAGTCTTAGCTAAGGGGAGTTTCTTAGCTACCCTTAACGGCGTAACTAGGAACGCGTTAGCGAGAATCTTACTCGTTCTAGGAGATAGGTCCCGTACTAGGGCTACCTTACTAGGTACTATCCCTCGCGTACGATCTACGCTAGTAGTACGGTTAACTATAAAACCTTCTACCTATATAAGTACCTATAGGGTATATCTATATAAGGTAATATTAATAGGTATCGGGAGGGCGGTATACGTTAGTTATCCGAAATAAGGTAGCTTACTTTTATTAGGTATCGTTTAGCTAATAAATTAGTATTGTCGTCGCGTATCCTACGGTAAGTAGTCCCTATTTTTCCGTTCCGAGTAATTAGAGTATAAGCTAGGTAAAGGCTACTCCTTAGTATACTAAGACCTAGTTAGTTTTAATAATAGAATTCGATATATTAAGCGTTACGGACTTCCTACTTCGGTTACTAGGAAAGGTATCTAGAATAGTCCCGTATAGAGCCGAAATTAAGTATTATCGTACGATATCGGTAATTTTAGGATTCTAACTAACCTAAAAAGTTATATTATCGCGACTACCCTAACTATCCGTATACGGATTGAATTTAAGCCGTATACGGACGCTTTACGCGACTAGAGGATACGTTCTACCCGAAGGCTACTTATAAAGCTATCGCTAGGATACTAGAGCGACGCGAGGGAGTATAATATAGAGCTTATTATAGTAGTACTAACTCGTACCTATTCCCTACTACCTAATACGTAGGCATCGTTAACCTTAGCGGCTTTATTATAATACGAGCGTAGAAGTAGTAGTCCTCGATAAGATACGATAGCTTCTACGCTATAGTACTATTTAGGAGGATATTTAAGACGCTTTATCTATAGTAACGTATAAGGTAATCGAGAACGTAAGAGCCTACTATACTACTCGTATATATTAAGCGTAGAGTATCCGTACGCGTCTAAAATTTAAGCCGTATACGGACGGTTTACGCTACTAGAGGATATATTCTACCCGAAGGCTACCTATAAAGCTATCGCTAGAATACTAAAGCGACGCGAGGGAGTATAATATAGAGCTTGTTATAGTAGATATAATTCGTACTAACTTATACCTACCCTTTTATACCCCGTCCTAAGCGGCCTAGTAGTTACGAGGGCGTATATATAGTAGTCCTTCGTACGATACGTTATCTACTACGCTAATAGAGATACTATAAGGCTTCCTACGATGCCTCCTTAATAGCTACTCGTATCTTATCCTATAGTATACGGCGTCCTATAGTAGGATCGCCGTCCTATAGAGAGTCTAGATCGGTAATAAAAGAATATACTAACTCGTATATAGGCTTTATCTCCCGGTTATACCTACTAAGGTCCTATATCGCTTCTTTAGTAGTTCTAATCGTAGTGTAATTAACCTCTAGTAGACTTCGTAGTAGTTAGTAACCGGATAAGTTCGATATTCTAGGTTTTAGGTACTTATAGCTACTTAATATCTTCCGGGACTACCTAAAGTAGTCCTTTACTATCGATATCCCGGAAGAGAAACTAGAGTTTCTTATACCTTTAGATCGTCTTCTTTAGCTTAGTAAAGAGTTCTAGTAGGTCGCTAGTTATTTCGGTAGTATCGGGTCTAGGGTCGTATATATATAGGTATAATAGAGCTTTTAGGTCTCGGAACTCCGTTTTGCGCTCTTCGCTATTTTTTCTTAGTACTTCGAGTAGCTCCGGGCCTATCTACTATTAAGTAGAAGCCTTACGGAGGATTAAGTATTTGTCGTAGAAGTCGATACTCTTTATAAGCTAGTTAATTAAGTAAGTCTATCCTTAGATACTTCGAAGGTCTCGATATACCTCTCGATAGGCTTTAAGAAGGTCTAGATACTCTCCGCCTTCTATTAAAGCCGAGAGACTAGAGTTAGAAGTAAGCTAATTTATAATTTCTTACTCTCTCTACTACCGGGGTATATAACCTTTAATACGCTTTACTACTTACTAACGCGCGTTACTCCCGAAGTATACTTCTAGTATACTATATATCTTTATCGCTTGAAGTTTAGGCTACTTATCGATATCTTCTAGGTTTGCTTATCCCGTCTCGTAGGATTCGATCCTCCGCTTTAAGTTTGCTTTTATTTATACTCGTACTTCGTAGAAGATCTTACTCTTTACTAGTATAAGCTAGCGATCCTATTCTAGATCTAATAAGACTCCTTGAGTATTCGAGTACCCTATAATATTAGGATATATTCTCCCTTCCCGTAAGGTATCGTCTTACGTACCTTCGCCGTAAGTAGAATTAAAGGTCGATTTAGTTATTAGAGTCCCGCTTCTATCTCGAAATTACTAGTGCGTACTTCTAGAGACGTCCGACTTAGCTATATATAGGGCTCTAGGTAAGACGAAAAGCACGTTATTACTCCGGAGAGCGGCTTCGATATACGGCTCGATATATAGGTCTACTCTAGAGTATATCGCGATAAACCTCTAGCTAGTAAGTCGCTCTACTATTTCGACTACTTCGTATATTAAGAAACTAAGAGTCGCGATCGGGGCTCTTCCCTACTACTAATTCGACTCTAAAACTACTCTAAAAAGCGTTTACTATAGAGAGTTATACTTTAGAAAGGTAAGCTCGCCGGCGCCTTAGTCCGTAAGTACTTTATTGAGGATATCTCTATTTACTAATCGAACCTCTAGTCGTATATCCGCGATCGGTAGCTTCTAAATCTCCTAGACTAGGTCTATAATCGTAGAGGTCTCTATAGCTCTATATATAGGTCGACTAGCGATTTGCGCCCGTCGTAGCTTCGGGAAAAGCTAGTAAGTTATAAGTATAGAAGAAGTCGGTGTTTCTAGGCGGAAGCTACCGACCGGTCGTATAAGTACTATTTCGTCTACGCTATATAGTACCGAGGTACTATATCGCCTCGCCTTATATAATATTAATATAGAACTCTATAGGACTTTAAGCTAGCTATATACTATATATTAAAACAGAATTAGTGTCTTATATTTAATAGGTCGGCGCTATATATAGAAGGGAACTAATAATATAAAGAACGTTACGTAGGTAAGAGATAAACCCCCGTCTAGAATCACGTAGGTAAGAGATAAACCCCCGTCGAGAATTACGTAGTAAGAGACAAACCCCCGTTATAAGAGATAAACCCCTATATAAGCTTTAACCTCTATAGCTATTATATATAGTATTACTCTTATTAGATATCCCCTAGGCTATTATACTACTATATACGTATAGTATAACTTATGTTTAATATATAGGTCTTAAAAGAAGTATTCTAGGAAGTAAAATATAGAGGGTTATTACCTAGTCCTAGTACTAGAATATATCCTATACTTTACGAAGGCAACGGGTATAGAGCTCCGAATAGCGTCTAGGACCTTTATAGAAGGCGGTACTAGTAGTTAGCTATATAGTCCGATATCGCGAAGTACTATAGAAGTTACCCGGAATATACGTTCCGTAACGGATATTAGTATCCGGGGCTATTAATAATTCCTACTACTCCTATTCTTAGGGAGAGGTAGTACGGCGACGCTATATATATTAACGATAAGAATTCCCTCTTCGTCCTTCGAGAAGGTCTCTCTCGGTAGGTCGAAGCGAAATACTTTAGTAAGGCGGCTAAAGTAGTTACTTCTAAAGAGGTCGCGACCTAGATCTTTAAGGAAGTTATTACTCGCTAGGGGTATATATAGGAGATTATCCTCGATAATACGAAGTAGAACCTTAGGGAGATCGCTTAGTTATTATCTACCTTCTATATTAGAAGGGTTATAATATCTCTATACTATCCTAAGTTAAATACTATAGTCGAGGTTAGGTATAAGCCTATCCTTATAGCGCTATCTAAACTCTCTAATAGAGGGTAACGAAGTATCCGCTACTATATAGCGTTAGTATTATAGGCTAAAAGGACTACTATAGTCTCTACTACTAGGTTAACGCTATTAGAAGTTATAATTAGAAGGGATACGATCTTACCTATAGAGCTTAAATACCGTACTTATAGTATCTAAGATTAGGGGAAAGTACGGAAACGGGAGGACCTTCTTATATTACGCGCGCGAGTACTAGAAGAAATATCTATTACTATCGAGGAATCGTTACTACGCTAGTAGCGTCTACGGTAAGAATCTAAGGAGTATTTCGATAATAGGTACGACGTCTATAGTAAGGAGCTAAAAGTTAGAGACCTTATAGTAGTATTCCGATCCGAGATCTAGACTAGCTTCTCTTATAAGCTTATATTCCGATAGAAGGGCCCGTTTAGGGTCTATAAGGTACTTACGAATAGGTCGGTATATCGACTTAAGGAATTAAGTAGGGAGCGTAAGGCCCCTAGCTATATAAGAAAGAACCTTAAGAAAGTAACCGCGCTTCGAGAACCTATAGTCCTACCTCCTACCGAGGATAAGGTATTAACCTAAGCTAAGGACCTTAAAGAGGACCTTAATCTATAGTATAAGGACCTAGAATAGAAATAATAGACTTACCTACTATTAGGTTATTCTTATCCCTAAGTCGTAGGCTAGCCTAACTTAACCTAGGAGGAGGTAGATAAATATATTAGTATTTAGACTAGATAGGCTACTATTTAACTACTATCTATACTACCTCTTTAACCGCGCTAAGGACGCGGTACCTACCTACCCGTCTACTTACTACGCCGACCTAGTAGTTAGGTAGAGGGGGTCTATCTCTTCTAGTATTGGTAGAGTCCTAAAGTCGCGCTTATATATATATTTATCGTAAAGAATACGTAGAAAAGGGAAGGGATAAGCGCGAGTTATCTACGATTTTAATACCTAAACGATAGTAATACGCCTAGTACGAGTTAGTTAGCGAATAATAACGCTAACCTAGGCGTTCTAGCTCTACGTAAACCCGCTATAGTAGGACCTATAGCCGACTTACGTAACTTCGAGTTAGGTATAGCCGGTAGAGTAACCGTCCGCTTATCTAATATAGTAGGTAAACTACTATTCCGCTAAGTACTATCTAAGCTTAATCTACTAGTTAAGGATATCTAAACTCCTATATAGTTAAGTAGCTTCCTAGTATTAACGTATACTCGTATAGCGTACTTATTAATAGTAGGGAGATCGGGTATTCTTAGATAAGTAGAAAAAGCTAGTTACGTAATAAAGTTTAGGTCCGCTAGACCTAAATATATACCTTATAGCCTTACCTCTTTATATACGGAATAACTACGTAATAAGTAAACCGCCTATAGTCCTAACTTACTATACGGGTAGCGCCTTCCTTAGCTACGCTTCGGAAACTACGTAATCGTACCTTCTAGTAGCTTACTTATAGCTTTATATACTTCCTCTATATATAGCTTTCTACCCGGAAACTACTTATATAGGTTACTCTTCTACTACTTATACGGTTAAGTCTCTTATATAATAAGGGTTATACGATTACTCTAGCGCGTACCTACCTATACGTAATACGCTAAGCGGTATATAATAGCTTACCCCTTTTCCTTTCTATTTCTCTTCTTCTACTATATATATAGGTATAATAGCTAGTTAGAACTACCTCTATAGTAACTATAAAGCTTAGTACTAATCCGGTACTAGACTACGAGGAGTTAGAACTTTATAGTTACTTAGTAACTATATCGCTATCCTATATAGTAACTCGTTACCTAGTAACCGACCTAGTAACGAGGAAAGGATAGTATAGAAGCTCTTAGAAGGTATTTATCGATACTCTCGATAGTCTTATCGATACGCTTACCTTTATTAACTCTAACTTTAGTAAGATACTATTAAGACTCCTTCTCCTTCTCTTACTAAAGTACTTACTAGTAAGCTAATACCGTAGTCTTTATTACTATACTCTCGCGCTTAGTAGTACTATTATACTTTACTACTAGCGTATTTCTAAAAAGACTCGATAGCTTAGCTATATACTTATCTTTACTATATCTAGCTTCGAATTCTCTCCTATAAAGACTCCTAGAAAGAACTCCGAGTAGTAACTCGTTAAATCTACCGAGAGACCTATTACCTCTATCGTCCGTAATTCTCGCTACTTTACTACTATAACTAAGCTCGCTAATCTCGGAGGTATTATTAAGAGCGTTACTAAAGTAGAGCGTCTACGAGCTATTTAAGAAGCCTTCCGGATTACTAAAGAAGTCTTAGAAACTAGCTTACTATAAGTATACTATATTCTCGAAGATATTCGAGATCTCGGCTATTAACTCGATAGGGTTCGTATTAATAACTAGACTCTATAAGAACGCTTTCCTAAGACTATAGATATAGATAAGAAAGGTAGGGAAGTTAGTAACTTCTATTACCGCCTTACTACTACGATTAAGCGTATATAGACCTTCGAGAAGATACTAAAGTAGCTCGTAGAGTATATATTCGAAAGCTCTAAGAAGGTAAAAGAAGTATAGTCCTTTATTAATCGGTATTAAGATCTCGAGGAAGGAGCTACCTTCCTATCTAAAGCTATAGTTCGCCGAGTTCGTAGAGGCGAGAATCGTAGCGTTAATAACTTCTTACCTACTTAGAGCGACTATACTACCTTTATAGATAAAGAAATAGTAGATATTAAGGCTATAAACCTCGACGCTACTACTACTAGAACCCTTCTCGTCTAGTATAACGTTATACTTAATACTAGTAGGTTTATTATCCCTATTAGCCCTAAGGCCCGTCTCGAGATTTAGTAGTAGGAATTAGATCGAATAAACCGCGAGATTACTAATATTACTAATAAAGTCGGCCTTAACGAAGCTCGCTCCCTTAAAAAGCGTACCCGTAGAAATAAGATAAAGGAGTAGAAGGAGAGAAAGGTACGGCTTAAGTAGTTAAATAGAGCTCGTAATACTACTCGACTATAGTATAAGGAAGCTTAAGTAGCTAGAGAAGATACCGAAGAGGCTAATACCCTAGAAGCTACTCCTCCTACTATCTCCTTTAGTAAGGGTAAGGCTTCTACGATTACTATCTAAGACTATTATAATAAATATCGAGATACCGTATTTACGAAGCTTATTAGCGATATTAGCGATATAGTAACTATTAAGGAGCCCTATAACTTAATAGACTTTATATACCTCTACCTCGATCTATTCTTTAAAGTATATAGGACCTCTAAGAAACGCGAGTTTTACGAGGGAGGAAATAGGTTTCCTCTATATACGATCTATACTAAGAAGCTCGCTAAGCTCGGCGGCCTAAGATTCTTTACTCTAGTTAAGCTACTAAAGACGCTAAGATATATAGTAGATTATATTAAGAGCGTCTATAATCTACGGGAAATACGTCGCGATTATAGTCGTATCTTTATAGATAGTATAGACCCTAAGAGACTAATAATCCTTAGGCTATAGGCTTATATAGCTACTAAGCCTTTAGAAGGCGATCTCGATACGCTTACCGACGATACCTATAAGCGTATACTAGGAGCCTACGACTTTAGATAAGTAAAAGACGATTAAGAGAAGTATAGTCTCTTAAGTTTTTCGGTAAGTAGTATACTCGAGGTACGCCTTCCGGAAGCGGGTATTATAATCGGAGAGCTATATTTAGAAGAGATATTTATATATACCTATTACTAGCGTATAGGCTATACTAGTAAGAATATTAATTAGCGCTTCTCCCTTAGCTAGTAGATTATTCGGTAGTACCCTCTCTTTTAGATAGCGAATATCCTTCTCCGCCCCGATCGTAAATTCCGCCTAATCTCGATAGTTAACTATACGTACTTCGTATAGACTAAGGAGTCCGGTTAAGTTATTAATAAGCCTAAAGCTAAAGACCTATATATACTTATAAATATCTATTAGCTCCTTTAGTAAGAGGTCGTCGAGGAAGCGCGTAGAGAAGGTAACTCGATATTATAAGGGGCCGTCTCCCTTATTCGAGAGACTCCTTTAGCCTATACTACCGTAGTATATAGTCTCTATTATCTTTCTACTTAGGATAGCCTTATCGCCCTACTAAAGACTAAGAACGTAGTAGTCGAAGTCCTCGAGGATAGTACTATACCTCTCGTTACTAGTAATCCTCCTACTTCTATACTAACGGCTAAAGCTCTTAATTAGCTTAATCCTACCGGTAGTACGACTTAGTAGATAACTAAGCTAGATAAGTATAAGCTCCGACTTCTCTCTCCTTAGACTCTAGTTAACGACCGATAGAGTATACCGAGCGACGGCTATCTTAATAGACGCGCGCGTATCCCCGTATCCTTTATCGCTATTAACGTAGATAAGATATACGAGAATAGTATATCCTAGGAGAAGCTTAGCTAATCCTATCTTCGCCGATTAGAAGTAAAGTCGAGCGTTCCTTTCGACTTCGTAGCTAATATATATTTACTACTAGACGATCCGATCTCGTAGGCCTTAATTAGCCGCCTTAGCTAGGTAGATTATATTATTACTAGCTATACTAACCGTATCCTTATAATAAGCCGCGAGGAATTTAGTAACTACTACGCTAATTAGGTTAAGGAAGCTATAAAGCGTCTAGATAAGGCTTAGGCGCTAGTTAAGGAGGGAGAGTCTACCTATTTCCCTAATAGGCTCTCCTACTTTTATAGTAAGGATACTAGCTAAGATCCTCCTAAAGCGGATCCTTACGGTAAGAATTAGGTAATACCGGACCTAGTAGATATATTAATTAGCGTATTAAATATACGAGATACTCCGAATAAGGTAGAGGGGGATAAGATAGAGGTTAATAAGTAGGAATAGGCTAGTATTTAGGTATTACTTTTCTCGAAAGTTCGGGTCTACCGGACCTAAACTTTCGAAATAGACTAATTAATAGATTTTTAAGGGTTTTTATAGGTAAATACTTTATACTCTATATATAAAGGAGCTAGTTAATTGTTTTAGAATACGGTAGTATTCTTTATAGAAGTATCTATTTAGATACTATATAAGGGAGGGATATTAAGTAGTAGCCTAGAGCCTTACGTAGGTAGCCTTATTAGTAGAGGCTTAGCGTATCTACTACCTATATATTCTCTACCTTTAATAGCTTAAACAAGATATTAACTCCCGTATAGACCTAACTACCCTTATACTTTTAGTTAGCCTTATTTAATAAGACTTAATTAACCCTAGCTATATATAAGCTATACGCTCGATACTAGCCCTCGCGATAGATCCGCTATTAGCGTATAGGTAAATATTATCTAATACTACTTATCTAAGTTCCGTCTACGTTAGGGCTATTTAGTACCCCCTATTAAAACTTGTTTTCCTAAATACTAACTCCTTAGGGTACCTCGAGATTAACGGGGATAAATTATAGAGGAGGTATATTAATAGAGAGATATAAGACTTATAGAAAATATAGAACTAACCGGTATTAAGACTTATTTAGGGAGTTACTATAGAAAGAGAATATATACGGGGATATATAATATAAACGACTTTACTTAGATATTATAGGGATTAAAACCTTAAATTACTATTATTAACTATTAATAATATAATAATACGCGTACTCTACGCTACTACTAAAATTTTATTCCGTACTACTTCCCTTATACGCTAAATCTATTATATATATACTATACTATACTATAATATTAATAAGTTAGTATAAAAACGGAGGTATCGACTAGAGTAGTAAGCGTACTAGACCGTTAGCTATATTCCGGTATAACCGGTATATATATAAAATAAGGAGCTCTAGTTACTATTTATAGAAGAAGATAAAACCTCTAACGGTAATATCCTTCCTATTAATCTACTATAGAGGAGACTACGCCGTAGAATACGGGACTTACTATTAGAACTATAAGAATTAACCGACCTAGAATCTACTAGTAGCGAACCTCGCCTACTACTATTACCTACGCCGCTACCTCTTCTAAGAATCCTCTAAGCCCCGGCTAAAATAGTTAGTAGCTACTATATAGGTAGCTTTAGCCGCTTTATTAACGCTATAATAAATCTAGCCGTAGTTATTATACTATATAATCCCTAAGTACCTATTAGAAGTATATATAAGCGTAATATATTACTACTACTAGGCTTCCTATAAGTATATCTAGTACTAGTAAGATAATTATTTAATAATCCGGAATAGAAGCTAAAACCTAGAATATATATCCTAGAGATTCTAGTTTAGTAGATTCGCGACGGCGTCTATAGGTAGATTATAGGGGAAACTAAATATATATCGCTAGTAGTATAGGAAGGAATTACGATAATTTAGGAAGTACTAGAAAAATAACCTAGCTTAGAGAACGTAGAATATAGTATTTAACTATAAAATTATCCTAATCCTAATAAAGGTATACGTTAGATATTAATATATCCTAAGCGATTTAGAGTAGGCGCTACTAATATCCTAAGATTTAAAGAAGCTACCTAAATAGATAAAATTATTTTAGCTTAAATTAAAGCTAATTATAAGGAAAACCTAGGAAGGGTAGATCCGTATACTTCTTATTAAGGGGCTCGCTAAATCTATACTAATAAATCTAAAGGCGATAAAACCGTTATTATTTATACTAATAGGCTAGAATATTAAAGGTAAGGGGGATATATTTAAATATAGTAATATAATAAAGGGAAGACTACTACGTTTTAGGAAGGATAACTACGCGCTAGTACCTAGCCTACTATTCTACCTAGGCGTTTAGTCTAATAAAGATCTAGCCTACTAAACGTATAACTTAGTACTATTAATAGAAGACCCCTACGCTAATCTAACTCCGGGACTCCTATTATAACCCGTACGAGCGCCTATTACCCCTAAGAAATCTAAGGTAGCTAAGAGTAAGGACTCGATAGATAAGGGTAAGGATTTAATTAGAAAAGATTTAACTAGGAGAGGGAAAGGTAAAGGATCCGCGACTAAGGATAGAAACTCTAGTATAAAAGGTAAGGGCTTATCCGCTAAGGTAAAAGATATAGGCGTACCTATTATAAACCGAGCGTATATAGCCGGAAATATTATATTACTAAGAGATAAAGAAGTACTATAAATCCTAAGACTCCTACTAGCGCTATTTACTAAGATTATAGGAGCGCTAGACGAGGTAGAGGAAGTACCCTTATATAATCCGCTACTAGGCTTCTTTAAGACTATAAAGAATCCTCTATATAATTTACGCCTCGACTATATACTAACGTATCTACGCTTTACTAGGGGGTAACCGGACTCGCCTAGTATATAGTACCTTAAAGATATAGTAAACGCCTTATTATAGATACTAGAATACTATAATATATCTATAGTATCGGTTATTAGTAGATTCTATATAGTAGGAAACGCCTCGAAGCCCGAGGGGTTATTAAGAAAGTAGTTTATAGGTACTATAGATCCCGTCCTACGAGACGTCCTAAATATCCTAATTATTAAAGTAGCCTAACGGGGTATAGCTACCTCGGGAGTAGGCGCGGTATACTTCTAACTAATAGAAGATAAGAAGGGTAAGTAGGTTATTAGTAACTAGAAGGTAATATATCTAGATAGGACTTAGCTACGAGATACGGATTTTAACCTCCTATTAAAAATAGCGGATATATTCGTCTATACTACTAACTAATACTACCGGAAGATAAAGGATTTTAGAGATAATAAAGTATTATAGACCGTATACTCGTAGGACCGTAGAAATAAACTATACTTTATAGAAGAAATATATAGATATACGTAGATATACGTAGCCTCTTCTAGATTATTCGGTAAATTCCTACTACTACCTCGTATAGATATAGCTCGAGTTAGCCCGGAAGGTAAACTAAGAAAGTACTAAGATATCCTAATAGGACCTAGCCGCCTATATCCTATTCTAATCGTCGTAAATAGACTATACCCTACTATCTCTATATCCTAGCGACTATTCTTTATATAACTACTAGATATATTTAAATAAGCGTACGGCCTAGTATATCCGCGCTTAATAGCGGAAGAATTTATATACTATATTAAGCTACTTATAGCGGAATTAATATAATCTAGATATACCTTTATAAATATAAATACCTTCCGCTATAATAGGAAAGCTAGAGAATTATAGATACTAAAGAAGGACCTTAATAAATACTTATAGGGTCTAATTATATATATAAAAGCTATAAGGGTAAATCCTTAGTACGTAATTACGTACCCGAACCCGTATAAATAGGTCGGTAATTTAATAGTTACGCGGTTAGTAAGAGTATTCCTACCTATATATAGAAAGAGCCGGGAAGTAGTTGCGCTCGATAAGGTAATAACCCTTACTAAGTACCTCCTATAGATATTTTATTATAGAGGATTTATCTTAACTAAGAGCCTACCTAAGATTAGTAGGAAGCGGCTATATAGTAGATAGAGTTTAGTAGGAAAGAAGTAGAATAAGAAGAAGAAGTAGGGTAAGGATAATAAAGAAGACTAAGACAAATCTAAATCTAAGGATAAAAAAGATAAGGTTATAGTAGCTATAATAAAACTACTAGTATAGGAATACCTAGTATACGAGGGTATTATAGCCGTACCGACTAATCTAAGAACTCCGTTAAAAGCTAATACTCCGGTAGGAAGGAACCTACTAATACTAATACTAAGAGGGAATTGTCCCCGCTAGGCTAGGCGTATAATCCCTTAGAAGCTATTAATACCTCTAGAATATATATAACTATAGGATAGCTTTAATATACTAGAACGTATCCTAGTAGCTATTAAGAAATTACCGCGTATATAGAGCTCGGTATAAATATATCCTAATATATATATCTTTAAGGAAATAAAGGTATTAACTATAATAGACTCGGATCTTACGTAGGTACTAATAAGGATATTACTTACCTCGGAATTAGTTACGCTAATAATATATCTAGGACTAAGATACGATAGTATATAGGCTAGTATACTACGGACCCTAACGGACTTAGGATCTAACTAGAATATAGGATAATAAATATATACTATAGCTATTAATCTAGGATATAACCTAGCTCTTACTAACGCGCTTATTAACTAGGTATACCCGTTACTATACGAGTCTATCCTAACCGCTAAAGAGATAAATAAGAAAGTATTCCGAGAGGTAAAACCGGCTATATTATTTAGTAGAGAAGTCCTAGCTATATTAGCGAACCGTATAGAAGCGAGATTTCTACTTAAAAATATAACGCTAGATACGACTACTTAATTATTAGAAGAAAGCTATATAGAATTAATAAAGTATATAATAGATATACCTAAGTTTACTAATTAGCTTCTTAAAGGTAAGAGATATCGTTAGACGCTATAGGTCTATCTAAGTAAGGAATATCTAGCCGTAGTAGACCTAGAAGAATTTAGATAGTTAGTCCCGGCTTTAGCCTCTATAATCCTACTATAATAGCCGTCTAACGTAGATTACTAGATAATTAACTATATAATATCCTAACTTCCTAATATTAGATTTATATACGAGGTATTTAGAATAGCCCGCGCTATTAATAATATAGGCTTCTTAAGCTTTATATAGAATTTTATAGTAGGAGCTATAATAATTAATAATATAGCTAAGAATATATTAGCCTCTATATAATCTAACCGGATAGATCCCGAGACTAATATAGACGCCTTTACCTAGCTTATATAGAGTATAAAACCTTATTAACTAACCGTACCTTCCCCGGCGATACTTTAATCCCCTACTAGATAGGGTAATTCTATAAGTAAGGTAGACCTATTATAACTAGGATCTACTATTATAAAGAATCCTTATTTACGTACGTAGATAAGGCTAAATTAAGGTATTAAGCGTTAATATATCCTACTTATAGATCTATCGGCTAAAACTAGAGCGCGTAAGAAGGTATACGATAAGCTATCCGATTAGTATATAGACCTACTCTAAATAAAACGGAATAAAGCTAACTATATAGGAATATACCTCTTATTATAGCGGATAGGTAATTTAATATACTAAGAATACTATATAGGCTACGATATTAATAAGATATACGTAAAATTATAAAACTAAAGACCGCCGTATCCGTAAAGATAAAGTACTAATTAACTATAGAAGCTAGATACTAACGGTAGAAGCTTAACTATCCTAGATAGGGATATAATTTTCCTTTATAACTCAATAATATAATATACTACTCTACTCTACTAGGAAATATAAATCTACTAATACTAGATTAGGCCTATAATAATCTAACTAGATATTATAGAGGAAAGGAAGGTAAATATACTTATAACTTATTTTTTATAGCCTACGGGTAAAATACGGTTACTACTAGATACGAGAATAGCTAATAAAATTAATAAGAGAAAACGTACCCCGGGGTAATACGACTAGTTTAGGGAAGTAG